>JBBBDQ010000820.1:1577500-1917500 GCA_037127315.1 Ascarosepion bandense | reverse complement strand
ATTTTGTGTGATTTAGGTTTTGTTTTTAATTAACCAGATATACGTAGAAAGCATTGTGCTATTCGCGTATTTACTATTTGTGAAGGCTGTTTTGTGTGTGTAGTTTATTTGTTTCAAGGATCCTTCGGTTACTCCTATGTATATTTTTCTCATTATCTGATTTTTCGCTCAGCCTATGACTGTTTTGTAAGCAATTATCGTTTAAGGGACATTCATTTCCTACTCTGCAGTTACACGGAGATTGAATTTTTTGGGTTGTTTGTTGATAGTTTTTCTGTTGTGGGTGTTTATTATTTGTAGCATTTTCTCGTTACAAGTGTAAGATGTTGAAGTATATTTTCCTTATGTTTGTTTTTTACGTTTTTACTATTCGGTGGGTTGAACCATATAATATTTCTCTTTCTGGTGGAAATTTTTGTACTCTGTGGGGAGTTTGTGAGGTTGCCTGAAATCCACTTTAGACTGTTTTATAGTCTCTTAATTTCGTTAAATATAGTTTGATTGGAAGAGTTGTCGAAAAGTCTGCGTTCAATTGATTTTGGTATCTGCCTTGATTATAGATGGCGGGTGATTGGGAAAAGTGTGCACATACAATGCTTTATTGTTGGATTTTATGTACGGTTTATATGTTCCTTTTCTTAGGTTGACGTTAACGTCTAGAAAATTTACCTCAGTTTAGTTTTTATGTCTATGAAGGATCCGTTATTTTTTAAAATTCTTTATAATTGCTTTTCTAGTTTTGTCTGTGTGTTTGTTATTATTGTTAGCCACTAGATTTGACACTGGAATAGAAAGCTTTGGCGATTCAGAGACCTGTAAAATCATAGGCATAAATTTACTACATGAACAAAGCAAAATGATAGATAGAAATGATACAAGACTCTACAGGGACGACTCTTATAATCTTAAGAAAAATAACTAAGATAAATAATTCAGCAAATGTATTTATCGCAGCGGGAAAAAACTAGTAATTTATATGAACTAAGCTCTCATACACACAATAAATTACTCAAGGAAAGCAAAACTAAAACATACAAAAATGCACCTAAAATGATAGTAAACGATATCAATACGGAAGTGTAGTGAAAATTGTGAAAACGGCTTACCTCGGAAATGCCAACGAGTCTGTGCGCCGTGTAAAATGCAGTTGCTCCGTGATAAAAAGAGCCAAAATGGCGACGCCCAAGTTTTATGCCAGGCGGTCTCGGATATTTAACGCGAAATCTCGTTGTCTTGTCATTCGCATGCAAATTATGATTGGTGTTCGACTGTATAAAGCAAGCGGTTTTTTTTTTTTTGGGAGAACGGCAGAGTGCGTTTTTTTCTTGCGGGCTGTGCTTGGGTTGTCCAAGAAGAAAGAAGAAAGAAGAAAGGAAGAAGAAGAAGAAGAAGAAGAGACGACGAAAGAGACGACTCTCGCCTGTTTTTTTTTTCTTTCATACCACAGGAAACGAAAGGAATCGCCCAAAATTAGACTTAGGCGACCGAATAAGTTGTGTCGGTAAGGCGCAAGCCTTTATCACATTAAAAGACCATAAAAAAAATTTCAAAACTAACCCAGCATGCAGACTTATAAACCCAACCAACAGTGAATTTGGGAAAATAAGCAAAACAATACAAGGAATAAGTCAGGTGCCGACTAGTGGAAAAACACAGAAGCAACTACAGACAGGTTCAACAGTATGAAAAAACAACTATAATTGCCAACTTACAATTAGACATAAAAGAATTCTACCCGTTATGAATTATCAAGTCGTCCTCCATGTGCTTTGTGGCGCAGTGGATATCGACTCGGAACGACAATTCAGGAGCCGAGTTCGAATTCCAGCTGAATTCCTTGCATTCACTTGCGCACAAAAACCCTTGGGAAAGGTATTAATCCGTCTCTTCCTTACAGATATGGGTTAAATAATAGGACAGATTGGGTTCTATAGCCCTGGTCAGCAAACAGTCTACCGCAGAAAGCAATAGCAACCTACTGCGGGATAATCTTCTGCCAGGTCAGTCATGTCTCTTTCGAGACATGATCGCCCAAAGCGTGTATCACGTATGGCATTTAACTGACTGACTGACTGACAGTCCTTCATGACAAATCAACAGTCAATTACCTACTTAAGGAATGGTGCGCTGTGAGTCACAATAAAAGAAAAAACAGGGTACAGGTGATGCCGAAGAAAGGATAAGAGATGGATAGTATTTAGGGAGGTAGAAGATGTTAGATGACGTTACATCTAAACTTTTGGAGATTGTAGCTGTGAGGGAAGCAAGCATACGGAAGGGAATTTCATAGGCGGAAAGTGAGAGAAAAAAAACTGTTACAATAGAAGAGAAGTAACATTTGACTAATTTGATAGTAAAAGGGTGGGACTTTGACACCAATCTAATAGCACGAGTAAATTCATGACGTCACGGCCCCAGGGAAAGAAGCTGTGAAATGCAGAAATCGTAAAAATCGTGCAGATGCCATGAAAATATTTTTAGAAAAGACAAAGAGAAGCCACATCACGTCAGCGAGAAAGTGACTAAATGCCAGCTGCTAAGTCAGGGTCTATTACGTTGCAAATCTTTCTTTTTGATTTTGTCGGGAACATCAAGATGAATAGTAGAAGCACCCGACCAGATATGGAAATAGTATTCAATTCATGGACGAATGGTGGATTTATAAATGCGCAAGATGGATTTTAAAAACTTTCTGACCAGACAGTGGCCTAACCTTCTTAGTGGTAGATGCAACTATAGATTCAATTAGTCGTTCCACTGGAGGTCGGTTGAGAGAGTGAGACCAAGGAGGTGCAGTGTGTTGCTTTCTAGTAGTCTAACGCCATCCAGTCTGATAGTAGGTAGGAAATTTTCTTTATTGTGGTTAAAGTAGAGCTGGTATAAAATATTGCATAACGAGAGCTAGTGGTTATAAAAATGGTTGATCTCACATAACAAAGCATATAATTTACACAATTTATAACAGGATAAGAAACAAGTTTGAAACAAATAGATATACCTTACCGGCCATAATTATAAGGCCACCCCAGTGTTTAAAAAAATTATGTATTTCATACTATTTTTTAGTATTTATTGCCACGTCAATAATTGTAAATGAAAATAGAATGGTTCTTTTGTTAATACTGCACAATAATATCTGCATCAAATGAATTTATAAATATTTAATAATTACCTATATTGCAGTTTCATCAATGAAAGAATAAAGAAAGTTTAGGGCGATCCGGATGAGTTCATCTTGTAAAATTTTCCAAAGTAATAATAAAAAAAAGAACCATTCTTTTTTTCTTTAGAATTATCCACTTGGCAACAAATATTAAAAATAGTATGAAGTACATAATTTCATTTTAAAAAAAACTGGAGTGGCCTAATAATTATGGCCGGTAGTGTACATCATCATGCGAATCCCGCTTAGAAAAATTTTAATTATAATAGAAATACTAACATAAATTATACACCTGAACGTGGATGTACGTGAACACACACACACACACACACACACACACACACACACACACACACACACACACACACACAGCCAACTAGCATGTATATACGCACGAACAGAAACACTTCACCTAAAAAATTAAGAGAACATATATATTGACACGGTAAAAAGAGGTCAGCTGAACCTTGTAAATATGGTCAGCTCAACATAAAGCAATTAAGTGGGTATATACATAAACACACTTAAAAGAGGTCAACACAATATAAAGCAATTAACCATCAACATATCCTATGTAAAGCAATTAACCACCAACCTATCCTAAAGAGCTGAAGAAACAACAAAAAAAAAAAACAAAGCAAAACAAAGAAAAACATATCATATAACATTCATAAAGAAAAAAAATCGCATGCACACGAACGTTTTTTGTATCATGGCTAAGTGTATGTGTTCATACCTGCCTGCTCAGGATATGAACATCCTGCCAATAAACACTTCTTAGTTAACCCATTACTACACACGTTACGTTGAAGACTGATTAGTCACAGATGTTCACGAATGACAAATATAACCTAGTCTAGATGGAAACACATTGCCCTCTACCGTAAACTTTCTTTCAAATTAATAACTAAAAAGCGAAGTTTTTGCGGACGTATGTTTATATAGAATTTTGTTCTTGTTTTGGCTTGAGAAACCTGTCCATATTGTTTTCAAAGTATTACCCCGACTCACTTCCTAAAATCGGTTTGTTTTAATTATTACTTGCTAGGGTCTAGTACTTTCAACATTCACTCGCGCGCGCACACACACACACACACACACACACACACACACACACACATATATATATATATATATATATATCAAAGAAAATGGCAGACCCATAAAGACGGAGAGGATAATTCAAATGATTTTATCCAAATGATGTAAATTATTAATTAGATAAAAATAGAGAGCTCGATGGATATTATTCAACGCATTATAAAATATTGAGAGAAAACTCAACACATATTTAGCCGGTTATAAAATAGGATTTGTTTCGGCACTGTAAATTGACTTACATATTCTCATTCAGACCGTTGAAAAAAATTCACTCAGAATATATATATATATATATATATATATATATATATATGTTTGTTAAAAATGACCGACGAGCGAGATTTTATGGATCTTTTATTAAATTTTTTTTATTCTTACATATTTTCTTTTTGATGGAAATAAGGAATAAGAAAATGTTTTATAATTATTCACTTTCCGAGCGCTTTCATCCACTTCACTGGCCATTCTCAAAGATGTTATTTTTCCGATTTAGTATTTTATCCCCATGTTTTTACTGTAACGTAATTTGTTTTGTGTTTTTAGATGAAGAGCGTTTTTTTCACACGACTAGAAATCGCAAGAGAGACTTTTATATTAAAAAGAAAACTTTCAGAACTTCGTTTCCACTGTTAAATAACATAAAGTTGATGGTAGGAAAGAATTGTTTGATATATAGTGCGAAACGATTTTGATATTGGGATTTAAATAGTATTTTTGTGTTTTCAACCAAATTTTTCCTGAAGGGTTCCTGTAAATTATGGGTTAAAAACATAGAATAAATTACGTTACAGTTAAAACATAAGGATAAAATAACAACATCGGAAAAAGAAAATCCTTGAAAATGGCCAGTGAAGCGGCTGAAATTGCAAGGAAAGTTAATAATTATGGAACATTTTTACATTCCTTATCTCCATAAAAAAGAAACATATATGATTACTGGAAAAATTAAATATAAAATTAATAAGATCTTCCTAATTAATCGTTTTTAACGAAACATGTTTGAAAAAAAGATTACTGCACAAATATACGTTAATATATATGTTTGGTGCCTGTGTATGTATGCATTTGTGTGTATGTGTATTCGTATGACTATACATATATATATATATATATATATATATATATATATATATATATATATATATGTCTCTTTTTATTTAGCCCCGGTTTATTCCTTTAAACATGAAACTAATTTAATTTTACCGAGAGCAATCCAACTGCGTGTTTCCGTCATTTCTCGCTAACCTAGTTCGTGCTTACTTAACTCCCAACTGGCTTCATTACTGATGCTGTCTCTTGGTCAGGACATTTAAATGGACTGAGCGTAACCAGAGGAAATATTTTCCGTTCGTCACACATTCCAATGTCGCAATCTTATTACAGCTCGACCGAACTTGATTTGTGCTCGCGAACACATTAAACTTTGCCGGTGGATATTTAATTGAGATCAGCTGCTGTGGGTGGCGGATGAGTACGTGCAAGAGGGCGGCTGAATTAAGACAATTTCATTTAACACGCTTTGGGTAAATACGATTTGTCCGAAGGGAACAGCCACCCCTCCTAAAGTATAGGTATTTTTATAAGATATATGGAACGGGATTTTTAAAGAAGCAATGAAATAATAATAACTAGCGGAACCCGTGGAATTTTCACGGAAGGATAATTATGATTTCCTGGAAAAAATTTACTTTGTTATACTACAAATGATAGTAACGTCTTCAAACATAAAGGTATTGGATAATAAAATAATGATAACACAGAGTGTAATTTTAAACGAACAAAAGAGTGCTAGACTGCTACGTGATGTCAGTTCTTCAATACGGCTGTGAATGCTGGACAATATCATCGAAAATGAGGAAAAAACTGGAAGCGGCCGAAATGTGGTTCTACAGAAGGATGCTATGGATATCGTGGACTGAGCATACAAGCAACGACGAGGTCTTAGAAAGAATGGCAACAAAAAGGAAATTGATGCTGAGCATCAGGAAGAGGCAACTGAATTTCCTGGGACATGCAATGAGGAAGGAGAGCCTGGAGAACCTGATACTGACTGGTCAGATAGAAGGAAGGAGAGACAGAGGAAGGCAGCGGATAGCATGTTTGCAGGGCCTGATCAGGTGGATGACGGAACGGGGGTTGCCAGGAGCAACAGGAGCAAACATACTAAGAGCCACAAGGGATAGGGAGACGTGGAGAGCCATGATCGCCTACGTCCTGAAGGGACAGGGCACATAGAAGAAGAAGAAGAAGATCTATAAAAGTAATGTCCATAGAACCTCTTTTACTGTAATCTTATATTAAGCGGCGTATGCACAGAGTATAACCAAAATATTGTACGTTATTTTGTGAGAAATTTTGAAAGAGAAATTGTTTTTTATTACTGAAAAATCATGGCTGCTGTGTCCATTGTAAACAGAAATGACCAGCTGAGTAATGGGTGTAGAGGCCAGAAATTTCGTTATTAAGTCGCGAGATACAACATATCTACCTATTTTTACTATATTGTACACTACACACACATATACACACACACAATTACTGCTACAACCACCAGCTTAAGCTGCTACTGATACTGTAATGCTATAGGCTCTCTCCACTTCTTTACTACCCTGCCATTTGGCAAAGGTAAGAGAAAGGCTGAGGAGAGTAAAAAGATAGATGGGGAGGAAAAGCTCGTGTAGAGAGTGCGGCATAACGGACGGACGAACTAAGGAAGGAACAAGCAGAATTATTATATAATAATAATGACCAGATAAATCATTAAAGACTACAAAAACAAAATGTGTTTTTTATTGACAGGGCAGTTCTAGCGAATTTGAATGTATCTTTCAAGATGTAGAAAAACTATCAAGACACAAGGGATATTTGCTCTGATCCCCATACTGGAGCAAGTTGTGACACAAGGTCGGTTTTTAAAGTGGGAACACGAGCGCGGACGCTGGCGTCAAAAGTCAAACATTACCCATCCACCGCTGGCGCAGTAAATGAAAGGTCATGAAGTAAAAATATGACATATGAAAACATCAATAATATCAGTTGAGGTTAGAGCCTCGGATTGATAGGAAAAGATTCTGATAGACTCATTGAAAGGATTCTTCCTGGTAGCCCATACAAAAAAACAAAAAACAAAAAACAAAAAACAAAAAAAACACAAAAAAACAACAAAAAAAAACAAAAAAACAAAAACAAAAAACAAAAAACAAACAAATGCAATATACATATAAAACTCACACATTACGAAGGGCTTTATCTGTATAAAATGAGTGTTCACTTAGGTGTTAAAAATTCAGTAGAAATTGTCATGTTGCCATTTCTGACCATTAAAAAAAGGTGCTATTATAGCGTGAGCTTTACCCCAATATAGCGTGAAGTCTACCTCTTGTTTCAACTATAGCGTGAGGTCAACCTCAGTATAGCCTGAGGTCTACCTTTCTTTCGACTATAACGTGAGGTCTTTTTCAATATAGCCTGAGGTCTACCTGCCGTTTCGACTATAGCGTGAGCTCTACCGCAGCATCGAACTATATAATATTGTATGTGTATACACATTGATTGTAATCTTATATTAATATTTACACATTACCGGCCATAATTATTAGGCCACCCCAATTTTTTAAAATAAATGATATATTTCATTCTATATATAGTATTTATTGCCAAGTGGATAATTCTAAATGAAAATAGAATGGTTCTTTTGCTTATTATTACTTTGAAAAGTTTTACAAGGCAAGGAAGCAGAGATGTTTTCTTCATTCTTTCTGTGATGAAACTGCAATATAGGTAATTATTAAATATTTATAAATTCATTTGATGCACATGTTATTGTGCAGTATTAACAAAAGAACCATTCTATTTTCATTTACAATTATTCAATTGACAATAAATACTAAAAACTAGTATGAAATACATCATTTTTTTAACACTGGGGTGGTGTAATAATTATATCCGGTAGTGTATATCTATATACTATTTATATTTATATTTAAAACTAGCAGTATAGCCCAGTGTTGCTCGGGTGTAATGAAAGCTTTAAAACTAAAGCATGGTCCTTGAGCTCAGACTCTTTGGACGTTGGCACGAAAGACTAAAAAGCAATAGTTGTTTTCAGTTAGTATGTGTCGTCACAGGAATAAATTTAAATTGTAATAGTTATCTCATTCTTCTATTTAGTCAATATAATTTTTTAAAATTTGGCGAAGCAGTAACATTTTTTCTCTTACTTACCACTACTAACCCAATGGTCAAGCCACATGCCTGTCACTACAATAAGAAAAATCACTACTAAGATTCCTCTAGCTTAACCCAACATGTCTCCACTTCTTCCTTTAATAGCTCCTGCATCCAGAATTAGAAGTTTTAACCATTCTTTGATTACACGGGGTTGAAAAAGCATGTCTTAAACTGACATTTTGAAAATCGCTATTCCCCGCTTTAAATTTATCTGAATTTACACACACACACACAACACACACACACACACACACACACACATATATATATATATATATATATATATATATATATATATATTTTTTTTTCTAGACATATTCTATTAAATATAAGAGACAATGAATGTCTATTATGTTTAATCATGAGCCGTTCTAAACGTCGTATTTTTGCTTTAATTTCAGTTGAAAATAAAGACAAAAATTCTCCAACATTTGGATAATTATTTATTGGTTTTCTTCTAAGCTTTCGGCTCACATGAGCCATCTTCAGAGAGGTAGTTTAAACTGAAATATTATAAAATCCACCATCACCGACGATTTTATTTTGTGTTGACATAAAACTCCGCTTGGCAACGGCAATAGTTACCAAAAATAATAAACGCAGTTCTTAAGTTTGCGATGCGGTTTTATGACGTCACACCGCGGGATAGCGCGAAATGACAACAAAACCATCTAGTCAAATGCAATGTAATATGTTATTTCCTGTTTTAAAGTTGATTTTATTGAGTGTTGGTTGTTTTGATTTGATGTACATGGCCTCCAATATGGCTCATATGAGCCGAAAGCTTAGAAGAAAACCAATAAATAATTATCCAAATGTTGGAGAATTTTTGTCTTTATTTTCAACTGAAATTAAAGCAAAAATACGACGTTTAGAACGGCTCATGATTAAACATAATAGACATTCATTGTCTCTTATATTTAATAGAATATGTCTAGAAAATTACTTGCTGCCTCGATATACTAAATTTAAGTTACATGATGCCGCAGCATTAAATGATCCCACCGCTAAGAAATTGCAATGGAACCTCATAAAACGTCAAATGCACACAGCCAAACAGGAATTACAAGAAATCAACACTGAAATTGTACACATCAAAGAAATTTTACAGTCTTCTACCACAAGTGAAAAATTCAAGGAAATATTGGATTTATTATACAATACAACACAAAAGGAACATGAATCCCATAAACAAGTCATCCAAAAAAAGCTAAACAAATTATATAAAGGAAAAATACTCTTACCAAACATCAATGACAACTTCATTAACCTATCGGATTACCAACTTACTCCAGATGAAATAGAATTCCTTAATCTCGGACCAAATTTTCATGTCGCACAGAAACCTAATTCAATGTTTAAACAAATGGAAATTGAAGCTTTATACCAACAAATACTTCAACTCGAACAGGACAACCATATTACTACACAGGTAGGCTTAAAAGAATTACTCAAAGCTGAATCAATCAAACACTGTTACCATAAAAATCCTAATGATATTATAAATATGCCTCTCATAAAAGCAGCCACACATCTCAAAAATAACAAAAGTATTGTTATCCGACGTGCCGATAAAACCAATACTTTTGTTATTTTAAACAGACAAGAATATCACTCAAAATTACAGGCCATTCTCGACGATCACAACAAATTTAAAAAATTAACTTGTAATACCACAACCCAACTTAAAAAACATATTAATAAACTTATTACTGCAAACAATGCTGAAATAGGATCCTATAAACTTCAAAAGATTATAGGTGATTATCAGCCCGGCTACCTTTATGGAAATGTAAAAATCCATAAAAAAGATCATCCCCTCCGACCTATCATTTCTCAAATACCCACACCAATATATAACCTTTCCAAAACACTTAACAAACTAATTACTCCCTATCTTCCTGGAAAATATAGCATTAACTCCACGGACGAATTTTTACAGATTCTCCATTCCGTAAAACCTAATAATCAAATGATTGCATCTTTGGATGTTCAAAACTTATTCACAAATGTTCCCGTCCATGAAACAATTGACATCATTATCCGTGATGTATACAACCATGCTACTCTCCCATCAATCACTATTAAACCCACTATATTAAAAAAACTATTATTAGCATGCACCACACAAGTACCCTTTCACGACCCCTTAGGCAATATTTATACACAAATAGATGGCATTGCGATGGGATCTCCTTTAGGTCCCCTCTTTTCTAATTATTATATGGCAAATCTAGAAAATAAAATAATTAATGACAACAATAAACCCTCTATATATGTAAGATATATAGATGACATCTTTGTTTTAGCTAAGAATATCGATCAAATTAAATATCTTAAAAACAAATTTGAAAGTCACTCCGTCCTCAAATTTACATTAGAACTTAATATTAATAACAAACTCCCATTCCTTGATGTATTCATTGATTCTAGCACACATAAATTTACTACTTCTCTATATAGGAAACCAACTAGCATAAATTCGTGTCTTCTTAATTATAATAGTGAATGTCCCCAACGATATAAGTTAGCTGTTATAAAAAACTTACTTCAACGCACACAAATGATATCTTCTTCCAAATCTATATTTTATAAAGAATTACACAACATTAAGCAAACACTAGTCAATAATGGATTTCCTAACTCCGTTATTGATCAACAAATTAAAATGTATCTCAACAAACTTAACAATAGCTCTAACAATAATGATAATATTAATAATAATGGTTTACATCAAAATAAACATAACACTATTAACTTATACTATTGCAACCAAATACATAATAATTATAAACAAGATGAAAAAACCCTCAAAAACATAATACGTAGAAATGTTAAACCAGTGGATAGTAATAATCAAATTAAACTTATTATATATTATAAAAAGTTTAAAACAATTGACCTCATAGTTTATAATAACCCAACAGGCACTAAACTAAATTCTTTACAAAAAACCAATGTAGTGTACCAATTTACATGCCCATTCAGAGATTGCATCTCTGATACTACTCAAAAACCTAGTACATATATTGGTTTTACCACAACCACGCTCTCCCGTAGACTTACATGTCATCTTTCTGATCAGAGTACTATTAAACAACATTTCTCTGAAAAACATAAACATGTAGGTAATATCAGACAGATTTTGGTCAACAATACGGTGATCCTTACTCATACACACAGTAAGAGGAACCTGCAGATATTGGAGGCCATGTACATCAAATCAAAACAACCAACACTCAATAAAATCAACTTTAAAACAGGAAATAACATATTACATTGCATTTGACTAGATGGTTTTGTTGTCATTTCGCGCTATCCCGCGGTGTGACGTCATAAAACCGCATCGCAAACTTAAGAACTGCGTTTATTATTTTTGGTAACTATTGCCGTTGCCAAGCGGAGTTTTATGTCAACACAAAATAAAATCGTCGGTGATGGTGGATTTTATAATATTTCAGTTTAAACTACCTCTCTGAAGATGGCTCATGTGAGCCGAAAGCTTAGAAGAAAACCAATAAATAATTATCCAAATGTTGGAGAATTTTTGTCTTTATTTTCAACTGAAATTAAAGCAAAAATACGACGTTTAGAACGGCTCATGATTAAACATAATAGACATTCATTGTCTCTTATATTTAATAGAATATGTCTAGAAAATTACTTGCTGCCTCGATATACTAAATATATATATATATATATATATTCCATTTGTAAACGAGTTATTACGCGACCAGACCAAGGTTTCTACCATGAGTATTATCTTCAGGCAATTTTCAATAACTGATCTTACCGCTTACCGTTTTTTTTTTTGTTTTTTTTTTAATGAACGCTCACGTAACGTTAGATTTTTGAACGCTCACGTGGCAGGGAACTTTTGAAGTTGCAATTTTTAAGTATTTTTACACTTAGTCATAATTTCCGTGCTTTCATTCAATAGTTCATTTTTGTTTGGGAATAGTATAATCTCTTAATTTTTCTTCCTGACACAGTCTACATATTTTGCCACCGTTATAAGGCTTGGCTGTTTTTACTATACTCCTCGTTAATGTCTGGGTCGTTTTGCTGATTTTGATATCAATTTTCACACGTGCCTAGCCAATTTTGTACAGTTTTTTCAGCTTTCTATTTTGAATGTAGACTTGCGATTGAACCACCTGGTCTTAAATGTGTCCTTGGTTGATCCCAAATATATTTTATTTTGGCCATTTAAGTCATGTACTTTTACCTTGTAAATGACTTCTTTCTTTACTGCAAAGTCCTTTGATATTTATTTTTGTCCCTGCAGTTGCATTCTTTATTAGTGGTCATATTGTGTACAATGCTATCTAAATTTCTGGTGTTTTGTTTTTTATGAAACTATCTAAATTACTAGTACAACTATAACTTAGCTTAACTGTGTTTCTATTGAAAAATTTAAGTTCTGATCCTTTTGGAAAGTGTCTATCTATCAGGTTAAAAAATATTTGTCCTATTTTGGTCTTTATCTCTAAATTAAATGGTAGGTTAAATCAGCTAATGTTTCGTTTTCTATTATCGTTTTTTGTTTGTCTGTTTGGTTAAGAATTGCATGGTAAAATGATTTTATGGCCAGATTTTCTGAGTGCATTTTCGTAGTCTTTTTCTTTTCATCAAATATTGTTTTGTTTGACGCATTATTTGATAGTCTGTGTTCTATTCCTTTGTGAATGTGCTTAATTATATTTTTGGGATGGTTGGTTTTTGTATTTATGTACTTTAACTTAGTGTTTGTTTACATGTATGGCGAGACACTGCCAGTTTGTAAATTAAATTCCACATCTACATGTAGTTTTTTTCTATTTGTTTTTACTATTATATCAAAATCTAGTTTTTTTAAGAGTTTGAAAAACTCTTACCTTATTTTATCATTTTCTCTTTTGTTGTCTTGTGCTACCATTAATCCGTCATCTCTATATAATCAGTGGCTGTCTACATGGGTTATTTTGTTGATTTTATTTAAAATGTATATGCCCATCAATTCTGAAATTCTGATATATATATATATATATATATATATATATATATATATATTGTAAGTAAGTTGTTGAACTCGTAGGTTTATTAACCTTTTGTTCATGCATTTACTTTTATAAAGAGTGCTCGATACAAATGCAGAGCGTTATACTGTAATGGTTGTTACAATGTTTTTAAATTCATAGTATCACTACACAAAAATTTTCATGCCTCGAAGCCAGCCCATTATGTTTTTGCCTGCTTCTTCAGGTGAGTTTTTAGAAATGAGAATTATCTAGTTGAAAAGCCAGTTTATTTGTGCTGGATTTGTTATTTTTGGGTGTTAGAGGGGTTGGTCAGTATTTTGAGTTCTGTTGACCTTTTTAAGGTCTTAGGGTTAAGTGTTTGTTTGTGGCTGAGTTCAGGATAGGTTAATCTATTAATCTTGAGAGGGTTGATGCTGCTGGCGCATTGCGTGTTGTTATTTGGTTTAGGGGTTGTTTTGTTTTGGGGTTAGTTTCTCCTTAATTTAATTTATGTTATTTTGTATTGGGGTGTGTACTTTTTCGTTTTTTTATATTTTTGTTTTTTATAAAATATATTTTTTATAAAATATATCTTTCATAAAAAATATTTTATAATATTCCCTAATATTTAAACTATTTTATAATATTATAAAATATAATATTTTATAATATTTAAGAAATATATTTCTTTTATAAAATCTATCCTTTATACAACATATTTCATAAATATAAAATATATTTTTTTGTTTATTTATATACTATTCTGCTGCAACTGCATTATTTTTTGTTGGTATTGTATAGGGTTTGTTTTCTTTTTCTGCTTATTTATAGGGTTGGTAGTGTGTAGTTTTTGTGTTTTTTTAGGGGGATTTTCTGGTTAGGTTTTTTTTTTGTTTACTTAAATTTTAGCGAGCAATATTTGCGATGATTGCATATTACTGCTAATTCGTCTCTACGGGTTAATAAATCGTTGCTGTTAGGGTACTGAAGAATGTGTAGTTTTTCACTTAGACATAAAGGGTAGATGTCATTAAGTGAGTTGCAAGTTCTAGTTTTTTCTAGGATTTTCCATTTTACTTTGGGTTTCTGTTTTGAATCCTTTATCTTCCAAAAGTATGTGGAAAGGGGTGTTTGGTTTCGGTATAAGCTGTTTTTAAATGAGGTTAGCTGCAAGTACCAGCGCTGCTTAAAAGCATTCTTAGTTGATCCGATAACATGAAAATTTTAGTGTAGTGATACTATGAATTTAAAAACATTGTAACAACCATTACAGTATATATATATATATATATATATATATATATATATATATATATATATATATATATTGTGTGTATTTTGGCAGCATTTTTTCATTAATGCAGGTTTCATTGAATAATATAGACAAGTTTTGTCTATTAATTTTGTGTAGGATCCGTTCATACCGTCTGATATACTTGATGGTGATGTCGTTAAAAGACAACAAAAAATCACAGTATTTGTTGAATTTTTTATCGGGTCTAAGCTTTCGGCTCACATAAGCCATTATCAAAGAGTAAATAATAACACACAGTAAACATAGAACATTTAAGCTATTAACAATAAAGATAATTGAATTGAAAATATAAGTCCATCCCTACCGTGGCGGATGGCCGAAGACAGTGACAAAATAGTGGTGTTGTGGTCCCTGGTCTGATTACAGACATTTGAGTACGTTGTTGGAAATATCGAAATTGATTGTATTCAAACCAGGTTTAAACTGTTTAATGTAGAGTGCTTCGAGGATTTTTAGTTTCTGCTTATTATTTTCTTGTTTGAGTATGTACGTGTTATCAACAAGCGTTTTTCTCAGAAGTGTGCGTTGATAACCGTGTTGTTCTAAATGACGGAATATATTTGAATTTTTATTTAAGTGCAACGTCAGACGCCGTGAGAGCGAATTTGTGGTGTGGCCGATGTAGATATTATTGAGGTTGTTAGAGATACATTCTCTAAATGGACATATGAATTTATATACTACATTGGTCTATATATACTTTTGCAAATAAATTGAAACAGCTGCTTTTGTCTCTTTTTTTTTTTACTATACGGTCAGCTTTAGAGCCACTAGATTGACAGTGTGTAATCAATTTCTATATTTGCTCAGATTAGGCTTCCTTTTGCAGTGGTGTGCAATAATATGAATCTATTTTCGGGGTTTATGATGAAATTTGTTTGACCTTGAAAAATATTGCGTCATCCGCGATTTCAGTGAAAAATAAAAAATACAACCTCCTCCGCAAATACCTAATAAATAATGAACTCTTCTGCTTTGATTACGAGATGAGGCAAAAAACATATCAGACATGCTGCTTGGTCTCAGTGAAAAAAAAGTGTTAACGTCTGCTAGTTCCTCATAGATAATAGACTATTCCATTTTGATTGTGTGAGACGACAAAAAATATCAGAGACGCTACTTGGTTTCAGTGAAAGAAAGAAAAACAGTTTTGTTTAACGTGCCTTGATAATACCTAATAAATAATGGACTATTTTGATTTCATCACGTGAGAAGACATATCAAAATGTCAGTCAGAAAATGAAAGAAAGAAAGGAAGATAGAAAGATAGAAGTGCTTAATGGCTGTTTCAGTGAAATGGATAAAATTGTCAATTTAAAATATTCTCGTTTGTTTCGTTTATTTCTTAAAATAACAACCATTATTTTATGTTTATGACTGTTATTGCAATATTTTGTTAAATTTAGGAGAATTTCTATGGATATTTTATCGTTGCATAACTCGCCATGAGCTTATTCAACCATTAAGTGAAGAATTAATATTCATGAGAAACTTTAAATAGGAAAATCGTGAAATTTTCACGGGTTAAAATTAGTCATTAAAATTGTTTAGAATTCAGTCTTCTGTAGAGGAATTCGATAATGAGTATAGCTGTATATACGACAGTTCAGATTATTTAATGCTTTTTTTTTCCAGGGTTGAAAGTACCTATATATACATATATATTCACATGTTGACCTCCCAAATGCATCGTTCCGTTTTTATACATAGATACGTGTGCTGGCTTGTTCGCTGGTTCAGAATTAAATGCATGCAAATGTAAGCGGGCACTAACAGATGCCTTGCCAAGTCCGTACTTATCACGCCGTGTGCCGATGTGGCTGGAAGCAAGTCAAATATCCAGGATGTTAAGACAGAAGATAGTGAAGCCGCGCCATGAAAAAAGGTATAAACAAAAATAGAAGCCAGTGGCGAAGTGGAGCCGGGGAAACAACGGAATGAATCCGTTCAACCAATGAAAAAACATCAACAGCCCAACTGGGACAAGTTTTAGTTAGTCACGTGCATAACGAACGAAACGCTTTCTTTCGTTAATTACTTTTTGCCTTTCTTTTAAGCGATTCTTTTTTTTTTTTAACTTCTGTTTATTTCATTCTTTCTTTCTTTAATTTGTTTTTATTTTCTATTTCTTGTTTTTTTTCGACATTTTCTTTCTTTCTTTTTTTAATTCTTTTTGCCTTTCACTTGTGCTTTTCTTCTTTACATTTATTCTTTGTTCTTTCTTACACTTTGTTTTTATTCTTATTCTCTTTTTCTTTAATCATTTAATTTTAAGACCTTTCGTTTTTGCTTTATTTTTTTTCGTTCGTTTCTTTCTTTTTTACTCATTTTCTATGAGTGTTTATTTTTGCTATCTTTCGCTATTCATTTTTTGTTTCTTTTTCTCTTCTTTTTTAATTGTTTAGGCTTGCATTCTGTCGTTCTTTATTTTGTTTCTTTTTGTTTCTATTTCTTTGATTGTTTCTTTTTCATTTTTCCGTTATTCCTTCGTTCTTTCTTTACTTTCTGTCATTCTTTTTAATTATTTCTTTTTGTATTCTTCCATTCTTTATTTCTTTTTCTTTCTTTTTTAATTGTTTCTTTTTGTATTCTTTTGTTATTCATTCGGTCTTTGTTTTTTATTTCTTTTTCTTTCTTTTTTAATTATTTATTTTTGTATTCTTTTGTTATTCACTCGTTCTTTGTTTTTTATTTATTTTTCTTTCTTTTTTAATTGTTTATTTTTGTATTCTTTTGTTATTCATTCGGTCTTTGTTTTTTATTTCTTTTTCTTTCTTTTTTAATTGTTTATTTTTGTATTCTTTTGTTATTCACTCGTTCTTTGTTTTTCTTTGTTTTTCTTTCTTTTTTAATTGTTTATTTTTGCATTCTTTTGTTATTCACTCGTTCTTTGTTTTTTATTTCTTTTTTTAATTGTTTATTTTTGTATTCTTTTGTTATTCACTCGGTCTTTGTTTTTTATTTCTTTTTCTTTCTTTTTTAATTGTTTATTTTTGTATTCTTTTGTTATTCACTCGTTCTTTGTTTTTCTTTGTTTTTCTTTCTTTTTTAATTGTTTATTTTTGCATTCTTTTGTTATTCACTCGTTCTTTGTTTTTTATTTCTTTTTTTAATTGTTTATTTTTGTATTCTTTTGTTATTCACTCGGTCTTTGTTTTTTATTTCTTTTTCTTTCTTTTTTAATTGTTTATTTTTGTATTCTTTTGTTATTCACTCGTTCTTTGTTTTTCTTTGTTTTTCTTTCTTTTTTAATTGTTTATTTTTGTATTCTTTTGTTATTCACTCGTTCTTTGTTTTTCTTTGTTTTTCTTTCTTTTTTAATTGTTTATTTTTGCATTCTTTTGTTATTCACTCGTTCTTTGTTTTTTATTTCTTTTTTTAATTGTTTATTTTTGTATTCTTTTGTTATTCACTCGGTCTTTGTTTTTTATTTCTTTTTCTTTCTTTTTTAATTGTTTATTTTTGTATTCTTTTGTTATTCACTCGTTCTTTGTTTTTCTTTGTTTTTCTTTCTTTTTTAATTGTTTATTTTTGCATTCTTTTGTTATTCACTCGTTCTTTGTTTTTTATTTCTTTTTTTAATTGTTTATTTTTGTATTCTTTTGTTATTCACTCGGTCTTTGTTTTTTATTTCTTTTTCTTTCTTTTTTAATTGTTTATTTTTGTATTCTTTTGTTATTCACTCGTTCTTTGTTTTTCTTTGTTTTTCTTTCTTTTTTAATTGTTTATTTTTGCATTCTTTTGTTATTCACTCGTTCTTTGTTTTTTATTTCTTTTTTTAATTGTTTATTTTTGTATTCTTTTGTTATTCACTCGGTCTTTGTTTTTTATTTCTTTTTCTTTCTTTTTTAATTGTTTATTTTTGTATTCTTTTGTTATTCACTCGTTCTTTGTTTTTCTTTGTTTTTCTTTCTTTTTTAATTGTTTATTTTTGCATTCTTTTGTTATTCACTCGTTCTTTGTTTTTTATTTCTTTTTTTAATTGTTTATTTTTGTATTCTTTTGTTATTCACTCGTTCTTTCTTTTTTTATTTCTTTTTCTTTCTTTTTTAATTGTTTATTTTTGCATTCTTTTGTTATTCATTCGGTCTTTGTTTTTTATATCTTTTTCTTTCTTTTTTAATTGTTTATTTTTGTATTCTTTTGTTATTCATTCGGTCTTTGTTTTTTATTTCTTTTTCTTTCTTTTTTAATTGTTTATTTTTGTATTCTTTTGTTATTCACTCGTTTTTTGTTTTTATTTCTTTTTCTTTCTTTTTTAATTGTTTATTTTTGTATTCTTTTGTTATTCACTCGTTCTTTGTTTTTATTTCTTTTTCTTTCTTTTTTAGTTGTTTATTTTTGCATTATTTTGTTATTCATTTGTTATTTTCTCTTCATCTTTAATTGTTTAATTCCTAAGTTTTTTTAGTTTTCGTTTCTTACTGATGATTTCATTCTTTCTTTTATTCGTTCATTATTTTTTTTTATTCATTCAGTTCTTTTTTTTTTTGTTTTGTTTATTAATTGAATAGGTTTTTACGTTCTTTTCTTTTTTTCTTATCAGTTTCTGTCTTTCTTTCTTTTATTCATTTCTTATTATATTCTTTTTTAACGCCCCTTCTTTTTCTTTTTTACTTGATTTTTTACACTCTCTCTTTATTTTATTACTTTTTGCCTCTCTTCATTTTTGCTATTTGCTTTTTTTGTTTATTTCTTTGTTAATTCTTTCCCCCTTTTTTATTTATTCTCTTTTTCTTTCTAATACCACAGTCTCTAATTTTTCTGCATCTTTTTTATTCTCATTATCTACGTCTCTCTCATTTTTTTTATCTGTCACTCTCTCACCATCTCATCACTCACTTTTCATCCTCTTGCCTTCTCATTGTTGAAAAATCACTACAAACAACGGAAGGGTCCCTTGTGGTGCGACACGATTTCTCTTCTCGCTCTCGAATCACCACAACCACCAGACTCTAGTCTCTCACCGTAACCATCTCTGATTCCAGCAAAGTTTCCACCTTCATTGCGGCCATATTATCAGATGGACGGTCGTCTGGTTCTGCGCAATGGGGGAGACGGTGTTGTTGTTCGTCTCTTGATATCATGGTCTACTGCCTCGCCACATCCGGGCCTCTATAACCAACGCAGAAATACTGAGTCAGTGAGGCGTTAGAGTGTTGATATGATGGACGTCATTGGCCCCGGGGATGATGGTGTGGTCATGGTGATGGGGGAGCTGAGAGGGTGGTGCTCATGGTGGTGACGGTAGGTCTTCCTGGTAGTTGTTCTGATGATACTGTTTAGATTAATGGTACTAAAATGGTAATGCCGATCGAAAGAGTAGTCACCGAGATTTCTACGACAGAAGTGTCGATGATTTTACGAATTATTTGCTTTGTGAATTCCTGGGCCGGACCGAAACAACCGAAAAATCTGTGACTTAATTATTGTTTGAAATTATACAGGACATTTTAGCAATTTGAAAATACTTAGACTCCCAACAAATATGCCTAAAAACGTGTTTGCAAGAGTGATTGGCTAGCGCGCACGCGCGCGCGCACACACATACACACACACACATATGGATTTGTTTTTTTGTGGTTTATCAATCCTCTTCTATATAGAGCAAATTGCCATCACAAAACTTCGTCCAGATATAGTTTTCTTCTCACATAATTTGAAGAAGATAGTCTTGTGGGAACTGACGGTCCCCTGCGAAGAAAACGCAGAAGAAACTCATGAAAGGAAGAAGTTAAAATATGACGAACTGCTGGAGAGTTGCAGGGTTAAAGGCTGGAGGGCTAGCTGCACTCCTATAGAAGTGGGGACTAAAGGATTTGCAGCAAGGTCCTTATGCAAAGCCTTAACAGATATTGGGATAGTGGGAGTAAAAAAAAAAGAAAAGTACTCAAGTCCATAATCCAAACAACAGAAAGAACAGCTAATTGGTTATGGATCAAAAGAGAGAGTGCCTGGATTCCAAAACAAATTGTTACCTAAAATTCCCTGAAATTCTGCGTTTAAATTAATGTTTCGGACGAGCTCATGTACGGTTCGCCTCTAAATGGAAAGTGGCTCTGACTGTCGCCAATCAGAAGCACTTTTTTTTTTTAATCATATCACCCCAAGCAAGGCGGTAACGCCACTGATGTGCAGGGGGCTACATAGTGAAAAAATTAGAAAAGAGAAAACCGGAAACCGCATCCTAAACAGGAAACAAGGGATGAGCCTCTTCACCTGTTCAATAGACGTGGGTGGAGTGTGAACCGGGCGATAGACTAAACTATCGCCCGGTTCACACTCCACCCACGTCTATTGAACAGGTGAAGAGGCTCATCCCTTGTTTCCTGTTTAGGATGCGGTTTCCGGTTTTCTCTTTTCTAATTTTTTCACTCCTTGCAAGGTTTCGTACCGGGCCTAAACGTAATTTTCCCGTGTCGGAAAGCGCTTATCGAGGGTGGGCCGAAGGCTGATCATCTCTGGTCTGGTCGGCGCGGTGAGGTGGGTATGATGTTGAAAGACCCGAAACCCCCTAGTGATCCTCGCGATGACATCACTGACGACACCCTCTAGCGCCCCCATTACGGTGCGTATGTTTGAAGATTAATTATTATTTAGAACATGTACAAAGTACATGTAGTTTGTACATGTTCAAAAGTAATAGTTAAAAATAAATATTCATTGCTCTATTCTCATATTGAAATTAATGTTTTGAATATTGCATTTATTTTCTTCGTTGTTATTCATTTGTATGTATATATATATATATATATATATATATATATATATATGTATATATATATATATATATAGGAAAAATTATTAAAAAGTTGTGAGTTTAAAAATGTATTTTTTTGACAGTATTTGTTTATTTCTCTTCTTATATTTTATATTTCAGTCCGTCCTCAGTCCTTCATCATTTTTTCCTATACATATTAAGACTGTATACGTGGATCATCACTGTGTTATATATATGTAATATATATATCTTATACATATATATATATATATATGTATAATATATATATCTTATACATATATATATATATGTATAATATATATATATGTAATATATATATATATATAATATATATATCTTATATATATATATAATATATATATCTTATATATATATATATATATATATATATCTTATATATATATATATATATATATCTTATATATATATAATATATATATATGTAATATATATATCTTATACATATATATATGTATAATATATATATATGTAATATATATATCTTATATATATATAATATATATATGTTATATATATATATGTTATATATATATAATATATATATCTTATATATATATAATATATATATGTAATATATATATGTAATATATATATCTTATACATATATATATATATATATAATATATCTATATGTAATATATATATATATAATATATATATCATATATATATATATGTAATATATATATATATGTAATATATATATATAGTATATATATCCTATATATATATATATATATAATATATATATATGTAATATATAATATATATATATATAGTATATATATCCTATATATATATATATATGTATAATATATATATATATGTAATATATGTAATATATATATATATATATATATATATATAATTTGAGTGAGCGGTGTCATTCTCGATCAAACAAAGCAGAGAAAAGATGACGCTAAACATAACCCGGGATATATGACATTAAACAACAAACATTAATAATTACTTGTAATCAGAAGAACAGAAGATATTTTCTTTGAAAGTTCGTCCTTCCTCAAAGAGGGTTTCTGTTGCATTTGGATAAATTCGGGCAAATTGCTGATTCCGCGATAGTGAACGTGGAAGTAGGGGGGGGGACAGACAAATTATACTATTAACTATTTTAGAATACAAAAATCAATTTTAAATTAAACATTAATGTATTAATAAACTTAATACAAAAAAAAGAATATCATGGATCTAGCATGTGAGCAATGATGAGGTTTTGAAAAGGATGGAAACAAAAAGAAAATTAATACTGAGTATCAGAAAGAGACAGCTGAAGTTCCTGGGACATGTAATGAGGAAGGAGGGCTTAGAGAACCTGATACTAACAGGCCAGATAGAGGTAAAAAGACAGGAGAAAGCAACGGATAATATATTTGAAGGATCTAATCAGGTGGATGAAGGAGCGAGGGTTGCATGGTGTAGCAGGAGAAGACGTGCTCAGATCCACCAGGGATAGGGAAACGTGGAAAGCCATGATCGCCTACGTCCTGAAGTGACAGGGCACATAGAAGAAGAATCAGAAGAAGACATTTTGAATAAGATATGAAACATAAACTACAGGAAAATTGAATGCATGGTCATAAGTAAAAAGAAGAGCCCAAAATGCCAACTACAGGTCGGGGATACGAAATTCAAGCAGGTACATAAATTTATATACCTGGAAAGTATTCTAATAGTGGACGAAGGTGTATCGGATATCAAAGGATGAATTCTAAAAGCTAAACAGAGTATTGAGAGACAGGAAAATTTCATTGGAAACAAAGAAGAAGGTACTGGGTAGCTGTGATGTCTGTTCTTTAGTATGGTAGCGAAAGCTGGACAATCTCATTAAAAATGAAGGAAAGACTTGAAGCAACCGAAATGTGGTTCTACTGCAGGATGTTGAGGATACCATGGACCGAACAGTGAGCAATGACGAGATTTTGGAGAGAATGGAAACGAAAAGGAAACTTATACTTAATATCAGGAAAAGACAGCTGAAGTTTCTGGGACGTCATGAGAAAGGAGGGCTTGGAGAATCTGATACTCACAGAACAGATAGAAGGAAAGAGACAGGGGAAAATCAACGTATGACATAATGAGCTTGAGAAAATGAATGGCAGAGCACGATTTGGGAGGAGAAACGAAGAAAGGACATAAAGTGCTCCAAGACTTTGGGAGATGTAAAAGGCCACGATCGCCTACATCCTGAAGAGACAGAGCAAATAGAAGAATCAAGGAGTTGGCTCCAGGCATTACCAAACGTCTTAACGTCACTGATAGCGACAAAATGTCACCTCAAAAATATGTTTCTTAAATTGATTTGTTTTTGCTATTTGGCAAAGTTCTTTGGTTTTGATTGTGTAGCGCCGATCTATGACAATTGACAACGGACAAGACTTACAAGGTCTGTTACGGATTTAAATCAGCCCACAAAAAAGAAAAGGGTGAAAAAGGTGTTTAAATATAAGATACATATATATGTTGATTGTTTAATTACTTAGTTTTTGGTTATAATAAGATTAGACCAGTGCACATTGGTATTAAAAAGTGTTCAATACAATTATATCATAGAAATTTTGAATATTTCCCATTTGTAAACGAGTTATTACGTGACCTAGGTTTCTACCATGAGTTGTGTCTTCAGGCGATTTGCAATAACTGATTTTACCGTTTACTGCTTTTTGTTAAAGAACGCTCACGTAACGATGATTTTTAAAAACAAACTATTGAATGAAAGAACGGAAATTATAACTAGGTATAATCATACCAAAAAATACCTCTTAGGTTCATACAACCATGGATGAAAACGTTATAATGTTTTTTTTAATTGTGCGTTCAAAAATTCTCTGCCACGTGAGCGTTCAAAAACAAAACAAAACAAAACAAACAAACAAAAAAATAAAATAAAAATAAAAACACCGTTACCTGAGCGTTTTTTAAAAAAACAAAACAAAACCAAAAAAACAAAAACAAAAACAAAAAAAAAAACAAGAAAAACCGTAAACGGTAAAATCAGTTATTGAAAATGGCCCGAAGACCCCACTTATGGTAGAAACCTAGGTAAAATAGAAAATATAAGATATATATATAGTCACCTGCAAAGAGATATGTTCCGCAGCTCATTAGTACGCTGAGACAGCCGATTGTTTTTTTTTTACCCAGGATTGAAACCCGACCGAATTGGCATCAGTCGGCGTTTCTACCTCTGAGCTACTGGCGCTCAGTGGACGGAATCAGACTTTTTAGGGTGTATATTATCATTATTCACGCCCAATCTCTCTCTCTCTATATATATATATATATATATCTATATCTATATATATATATATATATATATATATATATATATATATATATATATATTACAACTATATTTTTCTTGGCGTGTGTGAGTGTTAAAGTCTTTATATTTGTCAAGATACAATCCATTCCTTTTAGTTGTTTTCTTAGATCAAAAGAAATAAATTATGATTTCTTCGTTTGAATGTGCGAGAAAGAAGAGACAAGGTAGAAAGTAAGAAAAGACAACTAGTAACAGACGGTAACATATTACGGCACTGGACTTAAACGAAATTCTCTTACACATTCACCCATCCTTCTTACCAAACTACGAGACACTTTCACTTTGGACTTATACTCTTCACTCAAATACGCAAAAAAAAAAAAAAAAATAGTCATAAAAAAAATACGAAAGGTTAATTCGCTGGAAGTCATTTTTAATCAGTCATCTGAGAAATCGCGTGTATGTCGTTCATAGTTTCGACATTTGCCTTGTTAAAAGCGTTTTCCTTTTCCGGTAACCACATCCATCGACCGGAAATACTTAATTTTTTAATCGTAAAAACATTTTAACTGTGTTTTTTTTATACAACACTAATATCACGGAATGAAAATGTGAACAACGGCGAATGTTAGAGAAAATGAAAACAAAAGGATATTTATAATTAGCTTAACAAAGAGACACTTGAAATTTGTCAGATATGAGGATAGAGAGCTAAGAAAAATTGACACTCACAGGACATATCGTAGGCAAGAGGAACAGAGGAAACCGGCGCAAAACGAACTCGTGTAAATTGTTAGTATAACATTGGATTAGGAATGATATTGGAAAGACAAGCATCAGGTTTTCAAATGAAAACAGAACATAAACTATCGTAAACGCTGGCGTACAATTCGACTGGGTCTATAAGACGACCCCCAAATTTCAAGTTAAAAATGTACGCTTCGGGCTATATTTGACGTACAAGACGCCTCCATACCGTATTTTAAAATGTATAGTATTGAACTTATCAAATAAATTCAGTCAACATATACTTTCTTTTCACTCAAATTCTAATAAAAAAAAACAAAAAAGAAAAACGGATGGAAGATTTTTTTTTGTGCGAACAGGATTTATCAAGCCACGCACATTGTAGGTAAATTCTGGGTTACGTTGTTACATTTTAGATTTTTCTGAAGATGCCGTGAATGATTTACAAGCACCTTCTCTCTCACGGCGCACTATCAGTAACGCTAACTGTAATTGAGACATGATTCGACACGACAATGTTACAGCGCCAATAATACCAATAGCATTTACAATTACTTCCTCAACGATAGAAGGTGAGAATCATAAAGATTAACTTCAGTTTCTGGTCGATAACCAATTAACTCAGTTAAGATCGAATAACATTCTGAGCTTAGTGTAGTTATGTCTTTCCGTTGAGTAGACTCTTTCCCAGTTTTAGTAAATTCTCTTACAAGAAAAATCGTCATGCAGTTCAAAGTTTACTAGCAAAAGAAGCTAAAAAAATCAATATTTTTTTACCTTTTGATGTTCAGTAACATTCTTCCGGGAAATCAAATAATGTTTTTTTTTCGATCTTTTTCTATCATTGCCAAAACAGCGTGTAAGAAATTGCTTATTTCCTGTTTGGAAAAGTTCACAACTCACAATACAATTTTAAACTAAATGATAACCAAATAAAAAGTGCAATAGCAACTCAAGGTAGAGCGTTACTGAACGAGATTGTTGTAAGTGCATAAAGGGAAGAATTACGAAGAGACTAATATGAGGATAAAGAGAAGAGATAAAGTTGACATTAAACTTGAAGAGGTTAAATTATAGTGATTGAAGAAGCATCATTTCGGGGAACTGTGTGAAAAGTAGCGGTTCTTTGGAAGGAGTAGCCTGAGTTAAACTTCATTCTTACTAATGAAATACGAAGGGGTTTGAGGACGATTCGACTTTGTGTATGTGGCTGAAAGGGTCCTAGCTGTAAATGTCTGAACTGTTGAAACTAAGCAGTATAGCTCTTCTGAACATTTCCTCATGGAAACTGCGTTAGATGAACATCTGCCTGTGGCAAAGAAGCCTAAAAAGTAGGAGTATATATATATATATATATATATTAGTCAGTTAAGTGCCATACGTAATGCACGCTTGGACGATCATGTTTCTCGAGAGAGACATGACTGACTGAGCAGAAGATTATCCAGCAGTATGTTGCCATTGCTTTCTGCGGTATACTGGTTGCCAGCCAAAGTTTTAGAACCCAGTCTGTCCTGTCGTTTAACCCATAACTGGAGGAAAGAGACGGATTAATACTTTTCCCAAGAGTATTTGCGCATAAGTGAATGCAATGGAATTCGAATTCGGCCCTCCGATTTCTCGTTCTGGGACTATATATGGACACTGAAGTCACCTGTAAGAGGTGACAGTCTGTTTCATGTTAAACGTCGATTATTTTTAGAATAAAACATACTCTCTTCTAGGTTTTGATTTCACTGTACACTTCAATATATATATATATACTGAAGTGTACAGTGAAATGTACATATATATATATATATATATATATATATATATATATATGAAGTGTACAGTGAAATGTACATAAAATTATTTGTTTGAACATTATTTTTGATTGATACTCGTATTTAAGTAGATATTCTGTTTTATATTCAAACAGTATTATATATTTATTTCTACCGGCCTGATTATTTACGATAAATTTTTGTTACTAAAATGTGTGTCATTCGGCGGGATGACACACATTTTCGTAACAAAAATAAATATATATAGTTTTCTTATGAAACATAATGTCTATTTAAATATGAGTATCGAGCAAAAATATTGTTCAAACAAATAATTTCAAATTGTCGGTTTGTTTATAACCATTTCGTTAATCTTCGTTATATATATATATATATATATATATATATATATATATATCAGTAAGTAGCTAACCTAGAGCCAACGGACCTACCTAGGTTAGCTACTTATTTATTTGCTCTGCTATTTTATTGAGCACTTTACGTGTTAGGTTCCTCGTCTCGGGAGTTTTTTTTTCTTTCGACTAGTACTTTGACTAATGTTCAAGTGCTTAGCTCGTTTTTTTTTGTTTCCATTTTCCCCTCCGCGTTTATACTCGGTGGTTTTTTCGAGACGTGTTTAAAGATAAATTTACAGTTATATATATTCACATACAAGCTTGTTTCGCTGTATCACAGCTCATCAGTGTGGCTAGACACATCCACTTGATCGATATATATATATATATATATATATATATATATATATATATATATATATATATAAAGCTTACATTCATTTATATTTTATATAGGATCCTTCATTTAAATACCAACAAAAACGACGAATGCCCAAATTAAAATTCATGTTTTAACAAAGATTCAAACATTCGAGTCTATGTATTTTTTAATCGTTTTACTCAAAGCAAGGCAGTACTGCCCCCAGTGCGCAGGGTGCTGGTGAGAAGAGAGCGAAAAAAAAAAGAACAAGGTACAACGGGCGTCGGAGGAAGGATATAAGAAAGATGGGAATCAAGGAGATAAGAAGAGTATTGGTAGGACAATGGAGCAACCTACCTACTCTTATTGAGGAGGAAGGAATCATTAAATACAATTTTAGTTTTTACACAGAGACATTAGAAGTATAGAGTATAGAGTTGGAGTAGATTTTAGAAGAAACTAAAAACTCAGTTCTAAACTGGAAACAAGAGATAAACCTCTACTGCCAAAAGAAACTTTTGGAGATTTTAGCTATCAGGGAAGCAAGGATACGGAAGGGGGTTCCACAGGCGGTAAGTGCGAGAGAAGGAACTGATAGAGTACAAATGGCGGTTACATTTGACTGTTTTGACGGTAAAAGAGTTGGATGTAATCTATCTATCTGTCTATGATACGTTTGTATGTGTATGTGATGTTATAAAAACAAATATTCATTAACACAGAAAATAGCGTCACCTGATCTGACTCGTCTTAGACCGCTCGACCACGAATGATTTTACAGTTTTTAGTTATCCACCTAGGGGTCCTTGACAAAATCCAACGGAGAATCTGTAATATTATTGGATACAGTCACTTTCTCACCGGCGTAACGTGGCTTCCCTGTGTATCTTCTACAAATACTTTCACGGCTTCTGCTCCGATGAACTTAGGTCACTGGTGCCCCTATGTATGAATTTACTCGAGCCACAAGATTAACAACTAAGTTCCACCCTTTTACTGTGAAACCAATAAAATGTAAAATTCTACTCCATCAGTTTCTTTTCTCGCACTTCCCGCCTGTGGAAATAGTCATCTCCTATCTCACTGACTTGCATCCTTTCTCTCTCATGCTCCTTTCTCCGTCCACTCCACTTTCATCAGTATTCTCATCCTTCTCTTACCCACTTCCTGACACCTTCTGTGACCTGTTACTCTTTCTCATAACTTTCCGCCTATGTAACCCCCTGCGCACCAGTGGCAGTAGACTGCCTTGCTTGGGGCGATATGATTAATATATATATATATTTATCTTATTCTACGCTATTATTGTCTATAGACCGAACACGTGCCTTCACCTAAAATGTCCACAAAACTCACAACTTTGTAAATAAACATTAAGATTAACGCCCAGAGCCCACAGTTTGTTTTAAGCTTAAACGCATACTTTAGACATAAAGTTTGAGTCCATTTTGATATTTTGTCCACTTTTATACAGGGTGTCCACAAAGTCCGTGTGCACTTAAAATTTTTTAACTTTATTTATTTATTTTATTTTATTTTTTTTTAATCATATCACCCCGAGCAAGGCGGTAACACCACAGATGTGCAGGGGGGATACGCAAGAGTGAAAAGATTTGGAAAAGGGAAAGCCGGAAACCACATCCTAAACAGGGAACAAGGGATGAGTTGTATTTATGATAGAAATAAACCATAGAAATGTTATGAAGTTTACTGTACCTCTTTTTAAGTATAGTTATTGAAAATTCTTTACCACAAAATTGGAAACAATTTGTAGATAAGTAAAAAAAATATTTTCTTTTTTTTTCAGAATCAGTTTGATTCATGGCTTTAGCTGAGGAAAAAGAAAAAACTGTGAAATCTACTATTGCTGTACAAAGCAAGTTTAGAATTGAATACAATAAAGAACCACCTCATAGGAATAATATTGCTAAATGGATGGAAAAATTTAAACAGACAGGCTCTGCCCATGTTTTCCGTGAACTGCAAAAACGTATTACCCCTTTGCATTGCTAATGATGGAGGACATGTGGAAACTTAAATAAAGTTTCAATAAGACCTTAAAAATATAGATTTATTTTACAAATTATTTCTATCGCAAATAGAAAATAAAGTGCATTTGAACTTTATGGGCACCCTGTATTTGTATACGCTCTATCTCTAACATTGAGCACTTTTACTCTTAAATATAGCATAATTTAAAACAATATCTTTGTTATATATATACTAGCAGTATAGCCCGGCGTTGCTCGGGTGAAATGAAAGCGTTAAAACTAATCCATGGTTCTGTTTGGACGTTGGCACGAAAGACTAAAAAGCAGCAATTGTTTTCAGTTAAAGCGAAACCGTAGACCGAAAGAAAAATGAATGGATGTAAGTCAAATTTTGATTTCCTGATATCGATATCAAATAAGCTTTTTCGTCGTAAACTGAATTTTGAAGGCTAAATAAGTCCTCTGAGTAAATAGTATCATGGCTGAGACTAAGAACTATAATTATATCTACTTAGAGCCAAAGCCGAAGCAAAAACTAAAATAAAAGGGCTGAAAAAAATACAGACATACAGGCAGATAAACAGATACATATATAAACATCTTGCCTTTTATATATATATATTATCGATTTTCTGCACTATTGTAAGAACTGTAACCTTGAAACTTCTGAATATCGTTTCTTATGTCTTTGTATATGAGTGTATGAAATTTGATTAAAATCGGATCACTCCGTTTTTCGATTATCGATTTTCGATATTTATCGGGAGTACCTCGACACAAAACCTAGCTAAGAAAACTCGCAGACGATTATAGTACAACTGTATAAATTTTCAAGAAAATCGGTTCAGCCGTTTCGGAGTCTATAGGTAACGGACACACACACATAGACACACACACAGACAAAGTTCCATTTATAAATAAAGTTTATATAATCGGAGTCTAACCGTACTGATGAGCTGTGATACGGCGAAACAGATTTGTCTGCGGATGACAATATATATATATATATATATATATATATATATATATATATATATATCCAGAGGAATAAGGAACGAAGAAATATTAACAACGTTCAAAGCATTAATTTTAAACAGTGTTCAATATAAAAATAGAGCAATGAATATTTATTATAAATTGTAATTTAGAACATGTACAAATTACAATCTACTACAAAGTGTACATTTTGGTTTTTCTTTTCTTTTGAACCTTTCACCATGTCTCTTTTACTTCTCTCTTTCTCTCCCGTGTTCCTCTTTTTGTTCCTCATTTCCCCAATGTCTCTTTTACAATCCCCCCATTCCGATTCCTTATTTTCCCTACCCCCTTTACCTCGCGCACAAAAATTTACCAATATATCGAAGCGAATTTTTCATCTCTCTTCAAAAAATAGCATTTACAACCTAATGAGATATTTTCTTTTCAATGTCGAAACAAAATGTACACTTTTTAGTAGATTGTAATTTGTACATATTCTAAATTATAATTTATAATATATATCTATATCTATATCTTTGAGAGCTCAATCGTAATGATAACATAATATATATATATATATATATATATATATATATATATATATATATATATATATAGATATAACGGTCACGTTACGTTGAATACACCGGTTCCGGCTCGATCACTGAAGTTGAGCCTGGTCAGTACTTAGATGGGTGACTGCTTGGGAATACCAGGTGCTGTAAGCGTTTATTGACGGATGTGCGTTGTGGTGCGGTGGTTGTCGGCTTGGAAAGGGAAATCGGTGAGCCGAGTTCCAATTCCAGTCGAACACTCTGCATTCACTTGCGCACTGGTACCCTTGGGAAAGGTACTAATCCATTCCTTCCCTCCATTTATGGGTTAAATAACTGAGGTCTGCTTTTCATCCGATCTGTGGCAAATTTCTTCATCGATTGTTTGTTATTAGCAGTTCCAAAACGTGTGGATGGTGCTACACAAGCCTTGGCCACTTTAAACAATTCTTTGTGTGGTAACCTAACTTTGTTAGACACTCATATGTCGAAATCGACGTGAGAGTCCATGATATATATATGAGTAAACCTTCGTGTCTTAATGGTTTTATTGCCTTGATTATGGTGAAAGAATAAAAAATGTAAATGAAAATGAAACGCGATAAAATAGTAAAGATGAAACTAATCAATTGGAATAATTTCGTACAGAGATGTGCTTACTAGCATCCGAATCACGTGGCCTGTCTTAATCACATTTCATCAAGCGTCCGGCACGATGTTTATTAACCAACTTTCGTCTCCTTGTCCCTTTCAGCGCTTCTTTGTGCATACAACTGTAGTCGCTTTCCCCACAATCATTCTAACGGACATTTCCCTGACAGGTGATTGAACAGAGCTTTTTCCGGTACTTTACACTGTTGACAGCTGAGGAAGAAAGAAAGAATGTAAAAAAAAAAAAAAGAAAAAAAAATGATGGATAGGTGCTTCTATAGATTAATAAGTCTTTTCTAACAATAAATAAATAAGCCATCGAAATATTTCAGGAAAGAATTAAAGAAGGAAACCAAATAAGAAACCCTCCAAAAAAAAAAAAGAAAAAAAAAAGAAAGAAAATCAAGTATTAGACAAGAAAGATGCCACAAAGAAAGCAAAAATGAAAGAAGTTACGAATGAGAAGAAAGAAGAAGAAAAAGAAAGAATCATTGAATAACAAAAAAAAAAAAAAAAAAAAACCGGTGCGGATTACCCTTCTTGTCTGACAAATAACTTTTATTAACGACCACTAGACGGCGTTGCTAAAAGCAGTATATAAGAATAGAACTGAAAATTATCATCCTCTTTATTTTTATTTTCACACGGTATGACTTAAAAATAGGACTCATTAACGTCTGGAAACCTCATCGTCCCCAGAGAACCCCATATCGCACAGCGCATAATAATTTAAAAAATAGTCGCTTCCAGTAGATCATAAGCCATTGACGATGAGTCGCGATGGTTCTGTTACACGTCTTTAATTTTTTTTACCGGTAGGAGTGATGATCCTTCGCAAACTTCTTTACCTGGTTGCAAACCATGGTCACAGAACCCAATCTCATCTATCATTTAACCCATAGCTGGAGAGCGAAGGGATGGATTATTACCCTTCTTAACGGTATTTGATCGTAAGTGAATGCCGCGAATTCAACTGGAGGTCGAACTCGACTCGATGTTTTCTCGTTCCGACTCGATATCCACTGCACCACAACTTAGATCCACAACACGGCACAGCACACAGAATGCAATGCTCTAAGCTTACTTGACTATAAGCAGGCATATCCCATAATTCTATTAAACCAAATAATTCTACACGAATATACACTACCGGCTATAATTATTAGGCCACCCCAGCTTTTTTGAAAAAAATGATATATTTCATACTATTTTTAGCATTTATTTCTCAATGAAAATAGAAAGGTTCTTTTGTTATTTTTATTTTACAAAATTCTACACGGGACCCAGGAAGCCTTTGCTTCGGCCAGCCAATAATAAGAAGAGAGTAGCATAGGGAAGAGAGTACAAAAAACTGGACACCAGAAAAGTTCATTTGATGCCCATGTTATTGTGCAGTATTAACAAAAGAACCATTCTATTTTCATTTAGAATTATCCACTTGGCAATAAATACTAAAAATAGTATGAAATACATCATTTTTTTTAAACAGTGAGTGGCTTAATAATTATGGCCGGTAGTGTAAATCTCTTACAATCTTTCATAGAAATTCGTATGTACTTACATTCAACAGTGGGCTTACGGCCATATCACGTTGATTACACCGGTTCTCGCCCGATCACCGAAGTTAAGCAACGTAGAGCCTGGTCAGTACTTAGATGGGTGACCGCTTGGAAATACCAGGTGCTGTAAGCGTTTAGTGATGGATGTGCGTTGTGGTGCAGTGGATATTTTTTTTTTTTTATAAGCGTTTCATCCCGAGCAAGGCATGCCACTGCCACTACTGCGCAGGGGGCTACGTAGAGTGGAGAAAGGCTGATTAAATATAGGAAATGTCAGAGGGTGGGTGATAGGCGGGTAAGGATACCGAGAATGATGGTTGGGTAGATGAGAGTGTTCTGAGAATAGTTGGGAGTTAGTGTGATAGGAGGTGTCTATTGACCTTACATTTAAACACCTGGAGATTGTAACTGTCGGGAAAGCAGACTTGTGGAAGGGAGTTCCACAGGCGGGAAGCGCGAGAAAAGAAGCTATTGGAGTAGAATTTACGGTTACATCTTATTTGTTTAACTGCAAAAGGGCGGGACCCAGCTGCTAATCCAGTATCTCGTGTAAATTCGTGCTTAGGCGGCACCAGTGATCTAAGCTCATCGGAGCAGAAGCCATGAAAGTACTTGTAGAAGAGGCTCGGAAAGAGAAATTGGTGAGCCAAGTTCTAATTCCAGTTGAATACATTGCATTCACTTAAGCACTGGCACACTTGGGAAAGGTATTAATCCGTCCCTTCCCTCCAGTTATGGGTTAAATAACAGGGTAGGACTTGGGGACCCTGCCCTTAAAAACAAATCCCAATGAATCTTGATACTCGAAAAAGAAAAAGTATTACTAGACAGAAAAAGGAATTACCAGCTATAAATAAATAAAATGTAGTTGGCAATAAGTGACTCGCCGAGGTGTTGATATGCCATGAAAACAAAACAAACAACATTCTATAATGACATCATATACCTACGTACTATAAGGACATCTTACCATACACAGTTTCATTAAACATGTTGCATTCGTTCTATTTAGTTTATATAAATAATATCAACTCACTAAGAACTTGCTGAGGGTGAAGGAAATTTAAAATCAGTATTGAAAAAAGAGGAGAATAAAAGAGCAGATTTTAAGGATGATTGACGTTGAATCTAAATTTTTGATGACAGGAAAACAAGAACTCGAAAGAGAGCTCTGCAGATGTGAAATCTTCGAGAATGAAAAGTCAGAATAGCACTGGCAAGAAATAGGAAGAAAGGTGAGAAATGTGAGAGAAGAAACTATCAGAATAAGACTTACGTTTCCATATTGTCATCAGTAAAATGATGAGACCTAACTGCCAATAGCATCTTCTTCTTCTTCTTCTTCTTCTTCTTCTTCTTCTTCTTCTTCTTCTTCTTCTTCTATGTGTCCTGTCCTTTCAGGACGTAGGCGATCATGGCTTTTCACATCTCCCTATTCCTGGTGGCACGCTTTCTCCTGTTCCACCATGCAACCCTCGTTCCATCATCTACTTGATCAGGTCCTTCAAATATGTTATCCGCTGCTTTCCCGTGACTCTTTTTCCCTCTATCTGTCCTGTTAGTAACAGGTTCCCCAAGCCCTCCTTCCTCATTGGAAGTTTAGTTGTCTCTTCCTGATGCTCAGTATTATTATTTTTTCAATCCTTTCCAAAACCTCGTCATTGCTCACATGCTCGATCCATGATATCCGCAACATCCTTCTGTAGAACCAAATTTCAGTTGCTTCAAGTTTTTCTTTCGTCTTCAATGATACTGTCCAACATTTACTGCGATATTGAAGAACTGACATCCCATAGCAATCTTGTGCTCTCTTCTTTGATTCTAGTGAAAGTTTCCTGTGTCGTAATACATTACTGAGCTTTGGAACGCGTCCTTCGCCATGCCAATTTGCCTTCGGATCTCTGTTTCATACTTTCCATCTCCTGTTAGAACGCTTCCTAGGTATTTAAAGTTTTGTACTTGCTTGATTCTAGTATCCCCAACCTGTATTTGGCATTTTGGGTTGCTCTTTTTGCTGATGACCATGCATTAAGTTTTCTTGCAGTTTTTTTTTTGTAGTTTCTTTTTTGTCACTCTCTTCAGGTACTTTCTGTAGGAGGTCTTGTAGTTTCCTTTCCGTTTCTGCAATCAGCACTGTATCATCTGCTTATCTTATGTTGTTCAAATTGTGGCCTCCGATCACTAATCCTGGCATAGCATATAGGGTCCTCAAAATACTCTCGCTGTGCAAGTTGAAAAGATACGGTGAGAAGGCACATCATTGTTTTACGCCTCTTTTTTTAAAAAATCTGCTGAACTCCTTACCTGTCCGTATGCAGGCAGTTTGCTGCCAGTAGGGATTCTTAATTACTCTGATGTCTTTCCCAAAAATGCTGAGCATCTCCATCAATTCTTTGTGGCGTATTTTGTCGAATGCCTTCGCATAATTGATAAGACATAGGTACAAGTACTTCTTCATTTGTATTGCCCTTTCGGAGAGCATCCTAATCATAAATATTACATTCCTTGTTCCAGTGTCTTTGACGAACCCGCAATGTTCCTGTTTTTGTGTTTTACCATGAGATTTCCAATATGCGTCAGATACTTTTCCCGTAGAAGGTGTTTAGACGCCTCTCTTGCCTAGCGTACGTAGTCCATGTCTCGCCACCGTAATAGCAGTCTAACTGTACGCAATACATACACCTATGACGATATTGACAAATGAAAGTTACTTTGATACGTTTCTTTAGCAGGTTTAATTTTGAGATTTAGGGTAACTGTATACAGGTTAGTATTAGATTTTTAAGTAGTTGTTGGGTTTCTCAAGGTAAGTATACTTAAGTTTCAAATAGATGGGTTGATTGAAATAAAAGGAACGACTGAAATTTTTAGAGATACCTATTTAAATAATTTTCTCTAATTTTCAATAACTAAACACTTTAAGCCAAAATGCCGGTAGCCTAAATTAAAGGCAAGAAGAAAATTTCCTGAACATTCAATAAAAAGGTGTGACTGAAATACCTCAAAACGAATAATCTTATGTGTACGTTTTGCTGACAGATCGCGTGTGGGCATGATTACTTCGTGGTACTGATCGAAGCTACGAGTTGATAATGAATTACCAATATTCAAATGCAGAAAACATTTTTGGATAAAAACTACTGGTGTATATTGTATGCTAGGAAACATTTTGCTGTCTGCAATTTGTTACTCGGTGTATTGATAGTTTTCTTTTTTTTTTTAAGATTTATCAACATTTTCAGATTATTTAGAACCAGAAAACAGTTTAAGATTGTAACATTTCTTTGGGGATAATCATAATTTCTACTGATACATTTTCTACTAATTGAGCCCTAGTTGTGGCAGAAGAGATGGATTCATGCTTTTCTCCATTCCTATTTTTGTGTGTAAGTTAATATAACGAAACCGACAAGGAACTGGATCTCGGCACTTCGATTATTCAATTTGGAGCCGTTATCCATTGCATTACCTGCACATTCCACCTTTAAGAACCTTGTATTTCTGAGTGGTAACCTATCTAGGTGTTATATATTATCTGAGCAGGTGCGTAATTTGGTACAGAAGTGTATTTTTATGAAACAGCAAAAATATGCAAACTGGTTAGCAAAAGAAAAGTAGATATTGTTTTGAAAATATTTGATTGTTGTCAAAGTTAAGAATGTGTGCAAAATTCACCAGATCAAGTAATGTAGAAACAGAAATATGTGTTTAGTAAAATAAATATTATTGCACCAGAGGAATGTAATTGATTGCTTTGATAACCAGCGTAGACAAGGTCAGATAATGTAGGCCTTGAAATAGTTGCAAACAATGGCCTAAAATATGATGTAGTCGTTTGCATATACGAGATAGATTAGTAGTAGAAAAATCAGTCCGTGAGCATTTTAGTTGGGAAGACAAGAGAACAGAGAAATTGGGCTCAGCCCGGTTGGCTAGCCTCCTCGATGCATGTGTACTGACCCCGCCGACACAATTCCTTACTCCACATTCATGTCGTCTGAAGAGCGAATACAGAAAATGTTGTATACCTATATTTATGTATACGTGTTACGGCCGTTATTCATTTAAGTGAGAATATCTTCATTTTATCAGAGTGAAAATGACAGTTGATTTCATAAGAGAGAAGATAACAAGTTTTGAGACTCCGTCGTCGAACTGATAATCGTCGTTCAATCAAAGAATATACAACATAGGTACTGATCGAACTCGACCTGGTTTAACATCACGTAACGACACTATGGAATTTGTACATATGCGGACTACTGTTCTATTATTCTTATTTTTACTATGTCACCAACTTCTCCTTATTCTGCTAGGCTATTTTTCCCAGAAGGTAATCCAGATCGACAGGCATCTGATGAAAGCCTGAGGGCAAAACAACTAAAATATTGTGATTATAGCAACAAAAATAAGTACAACGCGCGTAAATAATGTAATTCAGACAGAAACTAATAATTTTGCATTGAAAAACATTATTGCTTTTTCGACCCAAATAACCAAAAATTTAATGACAGGAGACAAAGAGAAACGCATCGCTAATAATTACTTTTATGTTCCGGACATGCGCAGTAAAACGGATAAAGTAATTGTCTTTTGGTAGAGCGGAAATAAGAAGAGCACATGCGAAGTGATTTGAGAAATCAGTCAGCATCATCATCATAGATTTTTACGTGTCAGCCGAATTATTAACACGAGTTAAAAGCAAATGCAGCCACTAAAATTTCCCGACATCAAAATGCTTGGCCTTAAACTTCCCGACGTCAAAATAGCCGGAGTCAAAATGGTCAGAGTTAAAATGGCCGACTTCAAAATTGCCGACATTAAAATACCTGACGTTAAAATATCCGACATAAAAATTGCCAGCAATCAAAATGGACGACAAACAAATAACCATCGTCAAAATGCAGACGCTAACATTTCTGACGTCAAAATCTGTACACTAACATGTACAACGCCAAAAATGCTCAACATCAAAATGCCCGTCGTTAAAATGACCGACATAAAAATTCCCAACGTCGAAATGCCTGTCGTCGGAATGGCCGACGCAACATACCGACATAAAAATGACCGGCATCAAAGTAGCCGACGCTAAAATGCCCGATTTCAATATGGCTGTGGTTAAAATACCCAAAGCCAAAATGCCCATCTTCAAAATGTAGGTGTTGAAATTTCTGACGTCAAGATTTTGCCGTACGCTAAAATGTTCGACACCAAAATGTCCGACATCAAAATGCCAGATGTTAAAATGACCGATGTTTAAATACGCAACGTCAAAATAACCAAACTCAAACTAACCGATGACCAAACTGACCGATACCAAAATGGCCGACAATAATGACCGGCACCAAAATGCCCAAAATCAATATATAATTGCTGAAAATGATGACGTCAAAATCTGTACATTAACATGAAAGACGCCAAAAAAATACAGCGTCAAAATAACCAGCGAGGACACCCCCGAATCTAAAATGCCTGCTGTCAAAATGTAAGCTGCAAAATATCTGGCGCTAACATACATGACACAAAAATGTCCGACAATGTGGCTATAAATCCAACGACAACATGTGTATGCTAAATATGCCCCCCAAAATGACCGATGATAAAATGCTTGATTTCAAAATATCAGGTTTCTCAGGGGAAATGTGCATAAATTGAAATTATCAAAATTACGCGACAATACTTGCCTTTCATTGTTATTATTGCCAAACGATAGTGTTGTTTCATTTTAATTATGCGTGAGTGTTTGCCTGTTATGTGTGTAATGAGTTCTAAATATCCAGACCCTAACAAGGAACATCTTCTCCAGGATCCAGAGTCAAGGTAGCGTTAATAATAATGGAAACATCGATAATGAGAAGATTTGTCAAGGTTGGCAAGTTAATCAAAACAAATTAACAGTTTGATTGAATGGGAGGTGGTGGTGAAAGAGCCAGAAATCGTATTAGTGTAAGCAGAAAAAGAAAGAGGATTCTGAACAAATAAAAAACGTCATTTTGAAAGCAAACGCTCGAATTTGTCAATGAAATCACGGCAAATGAAAATGCCAAAATTTATCATCCAATTAACGGTGATTAAATCTTGTCAGCAAAATGATCCGATCCGTTATTGGATAGTAAAGTAACTAAAGACAACATTGCGAATAAAAAAAATAAAAAATAAAAAAAAAATAAAATAAAATAAAATAAAACAGAAGGAAGTAATTTCCTTTTTCCTTTCTTGGATGCAAAAAAATTTTTTTATCTGCACAAACAACACAAATTTTTCTTGATATTTTTTCACTTTTTTCTGTCAATCTTTCTAATGAACGCGATGACAAAATTTTCTACAAATGCGTAAATGAGAGAAATGATTAATTTCACCTTGACAAAAAAAGAGGAAGGCAAAAAATCTGAATGTTCAAAATATTGTGATGAAAACAAAAATGATAAGGATGCTCGATCTTGCAATTTTCAAAACAGTATCAAGATTTCGTCACAGGAATTCAGTTGACCAAAGGTCAGAGATAGAAATGCGCAAGGTTTATATTATAAAAACGAATGTACTCTCTTGTAAAAAATGACGGCAAAGCATTTGAGAAGATTATTAGCTATTTCCTCACCGGTTATCCATCCTGAGTGTGAAAGGAGGGAACACATACATATAGTCATCCGCAGACAGATCTGTTTCGCTGTATCACAGATCATCAGTACGGTTAGACAGCCGATTGCTTTTTACCTAGGATTGATACCTGACCGAATTGGCGTCAGTCGGCGATTCTACCTCTGAGCTATGGGCGCTCGGTAGAAGTAGGCAGATTTTTTAGCGTGTATATTATCATTATCCACGCACAATAGCTGAGAGTGTTCTAATACACTGCTGAATGAACGATGCGTAGATGCCAGAGTAGCTACTGTTTTTCAATCATTTACCATTCTTCCAGAGTGCTCAATCACGGTGTGAGAGCGTAAATAGTCATCCGCAGACAGATCTGTTTCGCTGTATCATAGTCATAATTATTAACAAGTAATTGGTCAGAATTAAATTAGACCAGTACACAGTTCTATTAAAAAGTACTCAATACATATATAATGTAGAGCGTTTAAATATTTTAATCCGGAAATCAATCGATTGTGCAACCTTTTGGTATCTTTAGTCGTTTTATATCAACTCTTGATATATATATATAATCCAGTACTCGATGACATAATTATTGAAAAAAATAAAGTAGTAAAGAAAATGGACTAAACCGATGCTGCCTCACTATTGTCTCTCTAATGAATTGAGCCGACGCCGCTTCACTGTCTCTCTTTCCTTGAGCTTGGTAGAAGGCATATATATATATATATATATATATATATATATATATATATATATATATATATATATCCAGTACTCGATGACATAATTATTGAAAAAAATAAAGTAGTAAAGAAAATGGACTAAACCGATGCTGCCTCACTATTGTCTCTCTAATGAATTGAGCCGACGCCGCTTCACTATCTCTCTTTCCTAGAGCTTGGTAGAAGGCATATATATATATATATATATATATATATATATATATATATAATCCAGTACTCGATGACATAATTATTGAAAAAACTAAAGTAGTAAAAGAAAAATGGACTAAACCGATGCTGCCTCACTATTGTCTCTCTAATGAATTGAGCCGACGCCGCTTCACTATCTCGCTTTCCTTGAGCTTGGTAGAAGGCATATATATATATATATATATATATATAATCCAGTACTCGATGACATAATTATTGAAAAAAATAAAGTAAGGAAAATGGACTAAACCGATGCTGCCTCACTATTGTCTCTCTAATGAATTGAGCCGACGTCGCTTTACTATCTCTCTTTCCTTGAGCTTGGTAGAAGGCATATATATATATATATATATATATATATATATATAATCAGTACTCGATGACATAATTATTGAAAAAACTAAAGTAGTAAAGAAAATGGACTAAACCGATGCTGCCTCACCTATTGTCTCTCTAATGAATTGAGCCGACGCCGCTTCACTATCTCGCTTTCCTTGAGCTTGGTAGAAGGCATATATATATATATATATATAATCCAGTACTCGATGACATAATTATTGGAAAAACTAAAGTAGTAAAGAAAATGGACTAAACCGATGCTGCCTCACTATTGTCTCTCTAATGAATTGAGCCGACGCCGCTTCACTATCTCGCTTTCCTTGAGCTTGGTAGAAGGCATATATATATATATATATATATATATATATATATATATATATATATATATATATATATATAATCCAGTACTCGATGACATAATTATTGAAAAAATAAAGTAGTAAAGAAAATGGACTAAACCGATGCTGCCTCACTATTGTCTCTCTAATGAATTGAGCCGACGTCGCTTCACTATCTCTTTCCTTGAGCTTGGTAGAAGGCATATATATATATATATATATATATATATATATATATATATATATAATCCAGTACTCGATGACATAATTATTGAAAAAAATAAAGTAGTAAAGAAAATGGACTAAACCGATGCTGCCTCACTATTGTCTCTCTAATGAATTGAGCCGACGCCGCTTCACTATCTCGCTTTCCTTGAGAGCTTGGTAGAAAGGCATATATATATATATATATATATATATATATAATCCAGTACTCGATGACATAATTATTGAAAAAAATAAAGTAGTAAAGAAAATGGACTAAACCGATGCTGCCTCACTATTGTCTCTCTAATTAATTGAGCCGACGTCGCTTCACTATCTCTCTTTCCTTGAGCTTGGTAGAAGGATCATATATATATATATATATATATATATATATATATATATATATATATATATATAAATCCAGTACTCGATGACATAATTATTGAAAAAAATAAAGTAGTAAAGAAAATGGACTAAACCGATGCTGCCTCACTATTGTCTCTCTAATGAATTGAGTCGACGCCGCTTCACTATCTCTCTTTCCTTGAGATTGGTAGAAGGCATATATATATATATATATATATATATATATAATCCAGTGCTCGATGGCATAATTATTGAAAAAAATAAAGTAGTAAAGAAAATGGACTAAACCGATGCTGCCTCACTATTGTCTCTCTAATGAATTGAGCCGACGCCGCTTCACTATCTCTCTTTCCTTGAGCTTGGTAGAAGGCATATATATATATATATATATATATATATATATATATATATATATATATATATATCCATAATCCGTACTCGATGACATAATTATTGAAAAAAATAAAGTAGTAAAGAAAATGGACTAAACCGATGCTGCCTCATTATTGTCTCTCTAATGAATTGAGCCGACGCCGCTTCACTATCTCGCTTTCCTTGAGCTTGGTAGAAGGCATATATATATATATATATATATATATATATATATATATATATATATCTTAGAAGTAGTATAAACTAATGGGTTGACAGGGCAAGTGGATTCCGGGTGAGGAACCACACAAAACAATGAACAACAAAACAGATACTGACATAAATAAATAAGTTATATTAAACGTCAAGGTACAACTTGAACGCAGGTTAGTAATCCAGGACTACGATTAGTAGGAATATCTATATAGACAAGTCTTTAAAGTGAAGCCGTGCTGGAATTAATATGTCCACGTTGTAACTGACGGTTGCTGAGTAATATTATTCTGGCTGAGTGAAGCTCAGATCTACTATGACTGTTGACGCGGTATTCACTGTGTAACTTCGGTATCGCTCGATAACTTACTGATCAGCCACTGTTCTTCCCCGTGTAATCTCTATAGCAGGAGTATATGTATACTCCAGTCGAGTCCATTATTATAGAAAAAAGGGGAGATCCCACAACAATAATATATTTATCCCCACTGAAATATGCGCCATCAACGTACGATATGTAGATGATATTTGTGATAGGTACTGATCTGGCGACTCGACTGCAGCCACTTTGCCATCGTCGAAATGTGGCCTCCCTCTGTTTCTTCTATAAATACTTTCATGGCTTCTGCTCGGATGAGCTTAAGTCACTGATGCGTCCTCAACAGGTGTTTACCCGTGCAACCAAACTGGCAACTGGGTCCCACCCATTCACAGTCAGGTTAGCCAAATGCAGACGACAATTCTACTCCTGCAGCTTCCTCTCTCCCCACCCCTGTATAACCCTCCCTTTCTCTCCACCTATGTATCTGTCATTGCACCTGCTTTCTCAGCTTTCTATTGTTCCTTTCTAACTAGCTTGTACTCCTCACTCTTTTCTAATTAATCTTTTTACATGTATGTAACCTCCTGCACATCAATGGCGTTTCTGCCTTGCTCGGGGTGAAATGATTAAAAAAAAAAGATATTCTTATATTAGTTAAAAACATAGAAGAAATAATAGAACTCCAAAGAAATTTAAAAAAAAATCCACTATCGTCAAGTTTACATACGAACTTAAGAAAGACAACAAAATCCCTTTCCTTGACATTTTAATAGGCACAAACAATAGCACATTTACTACCTTTCCATATAAAAAAAAAACAATCAGCATAAACTCTTTCACTCAAAACAACAGAGTGAATGCCCTGACTACGACAAAAGAGCACTTATACACAACTTAATTAACCGAGCACATATTAACTCCTCCACAAATAGATTATTTTATTCTGAACTAATATTGAGCAGATTCTAATTAATAATGACTTCCCAAACCACATTGTAGCTGAACAAATAAGACGATATTTCAAAAACCTAAAAACACGTCAAACAGAATATGGTACTTCTGTGACACTGCCACCCAGCTGGCTGGTTTGTTCGGTCGCTCGCTGGTTCAGGAACGGATCGCGCTGCGATGATGTCGAAACGGCACCAGTTATGTCGACGTTTTCGGGCCGCTGCTGCTGGTTGTGATGATTTCGTCACAGAAGCTCGTCCTCAAGACGTCTATTGCAACAACGGACCCACTGCCCACGCTGTGATTTGATCTCAGAAAGTCACGTTGTGAAAATCCAGTGGCCGTCTTTCCACCAGGTCCAGACCGGGCACTTGTGGTTAAGAATAAACACGGCACCCCCCACAAAAAAAAAAAAAAAAAAAAAAAATAAATAAATAAGTGAATAAGGTCGAATACCCCTGGAGAGTTACGAATAAAGTCTTTATAATAATAATAATAATAATAATAATAATAATTACAAAAGCGGAAAGTACAATTGTTGGAACGCCAGTTTACAACGGAGAGAGGATTCGTTTAAAAATATCAGAGCTTTCAATCTTCAAATACAAATGTCTTTTCCAAGTTTCGTTAAAAATATCAGAGCTTTTCAATTTCTTTTTAAAGTCTTTTCACATATTTTCTATAACCAGAGCTGTCAATTCTCTATGCAACTTTTAAAACAACAAAGTTCTTTCGGGTCCTTATCAGAGCTTAACGGAATTTACTGAATCAGAGGCGGCTAATGGCGGCGACGTGACGGCGGCGGTGTGGGGTTGTTTTATCCTTGTCGCCTGAAAGCTCTTTTCCAACTTCCCTTAAAAAAAACTATTTTCATAGCAGTGCGGGCTTTTCGTCAAGAATAATCAGAAATTTCAATTCTCCGGATAAGTTTAAAAACAATAAGATTCTTTCGAGATTCTTATCGTAGGCGCATTATTCACATTGTTAATCGGCGACAACCTTCATCCGACATTAACTCTTTAGCCATAGGTTCTGTGGTAGGCGACCAGTCGTGGGTCACGGCTCCCCAGTTGGGAACCTTTTCCACAGTTGTTATATTTCGATTGCAATTTCTAAAACTACCAGCCAACTAACTTTTCTCGTTGAGTCTCCATTTTTATAAACATCTCCAGTCCCTCAAAGCTTTTTGACCAATGAGATTATTTTCCACCCCCATGATTTGCGGGGAGCCATGGCTCGACGAATGAAATATCAACAGCTCACGTGACGTAATGTCTTTCTGTCTTCTTATCCTACAATCTGTTTCCAGGAACAACTGTTGAGGATCTAACCCTACCTGACCTCATCAAGTAAATCCTGACATTTTGTTATAGCTACTTACATATCACAAAATTTTAACTTGCCCAAAACAATCCGTTTCGAACACGAAAAAAGAAGAAAAATTATATTTTTCTCTCTTTTTCCCAACTGTCAGCCAATTTTTTTATTCCTCGCATTTTACAAGTACATGATAGTATTAAAAATAGTTTTTTACATAAGCTCACATCGTGGATTACAATAAAGCACTAGTAATACCACTAATATTAATTTCTCTCTCTCCGTTGTATTAAACCAAACAAAAATATATATCAGTGGGAAACAGTGTCACACTTCCATAAAAATCCTGAACATATTAAATTCTTTTTTTGCAAACAGATACTTGATAATCTAAAAACAGGATGAAAAATCATAAAAAAATCTTATTCGTACTAATATAGCCCCCGTAGATTCTAATAAAAAATTAAAATTAATAATATATTATAAAAATACAATACTAATAATTTAATTATTCGTAATAACTCCACTCAGCCTGTCAACTGATGTATTACATAAAACCAACATTATATATCATTTCAAATGTCCCTTGGGTGAATGTATTTCCGACATTTATAACAACTAGATTACCAAGACGTCTTACATTAGACGTGTCTGACCGTTCGTCTATTTTTAGACATCTACAACAACGTTCATGTCTACATTTGAAATATAAAAAATAATCATCGATAAAACAACTATCCTACAGCAAGAAAACAACACAAGCAAATTACAGAATCTCGAGAATTCATTAAAAAACTAAGGCCATCAATTAAATGCTTATAAAAAGAATAGTTTTTCATGATATAATTACGTGCATAACCATGAAATTACAACATAAAAATATTACATTATGAATAATTTTTACGTTCTAATAAATGCTAAGCAATTTGTCAACCGTTACATTTGTAGCAAGAAGAAAATTTGAAGTAATTTTTAGTGACAACGTTTTGCGGTTATTTTTTTGTTACCACAATTTACACCCCTGAAGAGGATCTCGGAAGGAGATTGAAAGTACTTGGAAACATCGAAAAATAGATAATAAAATCATCTATCAAAGCTGCAGCGCATTTCTTACAGTTCAGTTATAATGGCGAAAAATTATACATGAGTACGAACGGATTTCATAAAAAATATGCAGACACAATGTTTCAATTTATTTAATCTGACATGGTATATATATATATATGTACAAATAAATACACGTCAATCTTTGTAATAGGGAGATTAATTATTGTGGGTTTCATATGAAATTCGTTTTCTTATTCGCCGGTTTTTCACAAAAAATCCCCCAAAATTCACAAACAGTTTATTCATGTAAATAATTCCTTTTGCTTTTATATTATACTCATCGCTTTTCAATATTTTGTTTTCAGGTCTTTATCCCATAAAAAGATTATCCTTGAAAATGACAGTAATTAAAGATCGTCGACTTCTTATATTATACGAATTCAAATTAGGCACCAATGCCAACAAGATTTAACAAAACATCACCTTGTATTTGGTGAAAGTAGTGTTAATGTCAGAACTGTACAGAGATGGTTCCACAGATTTTGTTCAGCAGATAAACGCCTTGAAAATAAACGAAGAGGAAAACCCAATTCAGTTATAAAAAATAATAAATACAATAGATTATTCTGACAAAAAAAAAAAAATGAAATAAAAGAACAGTCAAGAGCCTAACTAAACTGTCAGTATGCAGGAAAGAAATAATAAAATTAAGAAACAGTTTAGACTAGCGAACAGAGATGGGTCCGGTTCTGTTTTATGGTAATGCATGCCTCGCTGTTCAAATTTGCACAGCCTTGATTATGAGATTTTAGGGCATCCATCTTATTTAGCCGTTATCTACGCTCCGTTACACTTATTTAAATATGTTTTCTTTTCCATGTGCGCCGTGGTGCAATGAATATTTGTCAAGAATAAGAAATCGGTCATCCAAGTTCGAATTCCAGCTGAATTCGTTTCATTCATGTTGTGGAGTAGTTTTCGCACTGAAGGTTATAATCGTGCCATGTCGGTTTCTAATCGACTTAACGCACCCAAAATGTTAGGAACTTGGTAATCTTCCACTGTAAGCTGACTCCTTTGTATTCGGATAACTGCTGACTAATATCAACTGCCTTAGTCCAACTATGTCCAAACTAGAACTAACTAATAGTTCTACTGAACTCCAATAGAACTCTAAAGAACTCTCTAGAACTTCTAAGAACTTCTCGAGATAACTTCCTGTTAACTCTTATTAATATAGGAGGGAGAGTCCATTATCTGAGGAATAGGCGTGTTTCACCATAAGAATTCCCTTACGCACAAGTACCCCCAGGAAAGGTATTGATTCATCTCTTCTCTCTTCAGTTATGGATTGACTAGCAGGACAGATTGAGTTCTATAGCCTTGGTTGGCAACCGGTCTACCGTAGTAAGTAATGGCAACCTACTGCGTGAAAATTTTCCGCTTAATTACTCATGTATCGAAAGAGACATGATCACCCAAGCGTGTATTACATATATCAATTAACTGTCTGATCTGCGATAATAAGTTTGTTATAACTGATCCACACACAAAACTGATAGAACATTAGCCTATAGAGGAGCAGTTGTTGAGACAATTGAAAAGCTTATTAGGTCAAAATAATATTTTTAAAGGAATAAATAGTTTGAAGATGGAAGAAAAAAAAACTTAAAACGAAACATTCTAATTTTGATTAAATAAAATATGTGGTTTTTTGTTTGTTTAAATGAAAATACCATATTTAAATGAAAATACCATATTTAAATGAAAGTACCATATTTAAATGAAAATACCATATTTAAATGAAAGTACCATATTTAAATGAAAGTACCATATTTAAATGAAAATACCATATTTAAATGAAAGTACCATATTTAAATGAAAGTACCATATTTTCCATCTTACAAGAAGCTACGGTTTAGAAGACGTACTCTAATATTGGAAAGAAATTTCTGAAAGAAAAAGATCATTTTTATAAAACAACACATTCGCCATTCTTCCCTCACATACTAGTGCCACGTATTGTCAGTCATGTAAAATAAATAATTATCACTACCATCCATATCATGGTAGTAACCATGGTGGTAACTGATACATTCATCTTTGAACACGCACACGTATTTTTCCGGGAAAATTAAGTCTTCGTGCAGAAAAATACGGTATTATTTTGTCGGTTATGAAAAGCATTTTACATAGGACACCATATTAAAAACATACATAGCATTCTAAGGTTATTTTGAAAAAGAGTGGACCGAATAGAATTTTGGCTTCTTTAATTAATAACAGAACTAGTATGATGTTCTACTTAACTTTTAAAAATTATAATATGTATTATTTAAAATACTTTTCAAATTTATTTAGTAATATAACTATCTAAAACATTTATTTGTGAGTAACTAAACCACTCGCTTTCTATAATTTAGGTATTTTAAAATTTTCTATTAACTATTATATATTTAGAAATTTATAGACTTTGATTAAGAAATTATTTCAAATTCGAGATTAGATTAAGAATCATAATTTTAAGTTTTGTAACTGCGACTCCGGTTAACAAATATGCTTAAAACATTTGTTGAGGACTATTTTTTTTTTTTGGTATAATTTCTCACATTTCCTGTATATATATATATATATATATATATATATATATATATATATATAATTATTTCAGTCAATTTGTGCTCGATTTATTATATGAAGATTATAGCCTTGGATGACAACCGGTCTAGGAGAAGGTCAGCTCTGAATAAAAATTAAAAAAAGACTCTAACTATGAATTAAATAACATCACCATCTCGCCAATGCCCAAGCGTGGTGAGTACCGCTATATCATTGGTCAATTGTGAAGCCTCAGGCCGGGCTGGCCGTCTGTCTAATGTGACGCTCGTTCTCGCTGACGGTCGTGACGATCCCACTGCCACCCGGTTGTACAGTTGGTTTGGTCACTGTTGCTGATCGTGACGATCTTGTCCGATGATGTCGCCATAAAAGCTGGATTACATGACGTCTTTTGCAACAACGGGCCGCTGTCCCACGTTGTGATTAGATCCCAGAGGTCATGTCGTGCAATCTTAATAATCGTCCTTTTGAGCCCATCCGGACACTGGTGTTCACTTGTGGTTTGAGAAAAATAATTACGACACAAAAACAAAAAAAATGTTAATAAAATAAATGAACAAGGTCGAACACGACTGGAGAGTTACGAAGAATGTCTTTATATATAAAAAAAATGTCTTTCTTTTCCCAGGAATACAGTTGTCGAAAGTGATATACAGTTGTTTAAAATGCTGGTTACCACGGAGGGAGAAAGATCGCTAAAAGCATCATAGCTCCAAAAAACATGTCTTGTTTAAGTTTTGTTAGTTTCGTTGGCGTTAAAAAACCCCAGATCTGTTCAAATTTTCACTAAAGTCTTTTCAGGTATTACATTAAAGTCTTTTTCACCTATTCTCTATAGTCAGGGTTGTAAATTTTCTATGTAGCTTCTAAAACAGCAAAGTTCTTTCGGGTTCTTGACGGAATCTGACGAAATGTGCCGAATCGGAGGCGGCCGCTGGCGGAGAATGTGATAGTGTTGGCGGCAATAGCTCTCTGCCCGAAAAACAACTGAGCTTTTCTTGTCGAGCATCCATTTTTATAACCAGTTTCGATCCTCTCTGGGGATCCGGTCGGCTCACAGCTTTCGGCCAATAAAATCGTTTTCCGCCCACTCGATTTGCGGAAGGTTTTACCTCGACGAATGAGATTTTGCCAACTCACATGGGATTTCGATTCCCTTCGGGTTCCCAGAGATTCTCGCTTACCAGCGGGTCTGTCTGGAAACCTTGGCCTTCATATGACCTTATCCATTCATTCTGGCACTTGTTTTGCCTCAGCGTTTTCAGCTTAGCGAAATGGACATCTCAAACTCCGAAAGAAGAGAAATTTATATTTTCCCAGAATAGTTAGATTTTATGTTCCCCGGTTTTTAGAAGTACTTGATGGTATTAAAATTATTATTTTTTTCCTAAGCTCACATCGCTTGCCGCAATAAAGCATAAATAATATTGCCAGTATCAATTTCTCTCTCCGCTGTTTTAAACCAACCAAAGGAAAGTATCCCCGCAGGAGAAGGGAAAGTATCCCTGTGGGAGTTGGTGTCACACAATGAAGGAGGAGATACTCTAAGGAGTGAAAAGGTCCTGGAACTGAATCTAGATATGGCATAATGCGTTTTCATTCCTGGTACTTTTTAAAAATTTTCATCATTTTTTATTTTTTATTTTTTCTCATATTTTATTTTATTCTTTATTTTATATTTAATTTAAATTAATTTTATATTTTATTTTATTTTATATTTCATTTTATATTTCATTTTATTCTATTTTAATTTTATTTTATTTAATTTAATTTTTATTTTATTTTATTTTATTTTTATTATTTTATATTATTTTATTTATTTAAAATACTACTACTACTACTACTACTAATAATAATAATAATAATATTATGCCTTTGAATATTTATCTATCTTCTTAAAAAATCATTTTACACTAAGTGACTCGGTAATGTTACTAGACCGCAACGGGCTACAGGGTGTGAAAGAGAAATGAAAAGAGTGAGAGTAGGATTGAGGAAAATACAAAAAAATAATGAACAGGATTCAGCGAGGCAGAAGATGGCGATTGTCTTCGCATTTCAATTTTTGAACATTTTAATTATTAGGGAAACAAGAAGGCGGGAGTGGTTTTCACAGGTGTGAAGTGCGAGAAAAAACTGTTCGAGTAGAAAGGTCTATTTCAACAATGGTGGGACCTACTTGCCAGTCTAGTCGCATTGTTAAATTCATGTAGTCGAGATCCAGGAAAAAAGTTCATCAAGACAGTTTCCATGAAAATATTTGTTGGAAAGACAAAAGTAAGCCAAGTCACGTCGATGAGAAAGTAACTGAATTACTGAATTCAAAGGTACATCGTCAGGATCGATTACATTAGAGTTTAATCTATCTATCTATCTATCTATCTATCTATCGATCTATCGATCTATCTTAGTCTATTCCTAAGTCATTATACATATCTATCTATCTATCTATCTATCTATCTATCTATCTATCTATCTATCTATCTATCTATCTTAGTCTATTCCTAAGTCATTATGCATATCTATCTATCTATCTATCTATCTATCTATCTATCTATCTATCTATCTATCTATTCCTAAGTCATTATACACATCTATCTATCTATCTATCTATCTATCTATCTATCTATCTATCTATCTATCTATCTATCTCGACCACTCTTCATCCCAATTTCTATATTTCTCAAACACTCGATTGTCGCCTTTCGCCATAAATACCAATTCCATCACGTAACGCATTCTTCGACTTACCACCCGGCTTCGGAAGGACCGCCGACGTGCATTCGGCCTGTGGATTTTCACCATGTCAGCTCTGATGGATACGAATAGCGGGAATTAATGTCAAACCGTATCCACTCAGTAACGTGAAAATCACTAACAATCAACACGAGTTATTTTATTTTGGAGACACGTCGAATCTTTGAAATTGATTGAAATGCATAGGATCTGTGAAGACTGTATTCGAGTAGAATCTCCTAAAAGGAACAATTTTGATTTCTTTTTCTTCGTTAGTCGCAAAGAGAAATCATTGGAGAAGGTTTTTGACAATGATTGCTACGTATATGCAATCTCTCTTTTGAGGAGTGTAACGTTATCTATCTATCTATCTATCTATCTATGAATCTGCTCGTTATCTGCCTTTCTATAGCTATTATGAGCAGATTCATATATATATATATATATATATATATATATATATATATATATATATATATCTGTAAATTCAGATAAAATTTAGATGGGAAATAGACATTTTCAATATGTAATTTTAAGACATGCATTCTCAGCCCCGTTTAAACAAAGAATGAGGTAAAATTCTAAACCCAGAGGTTTACTCTAGTAAAGGAAGGGGTTGGGGGATATTGTTTTTTTAGGGTTAAGCTAGCGGGATTTTGGTAATAATTCCTAGTTTATTAGTGGGAGATGTTTAGCTTGACCATTGAGTTAGTATTGGTAGGTAGAGGGAAATAACTGCTTAGCCAAATCTGTTAAAAAGACCCTTATTGTGACTAATTGGAAGAATAGGATAATTATTTCAGTTTATACTTATTTCTATGACGACACATAATAATGATCTCCCGCCGTTTATTTAGGAGTATATTCTCGTATTTTAATTTCAAAATTTTAATTTTTTCTCTACTGGTCTTTATAGGGTAAAGCTAGTAGAATTTTAGTAGTAATTTTTTCTTTGGGAGTGGGAGGTATGTGATTGATTCTTGAGTTAGTATTGGTAGGTAGTAGAGAAGTAACTGCTTCGTCAAATATTTAAATAAACCTTATTGTGACTAATTGGAAGAATAGGGCAATTATTGCAATTTATATTTATTTCTATGACGACACATACTAATGATCTCCCTACGTTTATTTTGGACTATATTCTGGTACTGAGATTTCAAAATTTTAATTTTTTCTGTCAAACATAGATTACATCTGTCTCTTAAGCTTTATAGGGGTTCTAGCCTTGCCTATGAGCTTCCATTTTATCTGTGGATTTAAGTTATTTTCTTTTAATTCCGAGTATTTTCGAGAAAGGGTTGTTTGATATCTTAAACTAGGGTTGGTGAAGGGGTGCCTGTTTGTATAAAGCAGTTGCTTCCAAATTCCCGCCGAAATTCCGATATTACATTTCTCCTTATTTTCTTTAGGGTAGATGGTGGCTTGATAGATTATATTTGCAGATCTACATTTACCCTCAAATGGACAGTTATCTTTAGATCTACAATCACAGGGGGTATAATCCTATTTTCTGTATTAGATTAACTACACTTCTTCAAGATTTGGTTATTGTGGGAGCTAATACTTTTATACATATTATTATTATACGAATAACTTATCTTGATAGTTTTCCTACTGAATATTTTACTTCCGGGGTTATCTCTATGAAAATGTTTACATATTAATTGAAGAAAGATTTTACCAATGTTAATAGTTGATACAGAACGGGTTTTTAATCATATAATTTTCCTTTTCCTATGTTTACCTTTAGTCTTTTGTGATTCCGGATTGCTAGTGGATGTTAAATAAGTTAATTTATCTTTATATCCACTATTCTGAAGGGTCTTATCATATAGTTCTTTTGTTATTTTTTAATATTCTAAGGCTAGAAGACTTAATTCTAATATTAACTTTCCTCGGTACTTGCTTTCTAATGGCGTTAGGGTGGTTAGAATTATTATTGATATAGCTGGGGGTTTCATTGTCCTTATGGTACGGTTTAATGGAATTATTATCGAGGTTGTGGGCAATGTCTAGGTAATTCACTATCTTTAAGATGGAAGCAATTTCTATTTTGAATCCTAGTATACTGAAAGACTTAATGATTTTCTTCTGGATTTTCATAGTCAAAGGGACATTTCTATTCGGGATGAACATAAGTCCATCATCTCAGTATAGGCCTAACTGTTCAGGATTCACAAATTTGCCAAGAGTTTCTGGGAGGTTAAATCGGCAACTTGGGCTGAATTATGTGCCCCCATGGGAACGTCAAATTTACTATTGTGACTTTTATCCAGGTAGAATCATAAAGAGTAAGGAGAAATTTTCTAGCTACCAGAATAATATTAGTTTCTTATGTGATCTCTGTAGTTAAAAAAAAAACAAAAAAAACACTTACTTCTTGGACGTCCGCGACCGAAATAATCTCGTTGGTTTTATGAAGACAAAGTGCCGCAAATTCACGGTTACCACGAGACTTGAGGAGGTATAAATATGGCTGCTAAGTAGAACTTGGGAGGTGTTTTCTCGTTTGTTACTCACGCTCTCTTTGGGAAGAACTCTTGTTGCGTTTTCAAGTTTGACATAACTAATCAACACTCTTTTTGCGAAGAACTATTTTGCGTTCACAAGTCGCGAGAGTACTCAACAACAATCTCAAAATAGTTTCTAGTGAAATTAATACAATTTACTAGATCTCTCGATATAGAGGGATAGAAATCTATAATGTCAAATTTAAGAAATGCGGTTCTAGTTTTGTCTGCAATATTTTTAAACCAATGGATAGTTTTGAATCTGCTGATTGTCTGTCTACAGCTATTATCTCACTATATATATATATATATATATATATATATATATATATATATATAGTAGATTCATATATATATATATATATATATATATATATATATATATATATATATATAGTAGATATATATATATATAACTTAGTGTTGATCCACGTCAGTCAGTTAAGTGCCATACGTGAAACACGCTTGGGCGATCATGTCACGAAAGAGACATGACTGACTGGGCAGAAGATTATCCCGCAGTAGGTTGCCATTGCTTTCTGCGGGAGACTGGTTGCCAGCCAAGGCTATAGAACCCAATCTGTCCTGTTATTTAACCCATAACTGGAAGGAAGAGACGGATTAATACCTTTCCCAAGGGTATTTGCGCGTAAGTGAATGCAATGAATTCAACTGGAATTCGAACACGGCTCTCCGATTTCTTGTTCCGAGCCGATATCCATTGGACCACCACGCACATTTGATCCACGTATACTGTCTTAATAATATGTATACGAAAAAGTACTAAAACGTTGTAAGTTTCAAAATGTATTTTTTCGACAGTATTTATTTATTTCTATTATTATATTTGATATTTCAGACCTTTCATATTTTGGCTTTCATCAGAAACAAATGATTTTAAAATTTAAATTAGAAACGTATTTCGCGAGAGCGTTCGTGGAGAGATTGTTTACATCACGTGACGCATAAACCGACAGATTTTTTTAAATATTTGTAAACGCAAACCCATCCCTAACAATACCTACAGATGTTGTTTTAAAGAAGATCTTTTTAAGTGTATCTAAAAAATGTTTAGCTATTGAAATACTTATAAAGATTCAAAACACCTAAGTTCCTATTTAACCCTAGCCTGTGTTTATTTAATTTTAAAATCCAGTTGAGTATGTAGAACTAAAATCGGTGTGTCCCGGTTGATTAAAGTGTTGGGCTATGGGGGAATATTGGTTGTTCTGGCGTATGCTAAGTTTATGATTATTGAAACGGAATCAAAAGCTAGTTCCAGATTTGTTTCTGATGAAAGGCCGAGGACGGTCTGAAATATCAAATATAATAATAGAAATAAATAAATACTGTCAAAAAATACATTTTTATACTTACAACTTTTTAGTAGTTTTTCATATATATATATATACACACACACCTATATATGAATCTGGTCATTATCAGTCTGTCTGTCTGTCTTTTTTTTTTTTAATCATTTCACCCCAAGCAAGGCATTCTACTGCCACTATTGCGCAGGGGGTTACATTAGAGAAGGTGGTAAGAAAGAGTGGTTAGATATAGGAAATGTCAGAAGGAGGGAGTTAGACTGGTAAGGATGTAGATGGGAAGGATGTTTAAGAGAATGGATGCGAGGTAGTGTGTTAGGAGGTGTCTATTGAGTTTACATTTAAATTCCTGGAGATTGTAGCTGTTGGGGAGGCAAGTATGTGGAAGAGAATTCCACAGAAGTGAAGTGCGAGAAAAGAAGCTGTTGGAGTAGAAATTGCGGTTACATTTTATCGGTTTAACTGTAAAATGGTGGGACCTAGATGCTAATCTAGTATCTCGTGCAAATTCGTACCTAGTGGGCACCAGTGATCTAAGTTCATCGGAGCAGAAGCCGTGAAAGTATTTATAGAAGAGGCACAGGGAAGCCACGTCACGCCGGGTAAGAGTGGGTAAGAGAATGTTAAAAATACTGATAAGAGTGAAGTGGACGGAGAAGAGAGCATGAGAGAGAGAGAGAGAGAGAGGATGCAAGTCAGTGAGATAGGAGATGACAATTGACTTTACATTTAAATTCTTGGAGATTGTAGCTGACGGGGAAGTAAGTAAACGGAAGGAAATTCCACAGGCAGGAAGTACGAGAAAAGAACCTGATGGAGTAGAATTTGCGTTTACAATTTATTGGTTACACAGTATAAGGCTGTGACCTAGTTGCTAATCTTGTGGCTCGAGTAAATTCATACATAGGGGGCACCAGAGAGCTAAGTTCATCGGAGTAGAAGCTGTTAAAGTATTTGTAGAACAGACATAGGGAAGCCACATTACGCCGAGGAGAAAGTGACTGTATCCGAGCTTCTAATTCGGGATCGATCACATTACAGATTATTCAGTGAATTTTGACAAGGATCCCTAGGTGGATAGCAGGGGGACCCTACCAGGTATGGCAGCAGTATTCAATGCACGGGCTGATGTTAGATTTATATATGTCTAAGGATGGTTTTAGACGGTAAAAACTTCCTGGCCCTACACAGAGAACCGACTTTCTTAGCAGCGGATTTAGCTACAGATTAGATATAGTCATTTCACTTGATGTCTGTTGTGAGGCGCAGTATTTTGCTTTTAAGGGAGACTAGTTTGATCTATGCTAATGTGGGGGTAAGAGCAACTGTCTGTGATGGTTAATAGACAGCAACTTCGTTTTGGAAGCATTAAAATTCACGAGCTATTTCTTACCCGAGTCCACCACAGATTGAAGGTCCTTTTCAAGCTTAGCAGCGAGGTTCGCTTTGTCGGCAGATTTTTAATTCGTGGCGAGAATACACACACACACACACACACACACACACACACACACACACACACACACACACACACACACACACATATATATGAATATGCTCATTAACTACCTATCAAAAGCTATTATCTCACTATATATATATATATATATATATATATATGCATATATTTTTATATATATATATATATATATGTGTGTGTGTGTGTGTGTGTGTGTGTGTCTGTGTGTGTAGTTGAAAAAGTGCGAGAAGCCGTGAATATTTTGTTTAAAGTGTAGGTCTATTTTTGTTATATTATTAATATTACTTCGTTTTTGTATAATACATTAAGTGTCTATAATGGTAATTTTGTCGCTACAAGGGTTTCGAGTCCAAGTGGTCGGTAAACTGGTCAGAAAGTCCATATGCGTGCGTGTTCGTTTGTTGTTTTTTTCACACTGGCTCGTTAATTCTCTTTCGTTTTGGGAATCATTCACCTTTCACTGGCCAGAAAATTTTTTATAGTGTTTTGCGAAATTTAATTTCGTCATTTTTCTTTAAAATTGTTTTCATCGATTTCGATTTAGTTCTATTGGTCATCAAGTTTTGTTTTTGAAATCCAGAATCACTATTTTTTACAATAGCTCGCGATTTTTTTGAGCGCGTTTCAGTTAACTGTGTCTTTGTGCGTGTCTTAGTTTTTTGAAAGAAGGCTTGTAATTTTTATAAATATTTTTTGCTGCATCATGAGCCTGTCGTAGTTTGCATTTTGGTAGAGTGGCATTACTCTAAATTTAACTCCACTATATTTGTATAAGTGTTAAGAAATGTACAATTTCCTGTTATTGGCTAGTTTATTGTTACTTCTGTGCAGGGCTACTCTTTTATTTAGACCTTGTTTCACCCCCAAATATATTTTTGCGCATTCATCGCATTTTTCGAGCATAAATTACGTTTTTAGAGTTGCAGCTCAGATTTGTTTTTATTTCGAATGTAGTTGTTTTCGAATTTAAAGTAGTTTTCTTCTATTATTATACTACTGACCCCACATCTTTTTTGTTGCAGTTTGTGACCCCACTGTATTGTGCCTTGCTCAAGTTTTGATGAGGTTAGTAAGTTTAGTTTTTTCCGGAGAAATTCTAATGGTATTTTTTTTTAATCATTTCACCCCGAGCAAGGCAGAAATGTCACTGATGAGCGTGAGGCTACATAACTGTAAAAAAGGTTAATTAGAAAAGAGTGAGGAGTACAAACTAGTTAGAAAGGAGCAATAGAAAGCTGAGAATGCAGGTGCGATGACAGATACATAGGTGGAGAGAAAGGGAAGGATATACGGGGGTGGGGAGAGAGATAGAGTCCAGTGGTTAATAGATGAGTATTGCATTTAAATTTCTGGAGGTTGTAGCCGTCAGGAAAGCAAGAATATAGGAGCGAGTTCCACAGGCGGGAAGTGCGAGAGAAGCTGCAGGTGTAGAATTGTCGTTTGCACTTGGCTAACCTGACTGTGAATGGGTGGGACCCAGTTGCCAGTCTGGTTGCACGAGTAAACACCTGTTGAGGAGCCACCAGTGACTTAAGTTCGTCCAAGCAGAAGTCATGAAAGTATTTATAGAACAGACAAAGGGAGGCCACATTTCGACGGTGGGGAAGTGGCTGCAGTCGAGCTGCCAGATCAGTACCTATCACATTACAGACTCTGCTTTGGAGCCTGTCGAGAACACTGAGGAGAACGGGAGGGGCGCCTGACCATAAATGGCAGCAGTACTCCATGTACGGACGGATGGTTGACTTGTATATATGCAGGATGGATTCAGGCGGAAAAAACATCCTGGATCGACAGAGTGACCCAACCTTCTTAGCAGTAGTTTTAGCTATGGAATCAATATAGTGGTTCCATTTGAGGTCTGAGGAGAGAGTAAGAACGAGGAGGCGTAGTGTATTGCTCTCAGGGAGAATCGCTTGGTCCATGCTTATGGGAGGCAGGAGAGGTTACCTGTAATGGTTGACAGACAACAGCTTGGTCTTAGACGCATTGAAGTTGACAAGCCACTTCTTGCCCCAGTTCACCACAGAGTGCAGATCACGTTCAAGGTCGGCAGCGAGATTATGTCTGTCCGCCACGACGGGTTTCTTTCTGATGCGGGAGTATATTGTAGTGTCATCTGCGTAGATGCCTACTTGGGACTTGATCTCATTTGGGAGGTCGTTGATGAAAATAAGGAAGAGCGTCGGGCCCAGGATAGAGCCCTGTGGGACACCAGCATTCGTGCTGTAGGACGAAGAGGTACGCCCATTCAGAACGACCTTCATTTTGCGGTTATTTAAGAAAGATTGGATTAGGTCAAGCAGGCGACCGGTAATACCATAACCGCGTAGTTTGCGTTTGCATAGGAGGCCAGAGTGCCAAACCCTGTCGAAAGCCTTGGAGATGTCCAGAGCAACCACGCGAGCCTCGTCAGACTCATCAAGGGCCTGGAGCATGTACTCCGTTACGGTTGTTAGCAAGTCGGCCGTGGACCTGGCAAAGCGGAATCCATATTGCCTGTCGGAGAACAGTGTGTGAGCGGTGAGATGATGAACTAATTCAGCATTGATTATAGCCTCGAATACTTTCCCGAATATCGGTAGAAGACTGATAGGGCGATAGTTGGATGGGTCCGAGGGTTCACCACAATTCTTAAATACAGGAACGACTGAAGAGAACTTCCAGCATGCAGGAAAGCAGGAAAGCAGGAAGCAGAAAGGCAGTAGTTAAACAGTTTAGAGAGGACAGGGGAAAGTTCAGGAGCACACCTCTTAAGGACTCTCACCGAGATTCCATCGTCTCCACTCGCCCTATGGGGGTCGAATTTTGAAATTACTCGGGATACTACTGTCGGAGTAATATATACGTCGTGCAGTTTGGCCTCAGTTCTAATAGGGAAGTCGGGTGGTTGTACTCCAGACGAGTTAAATGTGGAGTTGGATGAGAATCTGTGGGCAAAGCACTCAACTTTGTCCGCAGATGACGTGAGAACCTCAAATTCATGTATTAAAGGATGTATTGAGGATTTTCTATTGTTCAGCACTCGTTTGCAAATCCTCCAATAGTCATTGGAGCCGAACTTGCGGTCAGCTATGTGCTGTCGCATTCTCTCAACAAACAACCGCTTGGCGTCATTTAGGGTTCTCTTGCACTCATTGCGAGCAGACGTGAACAGATGACTGTCTCCGGAATAGACGGAAGTAATGGTTCCTGTGGGCAATGGCGGCTGAGCAGGCCGGAGAGAACCACGGAGAGGAATAAAGTTTTAAGCAATACTTCCTGGTGGGTATGAAGGCATCAATGCCAGCTTTCACCCATGACGAGACCTCAGAGGCACAGACATCAACGGATAGGTCGAACACTTTTCCCAAGAGACGTCGCAGAGGAAATTACGAAAGGTATTCCAATCAGCTTTTTGGTAGAGGTAGGTGGTCGTATTGGTAGGGGGCTCCTGGGGGTAGTGAGAGTGGAAAGAAATACTGAGAGAGACAACAGCGTGGTCGGAGTTGCCGAGAGGGCAAAGCTGCGAGACTTGACAGGCGTCAGGCGCAGAGGTGAAACGTATATCTAGTAATAAGGAATGACCCGAGGGAGTGCTTTGGAAGCGAGTGGGAAGTCCACCACTTCTGCCAGTTGGAAATCCTTGTTTATTACTGGAGTGGTGTATCCTCTTAATTGGTGTTTTTTTGTATTTTCTTCACCGACACACTAAATTCAAACGCCCTCAAAAAAAAAAAAAATAAAAAAAATAAAAAAATTGTAAGCCACTGTGAAAATAATAATTCTGGATTCCAAATACTACAAACAGAACTTGATGACCCGTATAATTGAATCAAAATCGATGAAAACAATTTTTAAGAAAAAAGACGAAATCAAATTTCGCAAGATAGTGTAAAAAAAATTTAGCCAATGAAAGGTGAGTAATTTCTCAAATGTAAGAGATTTAACGAGCCAGTGTGAAAAGAAAAACCAAAACAAACAAACACAAACGCATATGAACTTTCTGACCGACCACATATCTATATATAAACAGTATTTTCGGCCGTTAGAATGACAAACTGATCACAGTATATAACGTCACAAATTTATTCACCTGAAGAGAGTCAACGTTGAAGTCGAAATACTTTATTATTATTATTATTATTATTATTATTATTATTATTATTATTAATAATAATAATAATAATAATAATAATAATCATAGATCTACACATTAAACAAAATGTTCACAGCTTCTCGCATTTTTTCCATCTATATCAATTTCTCTCGTTGGAACAACCGTTATTTCTATTCTCAGTATATATATATATATATATAAGAAAAATTAAGACAGACACGTTATTTCATGGTGAATCGGAAGTATAGGCATTTTTCAGGCGAACCATCATCAGCTCCCGTCTTTAAAGACAAAAGCTGATGATGGTTCGCCTGAAATAGGCCCATACTTACGATTCACCATGAAATAACGTGTCTGCCTTAATTTTTCCTATATTTGCTCTATATGTAATTATATGCATATATGTTTAGAGCTCTCTTAAAGTGTTATCCAACCACAGTATATACAGGATACTCTTTTGGATTCTTCTATACCCACACTTCATGCTGATATATCTATATCTATCTTTCTATATATATATAAATATATATATATATATATATATATATATCAATGATCTCCCCGATGCCATAAGATCACAAGTAGGCATGTACGCCGATGATACAACAGTTTACTCTCGCCTCGATCAAAAATCTGGTGTTGGTGACAAGGCGAACCTCGCTGCCGAGCTTGAGAAGGACCTCCAATTCGTGGTGGATTGGGGTAAGAAATGGCTCGTAAAATTCAATTCTTCCAAAACGAAGCTGCTGTCAACTAACCACCACAGACAACCGCACCTCCCTCCCATTAGTATGGAACAGGTTTGCCTCCCAGAGAGTAAATCACTACTCCTGCTTGGCCTGACACTCTCAGCGGACCCAAAGTGGAATGACTACGTCGAATCCATTGCTAAATCCGCAGCTATGAAAGTCGGCTCTCTGTGCATGGCCCGAAAATTCTTTCCGCCTGAATCTATCCTGCAATTATATAAATCCACCATCCGCCCGTGTATTGAGTACTGCTGCCACATCTGGTCGGGTGCCCCTTCTATTCTCCTCGGGGTTCTTGACAAAATACAGCGAAGAATCTGTAATGTGATTGATACCGACTTGGCTGACCGCCTGCAATCTCTCTCTCACCGGCATGACGTGGCTTCCCTGTGCCTCTTCTATAAATACTTTCATGGCTTCTGCTCTGACGAACTTAAATCACTGGTGCACCCTAGATGTGAATTTGCACGAGATACTAGATTAGCAACTAGGTCCCACCATTTTACAGTGAAACCGGTGAAATGTAACCACAATTTCTACTCCAACCGCTTCTTTCCTCGCACTTCCCGCCTGTGGAATTCCCTACCGCATGCTTGCTTCCCCGACGGCTACAACCTACAGGAGTTTAAATGTACGGTCAATAGACACCTTCTAACACACTAACTCACACCCACTCTCTCCAACTCTCTCCCTATGTACATCCTAAGTCGTCTATCACCCTCCTTCTGACATTTCCTAAACCCAATCCCTCTATGTAACCCCCTGCGCTATAGTGGCAGTGGAATGTCTTGCTTGGGGTGACAAGATTAAAAAAAAAATATATAGTTGTCTGCAGACAGATCTGTTTCGCTCATCAGTACGGTTAGACATCCGATTGCATTTACCCAGGATTGAAACCCGTCCGAACTGGCGTCAGTCGGCAATTATACCTCTGAACTATGGGCACTCGGTAGAAGGTGGCAGACTTTTAGCCTATGATGTATCATGCGCCAGTATCTATCTATCTATCTATCTATCTATCTATCTATCTATCTATCTATCTATCTATCATGTTCTTCTCTTTAGATTATATCTGATTATATTTACACCACTTTACACATACACACACACACACACACACACACACACACACACACACACACACACACTTATATATATAGTCTTTAATTGTGATAATGTTTGGTGCCAAGTTTTTTCATTTTTTTTCTATGGATTTTCTGTTAAAATGTATTTTGGTAAGCAGGATTTTTATCGTAAAATGCTCGAAATTGGGGCAGAGATAGAGCGTTGATAAACACAAAGAATTTGTCACTATAACTGAGCAGGTTCATGCCGACTTCGAAGGTTCGTGAAGACACCGTTATGACGTTCTCACTTGTCGGGGCTAATAGATAGATAGATAGATAGATAGATAGATAGATAGATAGATAATAATATTTATTTAGATAGATAGATAGATAGATAGATAGATAGATAGATAGATAGATAGATATGAACAGAGATAGATAGATAGATAGATAGATAGATAGATAGATATGAACAGATATAGATAGATAGATAGATATAGATAGATAGATAGAGAGATAGATAGATAGATAGATAGATAGATAATACATTGACATAGATAGATAGATAGATAGATAGATAGATAGATAGATAGATAGATAGATTACATTCCACTCCTCAAAGGTGAGATTGCATAAACGTAGCAATCATTGTTGAAAACTTTCGAGAATAATTTTCTTTTTTTCCGACTAACCAAGAGAAAGAAGCCAAAATTGTTCCTTTCAGGAAATTCTACTCGAATACAGTCTTGACAGATCCTATGCATTTCAATCAATTTCAAAGATTCGAAGTGTCTCCAAAATAAAATAACTTGATGGCCAGTGATTTTTCCCGTAACTGAATAGATACGTTTTGACATTATTTCCCGCTATCCGCGATTCCGACGAGTGAAAACAGCATAACGGTGTCCGCCCGAAATTTGAAGTCGGCATGAACCTGCTCAGTTAAAGTGACAAACATTTTGTGGCCATATATATATATATATTAGTCATCCGCTGACAGATCTGTTTCGCTGTATCACAGCTCGTCAGTACAGTTAGACTCCGATTGCTTTTAAAACCCGACCGAAGTGGCATCAGTTGGCGAGTCTACCTCTGGGCCATGGGCGCATGGTAGAAGATGGCAGACTTTTTAGCATGTATATTATCATTATACACCCCTAATAGCCAGAGTGGTCTAATTCATTAGTGAATGAACGATATATATATATATATATATATATATATATATATTGACTGGTAAGTATGAATGTACTGAAATAGAAAAATAGATTTGACTTTATTCGGATAGACAGATATATTTTCAGTAATTATGCGATCATCGCTCTTTCCATCTTGTCTCTTGTCATTCTAAGTAACTTTTCAGTCTTTTTTTTCGGTGTCATCTTATCTATGAAGTTCACGCCGAAAATAGGCCATAGCTCAAAACGATCGAAACCTTGTCATAAGAATTGTGATGAGGACATTCGTCCCATATTTTAAATAAAGATAACACCACCCACTTAAAATTCATACTGAGATCAAGCCTTAAACAGTGAAGTTTTTCTATCAAAATTTTGTCAATATCTGATTTCGGCGACGAAAATATTGATCCAGCTTCTTCGTTATATTTTATTGTGGACATTTTGATTAATACGTTTCTTATGAAATTAATTCTGAATTTTAAATAAAACAGTTTCTTGAAAGTGTTCAATTTGTGCTGCTTTCGTTCAACACAAAATTAATTCTTAAAATTAATGTCTTACGACAACATCTTTATTTTGAAAGCATTGTCATATCTCGAAACTTTGAATAGATATAATTTTTCTAATATTAATTAGGGAACTGTTAAAATAAGACAGTAAGTAAATTAGAGAAAAAAAATCAATAAAATTCTGATTGAATATTTTGAAAATTTCTGTCAAATATTCAAACTGCAATGTAAGTGATAAAGTTATTTAATTTTTTTTTAATCATTCTACGCTAAGCAAGCTAGTTCAGTGAGAGAAAGGACTGGGTACAGTTGGTATTGGGATGCGTGTTGTGGTGCAGTGGATATCGTCTCAGAACGAGGAACCGAGTTCGAATTCCAGTTGAATTCCTTGCATTCACTTACGCGCAAATACCCTTGAAAAAAGTACTCACTTCCATTTCTTCCCTTTCAGTTATGGATTAAATAACAGAAAGGGTTCTATTGCCTTGGCTGGCAACCAGCCTACCGCAGAAAGTAATGGCAACCTACTGCGGGATAATCTTCTTCCCAGTCTGTCATGCCTATTTCGAGACATGATCACCCAAGCGTGTATCACGTATGGCACTGAACTGACTGAGAGTGGGTATTGAAGAATGGATAAGATGAACGAGATTCAGGAAGAGAGAATATGACATTTGACGATGCATTAACGTTTTTGAAGATTGTAGCTATCAAGGAAACAAGTAAGCGGAAGGATGTTATATAGGCGGGAAGTGCGGGAAAAGAAACTGTTCTCGTAGAAGTGACAGTTGAAATAGAGATCTATTTCAACTGTAAAATGGGTGGGACTTGATGCCAATCTAATTGCTGGTTTAAATTCACTTGGACGGAGCACCAGACTCGTCAGAGATGATGTCATGAAAATTTTTGTAGAAAAGGCAGAGGTGAGAAAGGGACTGAAACCGAGATGCCAAGTCAGTAACTCTCACAAGCAGCCGTTTTACGATAGAAAATAATACAATCTTTTTAACATTCATCAAATTTTCTCATAGAAATCAAGAGATTCTTGATTCAAGCTGCTGGTTTATTGAACTAACGTCACGAACTCCGATTGTAGTAAAATGGATCGCTACCCAATAACGTTTGTAATGCCATTTAGTCATTTGGACTGTAAATAAATTTATCCAGGCTTGGATAAATTCATTTACAGTCCAAATGACTAAATGGCACCAGCAGTTATACGACTAATAACAATTTAAAGAAAGCATCTGCTCCCAAGAATGGGAGGATAGAAAATAAAATTATATAGCTGAATAAATGCATAAATAAATATAAAACTTCCAGGGTCAAATGCCACCTAGTGGGAAGCTAGGGAATTCCCGTCCTGGGCTTATATAATCATAGTAATATTCTAGAATATATAGTCAGTAGCAATTCGCTGATATTTAGAGGTAGTTAGAGGCAATCAGAGTGACGGCCAGTCCCAAGCCAATGTTCAGATGTACATAGAAGCAGTGAGAGAGACATTTGCGATGATGGCCAGATGAGGCGTATGTTGCATGTCTGGCTGAAGAAAAGACTGGGACAATTCGTAAACAGTGATAACAGACAGAAATAAAAACGAAAATATTTCACGTGTCACTTACTCACTCACCAGAGAATGGCATTGGAATCGACCCACAAAGAACTCAGGAAATGTTTGCTTTCCTTGTCGCGACGTTATTTTACCTTCAGTTTCCTTGTTGAACGTGCATCATATTTTTCTAGTTTTTAGTCACAACGGAAATCACAGACAGGAAATGGGAGGTGAATTTGACCAGTCGGTAAAAGACTGTTTGAGGGGCACCGATTGTAGATTCATATGATTATGCAGTAATGATATAATTATACAGTAATGGCATATTATTATGACATTTAAATGCAAATTAGAAACACAAATAGGGAGTATTAACAATATATTTTCATCGGATTAAGGGATAATTTGACAAATATAGATCGAACTACAAGATTTACATTTAATAACATTCAACTCAAGAACTGACAATATGCAGTAAAAAGTTTTTAAAGTGTATATTTTTAATACAAAATTTCATCCAGTGTAAGGCTTGAGAGTTAAAACGTGTGTAGCGAGCGATGATTGGACTCAGTGATTGATTGTATCACAGACTAACTACTGATCGATCTTCGACAAACTCAGAGAGAATGGAATGAATAGATGCCTCCAAGAATGACAGCTTTCCAATCAATTTTGACCAGGATCTTGATATTTTCTCACTTGAAGACAAAGAAAACAAATTGTGGCGCAAAGATAACACCGTTGACAGAAATCATTTCGATTTATATTTATTAATTTCTAAAGAGTGAAAATATTATTTCGAAAAAATCAAAATTAAATCTATAATCTACGCCTTGTAGTCCCGATCAGATATTAATAATTCAGGTACAGAGTCCTGGGATCGAATGCAAGAATGGCTATTACCGGTTACGTACATTTTTTGCAACTGTGATATATGTATGTATGGAAAATTGATATGCGTTATAGGTAGAACTATTTATATTTTAAAGAAGATAAGAGCACACACAGACACACACACAGACACACACACAGACACACACAAGCACACACACACATGTATATGTAGTGTTTAATTGTGATAATGTTTAGAGCCAAGGTTGTTATTTTTCAGTCGTTTTACTGATAAAATGTATTTTGGCAAGCTAGTATTTTATCGTAAAGTACACGATGTCTGGGTGCAAATAGAGTGCTGATTTGTAGTTCTCTCTCTCTCTCTCTCTCTCTCTCTCTCTCTTTCTCTCTTTCTATATATATATATATATATATATATATATGTACATATGAATATTACCAAGGAGAGTCAGTATATATAAGCAAACATGACGTAAGCCTTAAACAGACTGTCGCCTTCTAGTCTTAATGGCTATGGTAATCATGCTCGTATTTACGTATCCTCGCTCGTATCTAACACATAAATGCATCATATATATATATATATACATATATATATATACATACATACATATATATATATATATATATATATATATATATATATATATATATATTGTAATAGTTGTTACAATGGTTTATAAATTCATAGTATCACTGCACAAAAATTTTCGGGTTTCGAAGCTAGCCCTGTATGTGGACTGCTTCTTCTTCGGGTGTTTTTTTGTAAATTTTTGAAGATTTTCAAAAAAATCACCTGAAGAAGAAGCAGTCCACTTACAGGGCTAGCTTCGAAACCCGAAAATGTTTGTGTAGTGATACTATGAATTTATAAAATATTGTAACAACTATTACAGTATAACGCTCTATATTTGTATCGAGCACTCTTTATAAAAGTAAATGCATGAACAAAAGGTTAAAAAACCTACGAGTTCTACAACTTAGTTTTAATATATATATATATATATATATATATATATATATATATATATATATATATATTAGAAGTAGTATAAACTAATTGGTTGGCAGTCCACTGTTTGTAGTGATTTACTTTATTAAGAGTGCTCGATACTTATTTTTCCTATTTTTCCTATTATAATATAACTAAACAGCTATAATCTATCAACTAGAATATATTGATTGATTCTCCCATCTTCTGATAATTTAATTTGTTACGGCCTAAAGGGTATCAGTCAGTTAAGTGCCATACATGATACACGCTTGGACGATCATGTCTCGAAAGAGACATGACTGACTGGGCAGAAGATTATCCCGCAGTAGGTTGCCATTGCTTTCTGCGGTAGACTGGTTGCCGACCAAGGCTATAGAACCCAATCTGTTCTGTTATTTAACCCATAACTGGAAGGAATAGACGGATTAATACCTTTCCCAAGGGTATTTGAGCGTAAGTGAATGTAGTGAATTCAGCTGGAATTCCGAGGCGATATCCACTGCACCACAACGCACAAAACTAAAGGGTATATCAGCCACTAAATCGACTACATATGTTTAACGTACAGTGTATTTAAAAAAAAAAAAACGAAAAACTTTGCCAGTCTTTGTCTGTTTTTCACTACTTTAAGTTGAATAATAACCCAAAGAAAATCTAGTAACCGTTTCACGATGAGACGCGATAATTTTCCAGACTTGCAATATTGCAACATATGTATCTCTGAATTCATTTCATCACTGACATGGAAAATGTGTGGGTTTTAAGTCATTTTAAGTCTCTATCAAATTTTCGCCTATACATCATGACCTGATTTTCTATTCGTTAACTGAGATAAAGCAACAGAAAATCCCCTCAACCTTATTTTCTGGATTTGATAAAAAATGAGTTGTTTTTTTTAAAGCTTCAATATATTAAGATTCCTAATAGAAAAAAATTTCACTGTCTGATGAGGTCCTAATAAGATAATATCGAAACACAACGGCTCTTGTGTTGCAGTAAAGGGTGTTTTTATTATGAACCTTTAATAAAATATTACCATATATATATATATATATATATATATATATATATATATATATATAGGGTTTTCGTCTTGGGTTTTTTTCCTTTCCTACGAGTATTTGACTTTTTGTTCATGTACTTCGTTTGTTTCTTTTTTTACTTCCCCTCCTTTTCCCTCCGAGTTCGTTCTCGGTGGGTTATACAAGACGATTTAAATTATAGTATAACTATTATTAGTATTAGCAGAATTATTTCTGTTACTATTAACATTGTTATAATTACTATATATATATATATATATATATATATATATATAAGTAGATAAGCTCTATCCTTGATATCGCGTACTTGATATCGTGTATGAACGCATCCGACAAAATGTTTCTCCAATCAAAAGTGCATAGAAATAAGAAAAACCGATAAATACAAGCAGTCTATTGCTGATAACTCCTGACGAGTCACCGGAGTGCTTGTCCGTCTGCGAAACACAAGAGTCGTAATTCTGAAGGCAACAGAAATGAACCTAGTGACGAAACGTTTATTTGTATTAATTATGAAGGGCCTTGGCAGGTGGATAGCACAGCGGGGTTTGGGTGGAGTAACAGGAGAAAGCGTGCTAAGAGCCACCAGGAATAGGGAGACATCTACATTCTGAAGGGACATGGTACATAAAAGAAGAGGCAAAAATAAAAATGACAGATGCCTGTTTCTTGATTTCATTAAATATTTAGATCTTTTCTCGCACAATCGAAAATTTGTTTAAAAATCTTGTTTTTATTGCATCAGCTGTGGGCCAAAAAATACTTCGTGATTCCTATGGGAATTTTAGCGTCATATTGTGGTAAAAAAGATTACATAGTTTTAAAAAGATCTTTCAAAAATCAAATAATTGCTGGATTTTAATGACATTTCCAAGACTATTATTACTAATTATTTTTGGTCCTGGATATGACGGTAAACTGCATCAGGCAGGAAGGCCTCTGATTGGGAGGTTGTGAGGAATGTGGAAGCACATCTTAATTGCTGTTGTCCCCAGGTCATCTCTGACCCAGGGTGATAGCACCTGTTAAGGTCCCAGCTATGGGCAAATAGTTAACCCTCAAACTGGGGTCAAAATGCGATGAAAGTATTTACCAACAAAACTTTTTTGAATGAAAAATGTTACCAACAAAACTTTTTTGAATGAAAAATGTTACCAACAAAACTTTTTGAATGAAAAAATGTTACCAACAACTGTGATTTAAATAAAAATACGTTTCTGGCCTTAAATGACCCGTTAGATGTTGATATGCCGACAGGAACAAACAAACAAACAAACTAATTATTTTTTAATTTTTTTTATTTTTAGAAAATCTTGGTAAGAATATTACTCTTTACATTTTCTAATCACACTCACATAATTTTATGAAAAATCAAAATATCACCATCTTCGTATTTATATTACTTAAAAGCAGAAGTCCTTGGAAAATTCAAATCATCAATTTATTTTCGTAAAACAAACACATTTACCGAAAATCGGTTCTGAATCATAAAATAAAAATGCAATAAAAGTATGACATTTATTTAAGTAGATAAATCTTCTAATTGCTTTGATAAAGAAAATATATTGAAGACACTATAGTCTTAAGGAAAAGAAATTCGATGAATGATGAATTTTTGCAAGAACTGTTTTTGCTTTTTAAAAATTCTAATTAGAAAGATTTATTAACTTTTATATCTTTTAAAATTCTACAGTGATTTCCGTTTTTTACATATATTATTATTGAGTAAGACTATATTTACTAATCACAAAAAGAAAACCTTCAATCACTAAGGTTCATAAAAGAATTTTCAATCTTTTATGTGGATAAACGTAACTATTTTTGAAAGAATGGGTGGGAATAAATGACATTAACAGAAAGTGAGCGCGACGACTATATTAAATTCAAAGTCAACTTTCCTAAATTCAGATTACGTAAAATATTTTCAAAACTTTGCAGATTACTGAGTAGTTAAAATTTATATAAAAAATGAGTTCATGTCATTTTCTAAAATTATGTTTACAGAGTTTCTCGATGAAACATTAAATCTTTAATCACCACGTGAAACACGTAAACGCTGCTATTATGGCTTAAAAGTAGATAATGATTAGTTTAATATGCATTTCCGCCATCTTTAAAATTTAAAGGAAATAATATTTCAAATCAGTTGAAATTAAACTTAGGAAAGTATATTTTATTTTTGCAAGATTTTTAAATCCGAGAAGTAACTTGTGTTTACAAATGTTTAGAAAATTTCACGGCTTTGATAATGTTGTTAAAAAAGAAATGAAATATAATTTTTGTTTAAATTAGATCAGATTATTTTGCTTACTGGAAATAGTAAATTAATTCATTAGTTTTCAATTAAGGCCAAAATGAAAGTTTAAAGAAATTTTTTTTTATTTTGAAAAAGATAATTCCAACCATAGGTATCACGATTTTGTGGAGGTACCTATACAGGATCTGATGCATGAGTTGTATAAATTATGCAAAAATGAAAATAACAGTGACATCTAATTTTAAGATATATATTTACCAAAATTACACAAAAAATCTTGAAATACTAAAGAGTAAATTTATTCAGTAAAATTGCCATTGGCTTTAACCACGGCTTCCAGACGATTTCGGAGTCTCCTGTATCTTTTCTCGGTAATTTCCTTGTTAAGTTGATGTATGCTACCATAATCTTTGCCTTCAGTTCATCTTTGGTGTTGGTCTCTCGCTTAACTGCGCCCCACATTAATGAAGGGGTTTGAAATCTGGAAAGTTAAGTGGATAGATATAAAGGGTGATGTGGTCGCCCAAATTGTCTAACAGCCATGGCTGGGTCTTCTGCTTGTGTGGCATGTTTTAGAATTCTGTTGCCAGATATAGGGACTTTCAGCAAGCCCCTTCTTGATCCAGCGCAATTCTACCTCATCAAAGCACATGGTATAGATCTCCATGTTGTGTCTGAGGGAAGATGAATAGAGGCATAAAATTGCCATCACTAACAAATCCTCGTAAGCACAATTAGACTAATCCATCTCTAATCCTCAGATTTATACTCAAACACTCTGAATCTTCATTTCTTCATATTAAAGCTTCCAACACAAATGCAGTTTCAAATTTCAAGTAGAGTGAATTGCGTCATTTGCTTTTACTCACAGACGTACCCCAACTGACCCTACTATACTGTGCAGTCAAAAACAGACAATGCGCATGCGCGAAATTAAATAGTTAAAATGGTGTGAATTTACGAATCGCATTATATATATATATATATATATATATATATATATATATATATATATATAGAAGAATTAAAAAAGAAGTATGAAAATGTGTCTTTAATCTAACATGTTTCACTTTAGCAAACTTATTCAGAGATTTTTTTAAAGACAAATGATTTGAAAAACTATTTAAAACTTAAAAAAGATCTTTTAAAAATCTACAAAGATTGAGGTAGGATTTCATTGGTCAGATACGTGTCACGTGTAATAAAGTAATAGATGAATATTTTAAATGTAGAGGAAAACTTATGTCTGTTTAAGTGTGTGTACCAAGTGTAATAAAAGCACTAGATGTTCATTATGAATACAAGTATATGTAAGCGAAAATAATGCGATAAAAATAATAAGAATAATATAGACAATAATAATGGAAAATAGGGAGAAACAGGGAGAAAACACAATTAAATATAACTAGCAGTATAGTTTTTGTGGATGCTTTAAAAGATTAAAAAAAACTTTTACAAAATTTTAAAATCATTCTTTAAAAATGGGTGACAATAAAAAGATTTAGAAAATCTCTGAAGAAACTTGATAAAATGAAACATGCTAGTCTAAAAACACTTTTTTCCTACCTGTTCTTATTCTATTCATATTTTTCGGATTTCGATCGATATATTCAACTTTGACTGAAGATTGCATTTAAGCATGAAACAGGCTGTTGTCACTTGATGTTGTTGTCTGTCAACATTTATATTTACATACCTTCATATCCATATCTCTGATATTGAGCACTTTAACCCATAAATATGGTATTAAATTATATGTATATATATATATATATATATATACAATGATAATATATACGCTAAAAAGTCTGCCTTCTTCTACCGAGCACCTATAGCCCAGATGTATAATCGCCGACTGACGCCAATTCGGTCGGGTTTCAATCCTGGGTTAAAAAGCAATCGGAGTCTAACCATACTGATTAGCTGTGGTACAGCGAAACAAATCTGTCTGCGGATGACTATATACATATTCGCATATATATATATTTGTGTATTTAAGTAGCAAATTTGGTTTTAGACATGTCAGATTAAATAAATGGCAATTATTGTGTCTGCTTATTTTTTTTAGTAAAATCCGTTCATATCCACGGATAAACTTTTGCGTATTATAATTGAAAGACTTAAGAAATGAGCTGTAACTTTGACAGATGATTTTATCATTCATTTCCCGATGTTCCCAAGTACTTTCAATCAGTTTCCGACATCATCTTCAGGTGTGTGAGTTGTGGTAACGAAAAATAACCGCAAATCCCTGTTGCTAAAAATTGCTGTAAATTTATATTTGAAGCAAAAAGAAAAATTACAGTAACTTTGAGCAACACAGTTTTACGGCTATTTTTTTTAACACAACTCACACCCCTGAAGATGATCTCGGAGGAAGACTGAGAGTACTTGGGAACATCGTGAAGTGAATGCTAAAATCATCTGTCAAAGTTACCGTTCATTCCTTATATCTTACACTTTTCAATTGTAATACACGAAAGATTATCCGTGAGTATGAACGCATTTTATTAAAAATAAGCAGACACAATATTTGCAATTTATTTAATCTGACACACACACACACACACACACACACACACACACACACACACACACACACACATATATATATATATATATATATATATATACATATATCAGAATTATCAGATAACCTGAGGTTAATTGATTTTAGGATATGCTTGATTATTATTGTTAGCGTATGGTTAGAAGGTGTTTGTATGTAAAGTGATTGATTGTCGCTGTGTTTTCGATATGACTGATAGTTTCTAGTTCTTAGGTTGAGTGTTATGTCAAGGAAATTTTCTTCTCACACATGCAATTATAAATATTATGATGAATTCATTTTTGTATTTACTAACACTCATCATTTTGTGAATGTCAACTAGACACAGTCCAATTTGGCTTTCGTTCTAGTAAGCGATCTAAGGATGCTATATATGTAATGAAACTTGTCATCAAAACTGCATCCAACTCCAAAATATAACTCTATACTGCTTTTCATATTCGCCACCTCAACAGAGATTTCTTATTTTGTACACTATAAACCCAGTCTTTTTAATTATTTCATGGTCCTCCATATCTCTCTGTCCCGTGTAGGTCATAATATATTAATATTGATATTTCTAACCAAACCCTGATCTGCCATTCGTCCTTGGCCTCACTCTCTCTAACTGACTCAAATTGAATGACTATATTTAATCTATATCTGCCTATTCTACTAGCAACTTTGTTTCACTGTGTCGGGCCAGAAAGTTTTTCTCGTCAGAATCCATTTTGCACATTTATAAATCTACCATTCGTTCGTGCATTGAATAATGTTACCATATCTTGTCGGGTGCTCCTTCTATTCATCTTGATGTTCTCGACAAATTCCAAATATAATCCATAGAACAGATCCCAGTCACTTTCTCTCTGAGGTGATGGGGATTCTCTCTGTCTTTTCTACAAGTATTTTCATGGCCACTACTCTGATGAGATTTTTTTCCTGGTACCATGTATTTACTCGTGCTACGAGATTGGCATTAAGGTCTCACCTTTGTACTGTCCAACTAGTTAAAGTAACTCTCTCTTCTACTGTAACAGTTTTTTTTCTCGCACTTCCCGTTTGTGGAACTTACTTCCATTTGCGTGTTTCCTTGATAGCTACAATCTCTAAAAGTTTACATGCAACCTCAATTGCCATGTTTTATCTACTTGATTCCCATCCATGTCTTATCTTTTTTTCGACATCCCCTGTACCTTTTTATTTTCTCAATGTAACCCCATGTGCACCAGTGGCATTCTCCCTTGCTTAGGGTGAAATGATTATGAAAAAAAAAATAAATAAAAGAAATTGTCACGCACTGGTTCCCCCTATTTCTTCTTCCCTCTATCTGTCCTGTGAGTGTCAGATTTTCCAAGCCCTTCTTTCACATTATATGTCCAAGAAATTTCAACTGTCTTCTTCTGATGTCAAATATGAGTTTCCGTTTTGTTTCAATCCTTTCTGCTGTTGTTACCAGGTTCACTCTGACCCGGCGTGGTAGCACTTGTTAGGGTCCCAGCTATGGGTAAATAGTTGACTTCGAAACTGGCGTCAAAAAAGTATAAAAATAGACTTTATAGAAATATAGACATAAAAAAAGAATTTTATAGAAAAATACACATTTTTGAAAGAGGAAAACAAAATATTATCATAACACATTTTTGAAAGAAAAACAAATATTACCATAACACATTTTTAAGAAAGAAATTATTGCCATAATACATTTTTGTTGGAAAAACTATTATTACCAACAATACATTTTTGAATACAAAACTAGAATGCATCTTCAGTTTTCTAAAATTAAAATTTTTTTTTCTCAAAATCTAACTAAATCAACCTTCTCACTATCACTGAACATTAAAAAATACTTTAAAACCCTACCATTTTTGGCATTAAATAACAGAGGTGTTGATATGCCGTTCAACAAAACTCAAACAAAACTCAATCCTTTCTAAAACCTCGTAGTTGCTTGCATGTTCAGTCCATGATTACCTCAGCATTCTTTTGTAGAACTATATTTCTGATGCTTCGAGTATCTCCTTCATCTTTGTGGTGATTGTCCAGTATTCCCTGCCATGTAGAAGGACATATATCACGTAACATTCGAGTACTTTTTCATGTTTCCAACGAAGTTTTCCTGTCTTTGAATACCTTGCTTACCTTTCAGAATGCGTCCTCTGCATTTCAAATACGTCTTAGGATCTCAGTGTCACACTTTCCATCCTCTGTTAGAACACTTCCATGATGAAATCCTGCTTATTAACAAGTTTTATATTATGTTGTGCATGGCGTCAAACACGTTAAAAATATCTAAACTATCAGTTATATACAACTATCAGATCAATGATTTGAAATAGTTTCCAGTGAGAACCATCATTCTTCGAACTTTGTTGACTGGTGCTACAGCTATAACACTATTTTTGCATACAGAAAAGTATAACACTATTTTAGCACGACGGAGCAAAAGAAACTACTATTAGTGGTATTATTAATTGTGCAGATTATTTGCTCCAATATGAGTAGAGAGGAAAATAATCCTAATAAATAATAAAATATGTGCAGAAAAAATTATTGCAAAATAAATATTGAAAATCTTGGAAACTGGCTAAGTGAATTGAAAAACACTACAGGTGTAGACGGCAGGTAGACGAGGTCATCGCATTGGCAACCATTATGTGACAAAGCGGAAGCCTTACAGCTGGTGAGGCCGGAAAGTAAGCTGTAGTCAAAACATTGCTTTGGGATTGTCAAAAACTTTTGATGAGGCCAAGTAAGGTTAAATCGTCAAATTATCGAATTCACTGTGAACAGATTTTAAGATCTGAAAGATAAATGATGTAATCAGTTGGCTAAAGAAGGAGGACGAAAAGAAATGATGTCACCAGGAAACCAGCCGCTTCATTGGTTAAACCAAGGGAAGGCAGTAACTCCGACTCAAAGTGCGAAGGCGGGAGTGATTTGATTGGATAAATATTTGATTTGCTTGGACACCCCGCGTCCATCATGCTTCCCCTAAGAGAATTTGGGACATGCATAAAAATGGAGCCCCAGAGGGAAAAAAAATTAATTGGAGTTGGAATTGGATCGAGACCAGTCGAGATGTAACGGCCAGGGAGTGGCTGTTACCAACCGGAGATGTGTAGAGACAGAGATAATTGCCACACCGTTGGGTGCAGACCGTAGAGACAGAGACGGTCACCTCCGATAGAGTCCTGACTGAAGATGTAAAGAGTCGTAGAGAACCCTGTCACCGACCGACCGAAAAGTGTTAAAGTTAAACACACGCGCCTCCGATAGCGTCCTGGTTGGAGATATAAAGAAACAGAAAGAGCCAAGAAAGTCAACAAACAACTGGAGCACTTGCCGCGCTGAGCTAAGACCGATGAAACGAATTTACCGCCGCCGCCATCCACACACACACACACACACACACACACACACACACACACACACACACACACAAATCTTCGACAGTTTCCGTAAGGCTTCGGTGAAAAGCTCGAATAAGACATTTTGAATCGTCACAACTTGAAAACTGACAGACATTACCAGCCAAAAGCTCGAATTAACGTTAAGAAGAAAAACACTACTCAAAACTTTCGCTCCGTTGTAAAGATAAAAAATTTATGACTGTTATATTCTATTTCTTTTTGTTGTTTTTTTGTTTGTTTGTATATAAAGACTTTTTCCGCAACTCATTCAGGTGTCATTCAATTTACTTTTGGTGCCGTTTTCATTAGCACAATTGTGCGCGCGCGTCCGGTCTGGTTAACTTGGTAAAGAGACAGCTAGCAAGATTTCAACGTGCCTTCCTCAGGAGCAAAATTCACAGCGTGGGCGAGGAAGAACACCGTTGTAATAGACGACGTGAAAACCAGATACTGTGTCGAAGCCATCACGTCTAACGGCCGGAGAACGTCGTCACACTGCATCACAATGATTTGAAATGGTTTCCAGTGAGAACCATCCTTCTTCTACAGCCTCACAAACAAAGAACTGTCCCAGATAACAGAATTCACATGCCACAAGGACTTTCAACAGTAGCAACAACTAAAATAAATAGTACATGTACCTTGAATAGAAAATAATGACATAATGAAGATGTTGATTCCCACAATACTTCTAACAAAAGCCTAGGAAGGAAACCACCATTAATTGATCGATAACAGTGGACTTGAGAAACGTATTTGACTGAAAGATTGCTTGAATAGAAAGACTTTCTAAAGCAGTTTATTTCTTTTTCAGTTCTCCCACTTGTTTACAAACGTCTCAATTTCTTCTTGAAACCAAGTATTGTTTACTATTTGATCTATTGTTGTGCACAATTGGATCCACCTTTACCCACGTTCATTTCGGGTTCTTTGTCCAAGTTTGCCAGCCATTCTTCCTTATTTTTTCCATTTTAACATTCAGGTCTTGTATGATGATGGCAATTTCCAATAATCAATTGCTTTCTACGTACGTTCTGCTGTAACTGATAGGTCTAAATAGAAGAATTCTACTAGACAGTACCCAAGAACATATTTGTTTATCAATGGCAACCTACTACATGACCTAGTCGGTCATGTCTCTTTCGAGACATGATCGCCCAAGCGTTTACCACGTATGGCACTTAACTGACTGACATTGTCTAGTATTAACACCTACTCCCCTTTCATTTTTCTCATTACCTGGATATATAACCCTGTGTGCGTCGCTAACGAAATCCTCATCATCTGACTAACTAGTTTCACCTACTCCTAGAATGTTCATATTTAGTCAACTTGTTTTTCTACCTTAGCAGTATGAATCGAAAATAAATAATAAAAACTCAATGTGATTTGAACATGCAACCTTTTTTAATCGATATCTTGTCTTTGCGATGTAGCTGAGTTAATGATTAGACTTCTTCTTCTATGTGCCTTTTCCTTTCAGGACGTAGGCGATCATGGCCTTCTACGTTTCCCTATCCCTGGTGGCTTTTAGCACGCTTTCACCTGTTATCACACCCAGACCTCGCTCTGCCATTTACCTGCTCAGCCCAGTCAAGTATGTTACACGCTGTTTTCCCCTGTATCTATTTCCTTCTATCTCGCCTGTTAGTATCAGGTTCTCCAAGCCCTCCTTCCTCATTGCATGTCCTAGGAACTTTAGCTGTCTTTTTTTTATGCTCAGTATTAATTTAATTTCCGTTTCTATCCTTTCTAAAACCTCATCATTGCTCTCATGCTCGATCCATGATATACGCAGCATCCTTCTGTAGAACCATATTTCAGTTGCTTCTTTTTCATTTTTGATGATATTGTCCAGTATTCACTGCTATGTTGAAGAACTGACATCACACAGCAATCCAGTACTCTCTTCTTTGTTTCTAACGAAATCTTTATGTCTCTATGAAGCCAAAAAAAAAAAAAAAAAAAAAAAAAAGATGACATGCGAGTTCAAATTATGTTGGACGGTTTTTCTACTAATCCACACTATTTATTAATGGACGATGAATGGTCATTTCGAATTTGTCACCGAAAACGGATGTAAAGAAGATGAAAATATATTAGTAAATGATTTATAATTCTTTGTCTGGGAAATTAGGATACTAAAATTTGTATAACAAAAGTATGGAAACGTTCGGAAAATTAATAAAAAAGTGAGATTTAAATTAAGGTGGCCCATCAGCCTCGGTACACTAATAGTTAAGTCGATTGTATTGGAAAGAAATGAAATAAAAGTATATGAGGCCCTACTGAAGACATGCCTTATTTTTGATTAATTCTCGTAGAATGACGACCTGGTAGTTGCGATATAGAACAACTGAAATTTAAGAAGAAAGAAATAGTAGCAAAAAATGGATACTAGAAATATGCTTTTAATAGGAAGATCTTTTTGAATCGGGTTTCCTGGCAAGGAATCACTTTTATTCTCTTCATTGGATTGAGGGCAAAAAATCGATATTTTGCTTCGCTATGATACCTTTATCGATCATCTTTAGCGTTTTCTCTCGTCCTCATTTTTCTTTATTTTTTGCTTTTCTATATTCTTCATCTATCATTCAGTTTCAGGATTCGATTTTACACATTGTTTTCCTTATTTCATTATAAACATATACATCCATCCATATATGCATGCATTCTTAATAAAATCCATAAACGAATCTTTAATGTTATTGGCCCTGACATAGCTACCTCGGCTTCATAATATAAATTTTCTGTCTCTACTATTAATACTTTCATGGTAATTGTTCTAATGGACTTTCCTGTGTGATATCTAGACTTTATGAATTTAAGCGCACTACTGGATTGGCAATTAGGTCTCGTTATTTTACAGCTTAAATGGGTAGATATAACCGAATATTTTATGCTAATAATTTCTTCTATCGCACTTCTGGCTTGTGGAACTCTCTTCTGGATCTATGCTTTCCAGTCAATTTTGAACTTCAAACATCTAAATGTAATGCCAATTGCTATCGTCTGTCTTTTTAATTCTTGTTCTTGCATTATTCTCTGTCTTTAATAGTAGTTTTTTGTCATATTCTCTCACAATTAGTAATCTCCTGCGTCTTAGTGGCTTTATTGTCTTGCTTGGGGGAAATGTTTAAAAAATAATCTATATGAAACCCGGAGTAACAATTTGGGCCTAGTCGCTTTGTGCTGTTTTGCTGTTTCTGTTTGAGAGACGTTGAGCATTTTAAGTTATTACCCAAGCGGGTGTCTGTTTTTTCAATCTTTTCTTATGTTCTTTTTATTTGTCCTTTTCCTTCTCTGATTGGTTATTTTGTAGTGGTTGCTTTCTTTTGCGTTTATCATTTCGAGCTTTTCCGTTTCGCATCTTAGTTTTCAATTTGGTTAAACGCACACAAATGGGCACACACACACACACACACACACACACACACACACACACACACACACACACACACATGTATGTATTTAATTGTTCAATTTAGCCGTTGTTCGGTAATATTTTTTCCTTTCTCCTTACTCTTCTTTCCACTTCCTGTTACATCTCGCCTTTCTTTCTTTCTTTCTTTCTTTTTCATTATTTTTTATTCATTTTATTCATTTCCTTTTTTTTTAATAATCACATCGCCCCAAGCAAGACAGTTTACTGCCACTGTTGTGCAGGGGGTTACACAGGAGGAAAGTTATGAGAAAGAGTGACAGATTACAGGGGGGGTGTCCGGAAGTGGGTAACAGAAGGATGAGAATACTGATGAGAGTGGAGTGGACGGAGAAAGGAGCATGAGAGAGAGGATGCAAGTTAGTGAGATAGGAGAAGACTAATGACTTTACATTTAAATTTTTGAAGATTGTAGCTGCCCGGAAAGCAAGTAAACGGAAGGGAATTCCACAGGAAGTAAGTGCGAGGAAAAAAATAGATGGCGTAGAATTTGCGTTTACAATTTATTGGTTTCACAGTAAAAGAGTGGGACCTAGTTGCTAATCTTGTGGCTCGGGTAAATTCATATATAGGGGGCACCAGTGAGCTAAGTTCATCTGAGCAGAAGCCGTGAAAGCATTTGTAGGAAAGACACAGGGAAACCACATTGTGCCGGTGAGAAAGAGGCTGTATTTTTGGATTTTGTCAAGGACCCCTAAGTGGATAGCAGGAGCACACGACCAGATATGGCAGCAGTATTCAATGCACGGGCGGATGAGAGATTTGTATATGTGCGGGATTGTTTCAGACGTGAAAAATTTCCTGGCACTGCACAGAGAACCGACCTTCTTAGCAGCGGATTTAGCTATGGATTCAATATAGTCATTCCACTTGAGGTCTTTGCATTCATTCAGGTTTCATCATCATTTTTTATTCGTTGTTACATCCGTTTTTCCATTCTTCATTTTTGGTTTCTTTTTCGTTTTTGGTAATCATAAATTCTTTTCCTCATTCTATATTTGTCTTTACAATTTCTTTCTTTCATATTTAGTATTTCATTCTTTACCTCCCTGTTTTTCTTTCTCATTGATTATTTTTTACTTATACGCCTTTCTTGATTACTTTTTGTTCATTTTTACATTATTCCTTTTAACATTCCTTTTATTTTCTTTTTAATTACTTTCTTTCTTTTTTTTCTTTTTTCTTTCTTTCTCATTCGTTATTTCTTCATCCTTTACATCTTTCTTTCATTCTTTCTTTTTGTCTTGTTCGTTATTTCCTCACTTTTTACGTTTTTCTTTCATTCTTTTTCCTTTCTTTCTTATTTGTTATTCCTTCCTTCTTTACGTGTTTCATTCGTTTTTTATTCCTTTCATACTTTCTTATTCGGTATTTTCTCATGGTTTACGTATTTCTTTCATTCTATCTTTCTTATTAGTCATTTCCACACCCTTTACGGTTTTCTTTCTTTTTTCTTTCTTTTTTCTTTTTAATCTTTTTTCTTTCTTTCTTATTCGTTATTTTCTCATTCTTTATATCTATCTTTGATTCTATTTTTCTTAGTTATTTTTATACCCTTTACGTTTTTCTTTCTTTCTTTTTTCTTTCTTTCTTTCTTTCTTTTTAATCTTTCTTTCTTTTTCATTATTTTCTCATTCTTTACGTTTTTCTTTTATTCTATCTTTTTTTTCGTTATTTCTACACTATTTACGTTTTTCTTTCTTTTTTCATTTCTTTCTTTCTTATTCGTTATTTTCGCCTTTTCTTTCTCTCTTTCTTATTTGTTATTTTCCTATTGTTTACATTTTTCTTTCATTCTATCTTCCTTATTCATTATTTCTACACTCTTTACGTCTTTCTTTCTTTCTTTCTTTCTTTCTTTCTTATGTGTTATTTTCTCATTCTTTACGTCTTTCTTTCATTCATTCTATCTTACGCGTTATTTTTATTTTTTTCTTCTGTCTTATTCATTATCTGTTTTTTCTTTACATTCTTGTTTTCTTAACTATTCATTATTCCTGACTGATTTAATTTTCTTAGGGTCGAATATATTTATTCTTTTTCTTTATTCTGTTTAGTTTTTCATTAATTTTTACGTCATTCTAAACATGTCTTCTTTCTTTTTTCCTACTTTCTTTTTCATCATTGGCTCAATCATTCATTCACTTTTATTTATTTATTTCTCTTTTATCTACTTCTTTAGTATTTTCATATTACAAATGGCTTAATTTTATGATTTTTTTGTTTTTTTCTATTTCTAACTTCATTTTCTCTTTCTTTCTTTCTTTCTTTCTTCCTTTCTTTCTTTCTTTCTTTCTTTCTTTCTTTCTTTCTTTCTTTTGTATAACTTACTATTTGTTTACGTTTTACCCTTTAACGTTTTTTCCCGCTCATTTTCTTGCTAATCCACCATTTTTTGCTAAAGTAACTCTTTCTTTCTATTTTCGGAATGTCGTGTAGTGTGCAGCAAAGAACCTTTGATATTGACATACTCGTTATCCAATGGAAAATAAAACAAACATTTCTCTCCCGACTTTAACCTCATAAAAATTCCAGAAAGTTTTTTTCCCCAGAAGCAAAGAACAAACAAACAAGCAACCCCCCCAAAAAAAAACAACAAACAAACAAAAAAACAAAAAAAAAACAACAAAAAACAAAAAACAAAAAACGAAGGAATGAATTGAAGAAGCAAAAAATGACGTTACCCTTCGCAAATCTGGTCCGCCTTAAAACGTACATTAAAAAGCAATCGCACGTACACAAGCAAAAAGATATATATATACTGATGCGTTTACAGGCATGAATCTCCTAAATACACTAAATTCACAACCCTCGCGTATATACAGTTGCAGATTGTCTTTTGAATTTGTGGGTTTGTAGGGATAAGAAATTAAGAACTAAAAACATTTTGGAAAAACACAACTAACAAAAATTCACAAGTCAGTGTGAAATTAAAAAAATACTATATAAATATATGTCAGTCAGGGATGGAAGCAGCAAAGACGACAAGCTAAAATGTAATGAGATAAGCTTCAAGCTAACCCGGACATTTGTCCTCTTTCTCTTTCCTTCTGCTGATTCCTTTTACTTCTACTTCTTAATCCAAAGACATTCCTATTGAATACATACATACATACATACATACATACATACATACATACATACATACATACATACGCATATACTCTTTCAATAATTACTACTACGAACATTTTCTACAAGTCTTGATACCCATAACTTTATCATTAAACACGAACTCTACCCTTAACTTCTTAATAATGTTTCTAATTGCATATTAACTCCTACAACTTATGTTATTCTATTCTTTTAATAATTTTTTTAAACATGAAACATGTTAATTTTATCTTACATTATTCCACACAATTGCACATATTCCAACCTGCCGACAACCAACATTCTGATAACGATGAAAACCTTCTGATAATTCTGATGATAATTTTTGATGAAACTTGCAAGCTATAGGGAGTTCGGCCAAATCCAAGAAACATTAAACAGCTCCCTGCGGCTTCATTGGTGAACCCCGACGTACAAAGAACACGCACCCCACGGCTTCAGGTTAATAACTGAGCGTGGCGAACACTTGCATTTATAAATACAGATGAAGATATGCGGTGGGATTTTTTAGTATATTTGTAGACGTCATTTCCAGTGTAGCATCTAGACAGTCACGCACACCTCTATGATCACGTAGACACATTAACGAACGCTCTTATTTCCATAAAGTAACATAAATCTCTCGTATTCAAAGAACCATGCGGATATACTCTATAAAACATTTCATTTCTATGCTTCCTCTCGCAGAACTGGTGTGTGTATATTTAAACGTGTGTGTATGTGTGCATTTGTGGATATTTGTGAAGCCTTAACTAAAAGTTAAAAAAACGTGAGGCGCAAAATTGATTTCACAATAAAAGCAAAATGAGGGAAAACAAATGATATTTTCCCATTCTGTTGAAAATGAAGAGATTAATGAATCTAACTGAAGCCTTCAAATGTTCGGTAGCATATCATGTGCTTATATATATATATATATATATATATATATATATATATATATATATATATAGTACTGTGCCAAAGTATTAGAACAAGAATTATTTTATCTTTTATGAGGTATATTTACAGGAAATAAACAATTTGATTAAAGTAATTTTATTTGGTTTACTCAATAAATGATTTAACAAGAAAAAATACTTGTTCCAAAATAAATTGAGTATTTAGTATAATAGCCTTATGCTTTGATCACAGGCTTCATTCTGTCAGGCCTTAACATCACAAGTTTCTTCAATGTATCTAATGGTATTTCCTGCCAAGCAGCTTGTATTTGTTCCCAAAGTGTGCCTTGCGAAGTAACATTAGATTTATCAATTTGAGAGGGGGGAATAAGAAAAAAGTCAGTCATATTCAAGGATAATAGAATAATGAGTAGTTTCAAAATAACGTTTAATAGAAAATAGGAAAAAAAATTAATACATTTCTTTTATACCTACTTTTAAATCATCAATATTTATTAGCAATTTACTTGGCTTTTCACCCTTTATTTGAATTTCAGTGAGGTTTTTAGAAAAATCACCCCTGTCCTTATACTTTTGAACACTACTGGTAGTATGCAAAGTGTTAGGACAGGAGTGATTTTAAACTTTATTTTGATGTCTGATAAAAAATAAAATAGTTCTTGTCCTAATACTTTTACACAGTAATATATACAGACATATATATATATATATATATATGTTATAAATTATACTTTAGAACATGTACAAACTACAATCTACTACGAAATTGTACTTTTCGTTTCGACATTGAAAGAATTATGTCTGATCTGGTAGTTAATGATGATGATAGTAAACGTTTATTCCCATCATTATTAACAACCTGATGAAACACTGTTTTTTCAATGTCGAAACAAAATGTACACTTTTGTAGTAGATTGTAATTTGTACATGTTCTAAAGTATAATTTATAATAAATATTCATTGCACTATTTTTTATATTGACCACTGTCTTAAATTAACGTTTTGAACGTTGCAAATAATTTCTTCGTTCCTTATTCATTTCATATATATATATATATATATATATATATATATATATATAGTGTATCGAGGCAGCAGATATAACATATACTGTTAAATATAAGAGACAATGAATTATTATATTATGTTTAATCATGAGCCGTTCTAAATATCGTAATTTGGCTTAAATTTAAGGTGAAATGACGTCACATCGTGTGAGCGCTCGAAATGATAACAGAACCTTATATTTAAATGCAATATAATGTATTATGACCAGATTTAAACGTGATTTTATTAAGTGTGGGTTGTTTGGATTTAATAGAACCGCATTACAAATTTACGAACTGCGTTTGCTATTTTTAGTAACTGTCATTGTTGCTTAGCAAAGTTTTATGTCAACACAAGATAAAATCGTCGCTGTTGGTGGATGTTTTTATATTAACGTCCTTGTAACCTCTCTGAAGATGGCTCATGTGAGCCGAAAGCTAAGAATCAATTTAATAAAAACTTATCCAAATGTTGGAGAATTTTTGTCTTTATTTTCACCTGAAATTAAAGCCAAAATACGATGTTTAGAACGGCTCATGATTAAACATAATAGACATTCGTTGTTACGGGTCCGATAGTCGACAATTACCGTGAGGGAAAGTTGAAAAGAACTTTGGAGAGAGAGTTCAAGAGAACGTGAAAGCGCCCAGGGGTAAACGGGTGGACCGCTCACCGCGATCGCGGGGGGACTCAGTCCGGTGCTGCCGAACGTGGCCCAAACTCGATTTGGTCGTTGTCTCCTGGCAGCGGCGCCCACCACAGGCCGGCGCGGACGTCGTTCCGGAGTGCGTCACCGGCGTGGGTCGGGGAGGGGGATTTTTTCTATTTTTTCCGGTTTCGTGTACGCATAGCTCATTCAGTAAAATGAATTAGAGCACTCTAGCTATTGGGCGCGTATAATGATAATATATGCGCTAAAAAGTCTGCCTTCTTCCACCGAACTCCCATAGCCCAGAGGTAGAATCGCTGACTGATGCCAATTCGGTCGGGTTTCAATCCTGGGTTAAAAAGCAATCGGAGTCTAACCGTACTGATGAGCTGTGATACAGCGAAACAGATCTGTCTGTTGACAATATATATATATATATATATATATATATATATATATATACGTTATTTGGACTGTCATCCTCATCTTTATTGCTATATTCACGACGTTTCAGACGTTTACGCTGGGACCTTCTTCAGGTGATTTGAATTTCGAACTGGACCCTTTATTTCGATTGTTCTCGGTCCATGATTAATGATACTTCTAGATGTCTTAATAATCACCCTTTAACTCAACTATCTTAGTTTTATTCACCACTGCTGCTGCCAGAACTCACAACTTTTGGGTCAAGAGATTGGATGTAACCAACGCTTTATCTACTGGGGCATGTGTTTGTGAGGATTTAGGTACCTCCAGTAATTCGTGTGAAAAACAGCATAGCGTAATATAAAATGCCACAAACTTAACAAAAATAAAGTTTTATCGTCAAAATGTTTATGTTATTATTTAGATGAAAGACCAGAGTATTTTTAATTGTTTTTTGAAATTTTTTTTAATCCATTCTAACACATTCGAAATTTTGGTTAAAATCTTATTTTGTTTACGTCATCGCCTACTTTATTAACAATGATTTTCTTGGTCGTTTTTTTCGTAGAAAACACATTAATTTGGAAATTCTTGTAATCATTAAATAATTGTCCGATTTTAATGACATTTTCAGGGCTTTGTTCACAAATGATTGAAATTATTTTTGAATTTTTTTTTTGAAAATATTGGTAAATATTTTTTAAATGTGTTACCCTCACAGGACATAATTATCTGAAGAAATAAAAGTTTGTTGATGAATAATGAATTTTTACAAGAATTTTTTTTCAAGTTTGTTACATTTTAATTATAATAGTTTAATAGTTTAAAATCGTGTAAGAAGAAGAAGAAGAAGAAGAAGAAGAATATTACCTAAATCATTCCCCATTGAAATTCTGGCAATATTTCTCTCGTTTGATGAAAGGAACGAACCAAGGCGTGGAAGAAAATGAATTATCTGATAATGCTTTTCATGTTGATTTTTGCTAAATGTTTAATTACCGTATTTGACGGCATATTATTACAAAACAGTACAATTACCATTAACATTTTATTCATCTTCAAATCCACAAGATTTGTCATCTTCGTTGTCAAAACTCTGATACTCATTTTAATGCTACTATCATTTAAGTCACTCTAAAAGCTAAACTAAAAGGAGTTGCAAGGTAGCTAATCTCGATCGACTATCCTGAATTTTTAATCTGCATATAGCATTCCACCCCATTCCAAATACCCTCGGGAAAGGTATTAATCCGTCTCTTCTCCCCAGTTATGGGTTAAATAACAGGACAGATTTGGGTTCTATAGCCTTGGTTGGCAATAGCGTAGAAAGTAATGACAATCTACTGCAGGATAATCTGCTCAGTCAGTCATGTTTCGAAAAAGACATGATCACCCAAGCGTGTATCATGTATGACACTTAACTGACTGACTGATATGGCATATAAGATATTTTCAGTAAAAAAGTGCGTCTTACATTTCGTCAAATACGGTAATTTTTTCAAAACACGTTTGTGATAAGCAGATGCTATGTCTTTTCCCATCAATAGAATAATTAGCATCCCCGAAAATTATGTTTCCTCTTGATAGATTTGCTTTTGCTTTCATTAGACCCTTTCTGCCCTTGACTAATCATTGCATTGATAAGTATTGTCTTCAGAATCAGTCGTACCGGATAAAGCCAAATTTCATCTTCAGTTCTGTTTACCTCGGGATTTTTATTGTATTTGTTTTCAAATTTACATTGAAAGCAATTTCATCGTAACGATTTTGGTACTTGAGGAACATGCTCAACTTTAATTTCTTAGATAAAATTTTAAAGAGCTAAACGATTAAGATGTTACACATCCCTGCTGTTAATTGTCGGTTTCCCTGAATTAAATCTCAAGCAGCACCGATTACGTTCGGCATATTCAATGCCGTATCTTCCAATTACAATTATTACAATTATTCATTAATAAATTGTTGATTTTCTCGCAGAATTCTCAACGTAACCTTTTCTCAAAGCACTAATAATATCGTCAGTCATCTAAAAATGTTGGCGATAAATTTGATGCTAATTCTTGTATGAGTTTTGACAGGATTCGTGCTGTTTTAAAGACAGTTTCTATTAAGATGGCGTAAATTTCTGTTCATGACTTCGATATACTCCAGGTGAATTTATATTATAATACGCAAATTTGTTGTAAATATCAAAACAATGATAAAACTTTCTAATAATATGCTGTTTTCACTTACGTTTTGAACACCCCTTTTATATATGATATAAAATGACTGAGAGTATAAGATAACTGAGAGTATAAAATGACTGAGAGTATATATGACAACAACGCTGCAATAATTCGACAATACAAATGACATGTAAAAGAAGGGTTAAAAATAAAGACAATATGTTGACATATTGTCTTTCGCTCACATGATTTAAAGCACATGATTCGCTCACATGATTTAAAGCATACTGTGAATCTACTTTCCGTATATTAAGTGACAATGAATAAAATTCAACGAAGAAGATACCATGCTTCTATTGCAGTAAAGTCTCTCGACACTCAGATGATGCAGAACGGATTTCGTCCATGAATTATCAGCAGTTTATATTATTAATTCAAATCAGGAGTGACATATGTAGGAAAGGGGATGATTGGCAAGCTAGCTTACATGCAAATAGCACACTGTGTCGCACAAGAATGGTGAATACTGCAAATATCGACGCACGTGCTTGTACCTATTTTAGACTGAGTTCACCCCGTCGGCAATCAATCGATTATCGATCACGGAAAGCACTGGATAAAGGAAACTTAGCACACACTGTAAATATTTTCATTTACTTTATTGCTTTTTTTTAAACACATAGAATGACACCTGGATTTGCTTACACTTTGGCACCACAAATAAAATCATTATCATCATCATCAGATGCGGCAACAGAACCATCAGCATCATTGCATTATTATTGCCAATAATAATAATAATAATAATAATAATAATAAAGCCGGTTCAATCTCTGACAACTTCTATTTTGATTGATTGTTTTTCGATCGATTCATTTTCTACGGCTTATCAACCCTTTGCTGGTTATTTAAAGCCAGAGATTATTTTTAGATTGCAATAATTTCCGCTTAGATAATTATGGTTCAGTGATGCATATATTACTAATTAACCCACAGATGGGGGAGATGTAGATTCATACTGTTCCCAAGTGTATTTGTGTGCTAGGGAATATAATGCTGCAAATTGGCTGTCCGAATAAAATTTCCGAACTATTATCTATTACATCACCGCAAATGCAATCTTACACCTTCTGCTATTAATAAGCGGCCATGGATCTAGATACTGATTAGACTCGACATTGATTAAATTTGATGATTGTACGTCATTACCAAGATGGGTAACCACTTGAGAAAACCAATACTAGTTAACCCAGAGCTAGGGAGAGAAGAGTTGGAGTCATACCTTCCACGGGGGTATTTGCGCGTAAGTGAATATATCACAACCAACGAAGATTTGAACTCAGTACTCCGACTATCAGTTCCAAGCCATTATTTGTTACACCACTAGCACATCCGAGCTTAAAGCTTTTAATCTGCTATATGCAGATTAAAAATTCAGGATAGTCGATCGAGATTAGCTACCTTGCAACTCCTTTTAGTTTAGTTCACAAGCAGTCACCCATCAAGGTACTGATCTGGTTCGACGGTGATCGTACGGGAACCGATCTTTCAACATGATACGGCTGTAAGCAGAACGATGAACAATCTCCTCGCAGATGAAGAAGAGTCTTAAAACAGAAGAAAAGTTGTTCTCTAGATAGATCTTGAAAATATTATTGACTGGACATGTGAATAACAGTGAAGTTTTAAGCAAAATGGAAACAAAAAGGCACTTAAACTTAGAATTAGAAAAAAGTTAAAATTTCGAGACCTATCTGCCAATTTAGTACCGCACTTAAAATAATGAACGCGAGGTACTAAAAAGAAAAACTCATTAGAACAATAACCGTGAAAATATTTATTTAGTCATCCAATTTCTACGTCTTATCAACCATTTGCGGGTTATTTCAACCCAGAAAATGTTTTTCGATTGTAAGAGTGTTTTTGTTTTGTAGATAGAAGATTCAAGATATATTTTCTTACTAATTAATCCATAGCTGAGGTGAAGCGGTAGATCCATACCTTTCCCAATGGATTTCGCGCGTAAGTGAATAAAGCAAACTGATCGGGAATTGAACCCGATTCTCCGACTAAAAATGTAGAACAGTTATCCACCACACCACCTGCACATCGAAGCTTAAAGCAGCTGGAATTCGTAAGCAGTCACCACTCTAGGTACCGGCCAGGATTAATGTTGCATAACTTTGGTAATCGTACGAGAACCGTTTTTTAAACGTGAAGTGACTGTAAGCTGAATCATGGACAATATCCTTAGAGACCTCAAACAACAGAAATATCGTTTTCTAGCAAAATGTAGAAAATATCTTGGACTGGATATGTGAATGACTTTAAAATCTTAAGTGAAATAGGAACAAAAAGGAAGCCAATACTTAAACAGTAAACAACCGTAGAAATTAACAGGGTTAATAATGAAGAAAGAGTACTTAGGGAAGTTGACACCCATAAGACATATTGAATTTAAGAAGGAAACGGTGGCTAGCCGCAAAGCTTTGGCAGAACAAAGAGTAGAAGGTATAAGAAAAATACAAACATTGCTAACACTATTTGGTTATTCAGAAAATCATATCTAATTGTAGAATAATCATTTTAATTCTCCTCTAATATATTATGGTGCAGTGGATATCGACTCGGAACGACAAATCGGGGTGCCGAGTTCGAATTCCAGTTGAATTCCTTACATTCACTTACGCACAAATACCCTTGGGAACGGTATTAACCCGTCTCTTCCTTCCAGTTATGGGTTAAATAATTGGACAAATTAGGTTCTACAACCTTGGCTGGCAACCAGTCTATCGCAGAAACCAATGGCAACCTACTGTGGGATAATCTTTTGCTCAGTCAGTCATGTCTCTTTCGAGACACGATCGCCCAAAGCGTGTATTACGTATGGCACTTAATTGACTGACTGACTGACTGATATATTATTATTGTTATTGCATAAATAATATATTACTAATGATGAAAATGCCGTCATTGTTTATTTTATGCCATGTTTTTAAGAAACATTAAAAACATTATTTACTCCTCATCTTAAACATAGATAAAGAAAAGATGCGTTTAGTTTTTTGCCTCTTTTCAAGCCTGTTCAGCATACTTCTCAAACCGCTGCTAACATTAACAGTTTGGGATGAAGAATCCATTTGAGATCGAAAACTCTGGCACTGGTTTCGGAGGTTCCGCAGTGAGAATACATGTCTTAAATATCAAGGTGATAGAAGGATTCTATTTGCAATTGACAATCAACATTTGAGAACACTAGTCGAACAATATCAACGTCAAAATGTCAAAGAAATTTCTCAGATAATGTGTGTCATCATTTCAGCAATATTGGAGCAATGGCCAGGTGAAGAAACTGAAAGAATGAGTAAAAGCTTCTTTTCCTTTTTAAAATCTTTTACACTTAGATCAACCAAATGCAGGCGACAACTTCTACTCCATCAGCTTCTTTTCTCGCGTTTTTCGTCTGTGAAACTCTCTTCCATATACTTGCTTTCCTGACGGCTACAACCTCCAGGAATTTAAATGCAAAGTCAATTCCCATCACTTATCAACATAACTCCAGTCCTTTTTACATCACCCCGTGCATCTTGTTCATTTTCTTTCTCTCTACCTTCGCAACTGTCTTCTCTTGGCCTTTCCCTTTCACCCCCTGTAGCTGGTTTGCTTTCTCTTCACTTTCTGCCTAAAACTTTAGCTCTTTTATGTAGCCCCCTGCACATCAGTAGCGGTACCACCTTGCTTGGGGTGAAATGATTTAAAAAAAAGAAATTGCTTTCAAAGATTTCTTGGCATCCAGACGTAAAGAGATGAATAAACTTGTAATCCGATTGAAGAAATAGATAGATGTTCAGGGTTGTATTTGGACTGATTTAAACTATGTTTAAATACATTCATTCAGGATTTTAAAAAAAAACGATTATATAATCGGCCATGATTTTCCGAAACAATTAATACAAATTATAGAAAGTAGTGGAGAGCGATGATCACCTACGTTCAGAAAAGACACGATAAAATGAAGAACAATTTTTAAAATTTTGTTATATTTGTTCAACTGGTGACTTTATTTCTTTCTTAACGTACGCTTTCATTAAAGTTAATGTAAGCTTTGACATATTTGGTCAGTAAATTCTTCCCGGGAATTTATTGGCTTGCATAAACTGCTCACATTTTCACAGTAACGAGAAATTATTTACACATTTTTTCCTTAACAAAATGAAAGGAATACACACTGCATTAATACGATTAGATTTAAAACTTGAAGCGGAAATTAATTTCCGTAAGGACAGTAAAAGAGATTCACGGTTGCACAACAGAACAGCGGTTTAAGGCAAACATTGACATGTACAACGATCGGAAGTGACTGAAGTGGCTGTTTAATAACAATAATAATAATCATAATGGAAGAAGAAGAAGAAGAAGAAGAAGAAGAAGAAGAAGAAATTATGAGAAAAGAAAAATATATGTGCTGTGACCATTAAGGTCATCGGCAATCATGGTCCTGCGCAATTTCATGTCTCCTCTGGCTCTACGAAACATTTTTCTTTTGTGAAACAGTTTTGTCTGTTCTGCCAACTACTCATACAAATTTGTGGGGAAAGTCTCTCGATATTTCCCTATAACTCTCTTGACTTCAATACCTCCCATGGGTTTCAAATTCTCTACACCACCTTTCCTCATGAGGAAGAAGTAGTAGATAGAGGTACCTTCAGGTCGGCTAACCTTATTCGCTCAGACCGTTCCGATTAAGAGGGAGAACAAGTTATACTTCTAAGTAGCCTTAGCTGCCCCAACTGTCACGCTGGGAAAATACTCTCTACACCCGGCTGCGATACTATTCCACTACTCGCGGGAATGCACAGTAATGCACATTACGATCTTAATTCTAAGGATTTCTAAAGTAGACTTGCGAATTTAACGATATCTCTGCAGATGTTCTGAAGAAATGTGACCCTGAATTGGCTTTTGTTTTCTTCAGATTTTACAATAAATGTTTCACTACTTCTTTCTTTCTAACTTGTTGGATGATTTCCTCTACAGTTCCTGTGGGGAATAATCTAACCCCCAGAATAATCGCCTTATTAACAAGTTTAACAAATTCACCTCTAATCAATACAGAATTTTTTATGCATCTCAGTTCCTATAACATCGTTTCGGATAAACAATATGGCTTCCATTAATCTAGGTCTACCACCGATATGTTAACAGTAATCACTAACATTTGACTATAAAGTTTTAAATAAGAATGGCCGTGACCCTAAATATCTCAAAGGTGTTCAACAGGATTTGGAGTAGTGGCAGCTCATGAGATACGGTGTATCTGGTCAAATTTATGGCATAATGTGTTGTATATCAATTCGAGGAAGAATAAACTGGACCCAAAATTGAAGATCTTCTGATCTTGCTGATAAAAAAAAAAGAAAAAAAAAAGAAGTAAACAATAACAACAAAAAACACCGACAGGGACATATAAAAATATTTATTATTATTATTATTATTTTCTATTGAGTGACGTGTGATGTAATGTGGAGTCAGGGTTTAGGTGATGATAGGCACAGGCACTAGTTGACGATACGACTACTGTCTACAAAAGTCAGCCCCAAACTGAAAACTTAAAACGGACCCTCTGTGACAGCTGACATCACTTAAATAATTGTCCCCACTGACACCTGTAGCTTTCGGTGCACTATGTACCATCTCGGCGTTGACCCTTCCGACCTTCGCTCGTCAAAACAAAAACTAGCCTGCACATTTTAAGCTTTGCACCAAGCGACATATCTCTGCGCAGAATGCAAAATACACTTCCTGGCAAAATTCCATCATTTTCACTAGAAATTATGAGTGACCACGGAATTATTCCACACCGACCAACGTATTATACAACGATAATCTAACAAATCGTGTAATCAAGGAAGTTTTGAATAGACACGCTTTCAGTTAATACCATGTTAACAGAGGGGTCCCATAGGTCTCTAACCTCGCACCTACACTGTTTCTGATTTCATCAACGACTTTCCTGATATTTATGCAGATGAAATTTACTTACTCCTGTCTTATTAGCAAGTCTAACAGATCTGACAAACGAGAACTGGAAGTTACTCTCGAAAATTACCACCGATAAGTGGTTAACTTGGGGCAATGGTAAGTAAATTTTAACGCCTCCAAAATAAAACTACTTCCATTTAATAACCACAGGGAACCTTTTCTTCCTGCCGTCAACATGGCTGATGTTAACCTCAAGGTTAATAACACGTTGAATCTTCGTGAAGTGACGTTTCCACTGACATAAATTCAAGTGATTAAATCGAATTAGTTGTTAAGTCTACTGCTACGAAACTTTGTTTCTTTTGTCGTGCTAGAAAATTCTCAACAGATTTATAAATATACCATTCGTCTGGGTATTGAATACTGCTTCTATATCTGGTATTAATCTCCTACTATATAAATCGAGATTTTTGGCAAAATTTAAATAAGGTTCTGTAGTGTAATCGATATTGTCCTGGAATTTCGACTCTAGTCACTTGTCCACAGATATGACGTAGCGTTTCTTTCTGTGTTTTCTATAAACATTTTCATGGCAATTGTTCAGATGAGTTGTTCCTAGTACCTTGTCTAAATGAATTTAAGCATCCTATGTGCGTTGTGTTGCAGTGGATATCGGTTCGGAACGAGAAATCGGGAGACGAGTTCGAATTCCAGTTGAATTCATTGCATTCACTTACGCGCAAATACCCTTGAGAAAGGTATTAATGCGTCTCTTCCTTCCAGATATGGGTTAAATAACAGGACAGATTGGGTTCTATAGCCTTGGCTGGCAATCAGTCTACCGCAGAAAGCAATTGCAACCAAATGCGGGATAATCTTCTGCCCAGTCAGTCATGTCTCTTTCAAGACATGATCGCCCAAGCGTGTATCACATATGGCACAACTGACTGACTAGGTTGGGAAAATAGTTTCACCGTTTTGCTGCTGAACTAGCCATATGCAACCATCAAGTCTAATTATAAATGGAAGTTTCTTTTCTCGCGGTGCTCTTTCGTGCAACCCCTTCCGATTACTTACTTCCCTGCTACTTACAATCTTCAAACCCTGTCCGTCTTCTCGAACTCTGTTCTTTTTCTCTACCTCTCCCCACTAAAATCGTATCACGCTCTTTCATTCCCCTGCAAACACTTGTTATGTCGCCAAGTATAAATGAATAACTCAACAACAGAATCAGAATATAAGTTGTATTCCGCGGAAAGACGGTTAGTAAGTACGGAAGTGATTAGTAATATTTACAATAGAAAGATGCAAGAGTCCAATCCGTCGTAAGACGTGTGTATACGTGATTACTTCCGGTACGCCACCGGAAGTGTGACTAATTCTTCACTGACTCGCACTGACTCTTCAGTGACTCATTAGAGACTCTCAAGTGACTCTCTACGACTCTCTACGACTCATTATTTAGTCGTCCCTCCCAGTAAGGGCAACATATGACACATGGTCAGTTTATATCTGGGTTTTCCGGGCTATATGGCCCGGCCAAAAAATGTCTGTCTATTTTTGCCCAGTCGTGCTTCTACCCTTCGGCGGAACCACGACTGGGTTATTGCTCTCTGCTCGGAAGCAGAGAGCGCCCTCTACCCGAAGGCAGAGTGCTGACAGTGTCGTAGAGTCGTCAGTCTAGTGACTCGGTACGACTCATTATTGAGTTGTCCCTCCCAGTAAGGGCAACATGTGACACATGGTCAGTTTGGACTGGGATTTCCGGGCAATATGGCCCAGCCAAAAAATATTTGTTTATTTTTGCCCAGTCGTGTCTCTACCCTTCGGCGGAACCACGACTGGGTTACTGCTCTCTGCTCGGAAGCAGAGAGCGCCCTCTACCCGAAGTCAGAGTGCTGACAGTAGAGTCGTCAGTCTAGTGACTCGGTACGACTATATTTACTAGCCTTCCCACGCAAGGCTGGATGTGACACATGGTCATTTTATAGTGGATATTCCCGGCCATATAGCCGGGCCAAAAAATATCTGTCTATTTTTGCCCAGTCGTTGTTCTACCCTTCGGCGGAACCACGACTGGGTTATTGCTCTCTGCTCGGAGGCAGAGCGCGCCATCTACCCGAAGGCAGATAGCTGACAGTGTCGTAGAGTCGTCAGTCTAGTGACTCGGTACCGACTGTATTTACTAGCCTTCCCACGTAGGCTGGATGTGACACATGGTCATTTTATAGTGGATATTCCTGGCCATATAGCCGGGCCAAAAAATGTCTGTCTATTTTTGCTCAGTCGTGATTCTACCCTTCGGCGGAACCACGACTGGGTTATTGCTCTATGCTCGGAAGCAGAGAGCGCCCTCTACGCGAAGGCAGAGGGCTGACAGTGTCGTAGAGTCGTCAGTCTAGTGACTCTGTACCGACCGTATTTACTAGCCTTCCCACGCAAGGCTGGATGTGACACATGGTCATTTTATTGTGGGTATTCCCGGCCATATAGCCGGGCCAAAAATATGTCTGTCTATTTTTGCCCAGTCGTGGTTCTACCCTTCGGCGGAACCACGACTGGGTTAATGCTCTCTGCTTCCAAGCAGAGAGCGCCCTCTACCCGAAGACAGAGCGCTGACAGTGTCGTACAGTCGTCAGTCTAGTGACTCTGTACCGACTCTCTTGTAGAGAATCCACCATTGCTATATATAGCAATGGGGACAGTCCATTATGTAGTCAAATAGGAGCGGCGCCCTAACACTAATGTCACTGATGAACTGCTTAGGTGAAATGACTAAAGCAAAACAACCAAATGCTCATAATCAGTTAATTGAAATCTGCAGTACTGAATGGGATATTTACTGTATCACATCTTAATTCGCTAAAACAAGACATATATATAATAAAAGCTCCAGGGAATTAGGATCAGAAGCCATGAAAAGATTAGTTTCGCAAAAAGGCATTTATTATTAGTACAGTATAACCCGGATATAAGAGACTACGATATAAGCAACCCTAATATAAGATATATTTTTATCTGTTCTCAAATTAGAGTCTGTGGTAATGTGTATAAAATTGACCAAACCCGAATATAAGAGAAATCCGATATAAGAGAGATTTTCTCTGTTCCCAAATTAGAGCCTGTGGTAATGTACATAAAATAGACCAAACTCTGATATAAGACAAACCCGTATATAAGAGAAACCCGCATATAAGATAACTTTAATTTTACATTCTAGTGGCATTGCTGCCTTGCTTAGGGTGAAATGGTTAAAAAAGTTGTGGTTGGAGCTCTCGGTTTGATTGTTTTTATGGTGAAACACACCTCTTCCTCATATAATGAACTCTCCCTCCTATATTAATAAGAGTTAACAGGAAGTTAACTCGAGAAGTTCTTGGGAAGTTAATAGCAGTTCTAAGAAGTTCTAGACAGTTCTTTAGACTTCTATTGGAGGTCAGTAGAACTACTAGGCAGTTGATATTAGTCGGTAGTTAGCCGAATACTAAGGAGTCAGCTTTCAGTGAAAGGTTACCAAGTTCCTAACATTTTGGGTGCGTTAAGTCGATTAGCAACCGACATAGCACGATTATAACTTTCAGTGCGAAAACTACTCCACAACAGATTGAAAAATATTCTGAATAAAAATACGAAAACAATATTTTCACTAGTACAGTTCATACCTGACTAAGGGCTTTATAAAATTCTAAAATGGATGTGCAGGTTCAGTGAAAATGTCATGATGCTATTTTTACTTTAGTTCTCTAGTTGAAACTCGGAACAAGTAATAATACAAGATGAATCTAAACAAATGAATAATAATAATAACAATAATATTTTTGACAAAATACTCTGCAGTGATATTTTTTCTGTTTCCTTGAGCGGCTGTTACGTCCAAGTTTTTTTTTTAACCAGCAACTTTTTGAATTTTTTTCGATATGAAATTTTGTTTTACTATTTTAACGTAAACATGAATTTTTCTTCGTATATTATTTAATTTATCTGTTTCTTCTTTAAATGATCCTAATAGATTCATCAACTAGTTTTCTTATTATTCATATTCCCCTTAGTTGTCGATATTTTGAAATATTTTTTTAAACTATGATAATTTTTCATGAAAACAAAAACAAAACAAAACAGCAGGAAAAATACGATGAAAAACAGTCTGATGCAATTTCTACGATATTCTTTCTTAGTATTTATTTACATATTTATTTACGTATTTATTTATCTTTATTTATCTTAGTATTTATTTACGTATTTATTTATCTTTATTTATTCATTTTATGTATTTGCTTTATTATATCCCTATTTTCGACGACTTTAATGAAAAAATAACTGAATATACAGTGGACGAACAAATTATTATTTTTGAATTTCACAGTAGTAATAAACTTAAACGTATGTCAACTTTTTCTTTTCTATTAATTTTTTTTAACAATTACTTTTGTTACAAGAACTAGTGATGGTAGCAACATTTTTTTATACAAAATACTCTAGTGTAGTGATGTTTTGTTTCGTTGAGCGGCTGTTAAGTCCAAGTTTCTTTTTTCTTTTTTTTTTCAACCAGTGACTTTCTCTTTGAATTCCAATCGCGCGTCTGTCAACTGACGCTTGGGAATCAATTTAGGAGAAGGAACTCTGTTTGTAAAAGACCGTTACTCAACGTGCCGGGCAACTTTGAGTGAACTTTTGGACCCGTGCGTCACTCGAGGAAAAATATGAGAATTACAAATAGAAATAAAAAGTACAGCATGGCTCTTCCAGTGGATAAACAGGGAGCCCGTCCTTCAGGAAGGAACCTATCTGAGGTCGAAAAATCTGCGATAGGAACAAACTGCTACACAAAGAATGAATCTTCAGGTCCCAACAACCAGGATAATCTTAATGACGGCCCTGAAAATTCTCTAGCTAGATCTATAACCGTATATTTAAATAAAGAAAAATTAAAATGATCTCGTGAGGAGTACAAAGTCGTTATGACTGCATTTCATGAAGCATTACTCAAACCTAAAAAAAAAAAAAATCACTCGCCAAACATATGATATTTGGCGAGAAAAGGTTGAACAAAGAAATAGAAAGTACATTGACCAAAATAAATTAGCCAATGTACGAAGATACGTCATGCGAAATAACCGATTGACAGAGGCTGAAATTAATGAGATAAAACGAATTACAACCAGAATAGACGAATCAACAAAATATGAAAAGGAACCGGAATCAGAAATAAAAAGTAGTAACATCACACAAGCCGCAGCTCATAATGTAGAAACCATGATATACACAAATCACTGTAACGATAATGCTGTAAGTTTAGAAGTGCTGGAAAGGTGTGATCTGAGTCAGTTACAAAACGGCAATAAAACGAGTTCAAATCACATTGAAGAGAATTATTTTACGGAAAAAAAGAACAGTATACAAGAAGCCAAGGAAGAAATCAAGAACCATATAAGGCACTCGACAGGAATGGCGAAGCCCGAACCGTTGCATTAGATATATCTAAGGCGTTCGACAGAGTTTGGCATGCTGGCCTTCTATGTAAACTGCGGAGCTATGGTATAACTGGACATTTGTTTGAACTAATCCAGCCATTCCTCTCTAACCGCACAATGAAGGTGGTATTAAACGGACATGCCTCTCAGAACTACCATACAAACGCAGGTGTCCCCCAAGGCTCCATCTTAGGTCCTACACTCTTCCTGATATATATTAATGATCTCCCTGATTCCATAAGAGCCCAAATAGGTTTTTACGCCGATGACACCACAGTTTACTCTCGCCTCCAACAAAAATCTGGTGTAGGCGTCAAAGCTAACCTCGCAGCCGAGATTGAAAAAGACCTCCAATCCATATTGGACTGGGGTAAGAAATGGCTAGTAAATTTTAATGCTTCTAAAACGAAGCTACTCTCAATTAACCATCATCGACAATCTCACCTACCTCCCATTAGCATGGACCAGGCTTGCCTCCCAGAGAGTAAAACACTACGCCTCCTTGGTCTCACACTTTCAGCGGACCTCAAATGGAATGAATATATCGAATCCATTGCTAAATCCGCTGCTATGAAAGTCGGTTCTCTGTGTAGGGCCCGTAAGTATATTCCGTCTAAATATATCCTGCACATTTATAAATCTACCATCCGCCCGTGCATTGAATACTGCTGCCATATCTGGTCGGGTGCCCCTGCTGTTCTCCTCGGGCTTCTCGATAAGGTTCAGAGGAGGGTCTGTAATGTGATAGATACCGACTTGGCAGACCGCCTGCAGTATCTCTCCCACCGGCGCGACGTGGCTTCCCTGTGTCTCTTCTATAAATACTTTCACGGCTTCTGCTCCGATGAACTTAGATCACTAGTGCCCCCTAAATACGAATTTGCACGAGATACTAGATTAGCAACTAGATCCCACCCTTTTACAGTGAAACCGATAAAATGCAGCCGTAACTTCTACTCCATCAGTTTCTTTCCTCGCACTTCCCGACTGTGGAATTCTCTTCCAAACGATTGCTTCCCCGACGGCTACAATCTCCAGGAGTTTAAATGTAAGGTCAATAGACACCTCCTAACACACTAACCTGCTCCCATTCTATCAAACACTCTTCCCATCTGCCTAACCCTCATCCTCGGTATCCTTACTCATCTGTCACCTTCCTCCTGACATTCCCTATGTCTAACCACTCCTTCTCTTTACCTGCCCCTATGTAGCCCCATGCGCAATAGTGGCAGTGGAATGCCTTGCTTGGGGTGAGATGATTAAAAAAAAAGTCAGATAAAAAATATTGCAATGGAGGCACGAGAACAACTCTCAAAATTAGAACCAACAAAGCATAACCTCGAAACTATTAAGTTCTACAATGCAGCACTCAAGTTAATTTTGAATGAAGAAGGCACTCATATAAATCTCAATGAAGCAATATATGCATCAGCAATAGCAGCAACAAAAAAATTGAATATCAAATTAAAAACAAGGCAGTCTCGCAGATATGAAGATCCACCTTGGAAAATAAAAATAGTAAGAGAAATCGAATAACTTAGAAGTGAAATATCATTACTCGATGAACTAACAAGAGGAATAAATATAAGAACTAGAAAAGGTAGAAGAGTCGAAAGAAAATACAATATTAGAAATGAAGATGAAGTCCTATCAACTAAAGAAAAAATAAAGCAAACAATACAACTGAAAGCTCAAAGACGCTATAGGAAAAAGATCAAGATTCTACAGACAAAACAAAAATTTTCAAACCGATGCAAAGAAATTTTACAAAAAAAAAAATTGAAGTGGCAGCCACTCCCCCACCCCCAAATAATATGGAAGAAGTTATACACTTCTGGGAAAAAAATAGGATTGCCCTAAAGAACATAACAAAGAAGCAGACTGGATAGCGCATGAGAGAGAACGAATGAAAAATAAACCAGACAGACATGGGCTGAAATCACGGAAAAGCATGTTAAATGTTCAATGAAAAAAGCACACAATTAAAAAATTCCAGGAATAGATAAAATTCCTAACTTTTGGCTATATTATTTAAATACAGCACATAAAAAACTAGCCAAAGAACTTCAAGAATTCCTGCATGGATGACCAAAGAAATTACATTTCTTCTACCCAAGATTAGTGACATAAATAACCCGAAAAACTACAGACCAATTACATGCCATCCGAAAACGTACAAACTATTAACATATATTTTAACAAAAAAGACATATTTCTTCTTGGAAAGATAATAACATACTACCGCTTGAACAAAGTGGGTGCAAACGTGGCTTTTACGGATGTAAAGATCAATTACTTATTAACAGAATGATCTTGAAAAACTGCTTCAGTGCAAAGAAAAATCTTAGTACTGTCTGGCTAGATTATGGTAAGGCATTCAATAGTGTAACATATTCCTGGATCTTAAAGACTTTAAATATGTACAAGGTATCACCTGTCATCATCAATTTCATCAAGCAATGTATGTCGATATAGAAAACAACCTTTACCTCAATCATATAAATGGAACCTATAAATCTGGTGAAGTAAACATCAAAAGAGGTCCATTTCAAGGTGACTCTTTGTCTCCCTTACTATTTTGCATATCATTAATAGCATTAACCAGTCAACTTAACAAGACAGAATTTGGTTGTAAAATAGCTCAAAAGAAAATAAGCCATCTATTTTACATGGATGATTTAAAGTTGTATGATAAGAATGATAATGAGCTGGACGGTCTTCTGCAAACTGTAAAATGCTTCACTGGAGACATTGAAATGAAATTCAATTTGAATAAATGTGCTAAATCTTCAATTAGCTTAGACCCTGCTGTAAGAATAAAAGACTTAGAGCCAGAAGAAGAAATTCACTATAAAAATGAAAGACATAGTGCGTAAAGAGAACTATAGAATGTTAAGACTGATATTAAGAACTGAATTGAATTCTCAGAACCAGCGGTCCAGTATAGTTTCAACATCTTGAACTGGACTTTAAACGACATCAGACGAATGGATCCTAAAACAAGAACGCTTCTTTCTAAGCATAAGATGCATCATTCCAAAGCTGATGTAGACCGTCTATACATACCCCGTAAAGAAGGTGGAAGAGGTTTTATTCAACTAGAATTGTCATACAAGACAACTATTGGCTTACTAACATACATAGAAACAACAAAGGACTGGATGATACAATTAGTCAAACAACATGAAAACAGAAAGAAAAATATTCAATAATGAAAGAAGGCAGTAAATACAAACAAGATTTACATTTAGTAGATTCTGTAGAAAAGCAAAACAGAAGCGAAGAACCAATTATTGCGGCAATAAATATGAAAAAGAAAACCAAGAATGAAGCTCTTGAACAGATGAAACAACGCTGGCAAGACAAACCTTTGCATGGCCAATATCCAGAACGTGCTAATAAATCCAATGTAGATAAAGTTAATACTCATCGATAGTTACGTGCATCTGGATAAATGTCTGAGACTGAAGGCTTTATTCTTGAAGCACAAGACCAAAGTCTTTTCACTAGGAACTTTTAGGCAAATATTATACACAATAATGTGGGTCCAAAATGCAGTTTCTGTGATAAATACCAAGAAACAATAGACCATCTAATCTCAGAATATTCTGTACTTGCCCCAAATGAATATAAAATTCGTCACGATAGAGTGCGGCAATATTTACATTGGACAAAGTGAAAACACTATGGAAAATATGTAAACAAACACTGGTATGAACATCACCCAGCACCGGTTACAGAAACAGAAGATGTCACCATTCTATGGGATTACACCATCTAAACAGACAGAGAAATTGAAGCAAATAAGCCGGACATTATTATTAAAATCCATAAAGAAAAAGAAAAATGCCTAGTAATTGATATGGCTTGTCCAGCGGATTGTAACATAGCAACAAAGGAATTCGAAAAACTGTCAAAATATAAAGACCTAGAAACTGAAATAGAAATATGTGGAAATTGAAAACAAGAATCGTGCCAGTGATTGTAGGTGCGCTTGGAATGATAACAAATGGAATAAAACAACACATTAAAAGAATTCATGGAAACCCCACCTTAAGAGATATAAAAAAAAATGTCTTGTTAAGTAAAGCCCACACACTAAGGAGAACTTTGTCTATGTAACGCTAGGGATGTTAGGGGAGATAGAAAAAGCACGAAATGGAGCCATAACAACTCACCATGACCTGCCTTAGGTCTTCTCGCAGACTTGGTAGGTAGTGCGACCAGAGCAGAAATCTAAAAATGATGAAAAATGATAAAATAATAATAATAATAATAATAATAATAATAATAATAATAATAGCCTCTTTTCACCTCAAAGTTTTACTATAGGTTTAGTTGAAATTGAACTGTGGGAATGTTCTTTTTGTATGGCAGATTATGAGCGTATTAGTATTCGATAAACACGGCGGAAAAAGGTCCAGATTGGTTTTAAAATCGCTAAAACATATGTGCAAAAAAATTGTATGTACTTAAATCTTTGTAAATATTTTCTGACAGTTGTATATGAAATATCGTTCATTAAATAAAATATCCTCACTGCTCCGATGAACTTTGATCACTGGTGGCCCCTATGTTCGAATTTGCACGAGATACTAGATTAGCAACTAGATCCCATCCTTTTACAGTGAAACCGATAAAATGCAACCGCAACTTCTACTCCAACAGTTTCTTTCCTCGCACTTCCCGACTGTAGAATTCCCTTTTACAAGACTGCTTCCCCGATGGCTACAATCTCCAGGAGTTTAAATGTAAGGTCAATAGACACCTCCTAACAAACTAACCCTCTTCCATTCTTTCAAACACTCTTCCCACCCACCCAACTATCTATCACCCCACTTCTGACATTTCCTATATCTAACCACTCTTTCTATTTACCTTCCCCATGTAGCCCCAAGCGCCATAGTGACAGTGGAATGCCTTGCTTGGGGTGAAATGATTTTAAAAAAAAAGTCCGCCTCAAAATTTAATCAATTGCTACTTAGTAATTGTAATTTATTTAGAACTTTTGAAGTTATGACATGAATACGAATGAAAAAATATAAGAAAAGAATGAGTGAAAATATCTAATTTTGTTGGAAGATTTAACAAAATAATGGCGATAAAAGTGTGAAGACGAAGAAGAATGAAAAAAAAAAAAGAATAATGTCGCTTAAGTACGGAAAAAATTGAACGAAAAGAAACACATCAAATTTTACATTACTTAAAAAATAATGTTTGAAAAATGGTTTCTTTCAACAATATTTTTTTTTAAAGAGAAATCGTTTTTTTTACGGATATAATTCAATTGTAAATGTGAAACTCTGAATAACAAGGAATTTGGAGGAAACTGTAAATTCTTTACGAACATGGTGGTGGGGGGTCATTTACAGCAGGTAAAAATGTGCAAACAAACTGCATAATTGCAAAGCGATTGCGTTGATACAGACAAAAAATGATTGAGAATTTTTGTTTACTCGAAGCAGGTAAACATATTTTAAACACATTTTAATTAATAGATTAGCTGATATCATCTTATTTAGTATATATATATATATATATAATTATCAAGCAGTTAGTAGTCAGAGTTAAATTACACCAGTAAACAGTAAAATTTATTGGAACATTATTAAATATGTCGGTTGTTAAAACCATGTCGTTAATTTTATGGAATTATCGTAAATTATATAATACATACATACATACATACATACATACATACATACATACATACATACATATTTACGCTCTCACACTCTGATTGAGCACTCTGGAAGAATGGAAGACTTTGAAAAACAGTAGCTACTCTGACGTGTACGCATCGCTCATTCACTAATGAATTGGAGCACTCTGGCTATTGGGCGTGTATAATCACAATATACATGCTAAAAGTCTGCCTTCTACCGAACGCCCATAGTCAAGAGGTAGAATCGTCGACTGATGCCAATTCGATCGGATTTCAATCCTGGATTAAAAAGCAATCGGATGTCTAGCCGTACTGAAGAGCTGTGATACAGCGAAACAGGTCTGTCTGCGGATGACAATATATATATATATATATATATATATATATATATATATATAGAGAGAGAGAGAGAGAGAGAGAGATTTAAGGTGTGCTGTATATCTGACAAACTGCGCAATTTTCAGCGATAGAATGGATGTAAATACAAAAATAGATATTGAAGTCAACACCCAGAGGCGACAGTCTATTTCATGCTAAAATATATTGTCAGGCCTGACGATTGGTTTTAGCATAAAACAGTTTGTCGGCTGTTGGTATTGCCCTATGTTTCGTTAGGTTTGGCTTATTTCAAATTAGCACAAGTACTTCTACTATGTGCCTTGTATTTTCACGACGTAGGCGATCATGGCCTTCCACGTCTTCTTATCCCTGGTGGCTCTTTGCACACTTTCCCTTTTTATACCACGCAACCCCCTTTCTGCTAACCACCCGCTCAGCCCAGTCAAGTATGTTACACGCTGTTTTCTCCTGTCTCTCCTTCCCTCTATCTCGCCTGTTAGTATCAGGTTCTCCAAGCCCTCCTTCCTCATTGCTTGTCCCAGGAACTTTAGCTGTTTTTTCCTGATACTAACTATTAATTTTTGTTTCGTTTCCATCCTTTCCAAAACCTCATCACATGCTCGGTCCACGATATTCTTCTGTAGAATCACATTTCAGTTGCTTCAAGTTTTTCTTTCATTTTTGATGATATTGTCCAGCATTCACTGCCATATTGAAGAACTGACATCACATAGCAATCCAGTACTCTAGATTTTTCTAGCGAACTTTTGCTGTCTCTTAATACTCTACTCAGCTTCTGAAATTCGTCTTTCGCCATGTCAATTCGCCTTCAGATCTCTGTGTCGCACTTTCGTCTTCTGTTAGAACACTTCTCTGGTATTTAAATTTTTGTACCTGCTTCATTTTAGTATCCCCTGTATTTGGTATTTTGGGCTGCTCTTTTTGCTCATGACGATGCATTCGATTTATTTCCGGTTTATTTGTAGTTCTTTCTTGTCGCTCTCTTCAGCTACCTTCTGTAGGAGGTCTTGTAGTTTTCTTTCCGTGTCTTCTATCAGCACTGTATCACCTGTGTACCTTATGTTGTTTAAATTTCCACCTCCGATGACTAATCCTGGTATAATATATATGGTCCTCAGAATAGTCTCGCTGTACAAGTTGAATAAATCCGGTGGAAAGACACATCCTTGTTTTACGCCCCATTCTATCTTTGTATATCTGCTGAATTCGTTCTCATATTTGTAAATTAATATTTTTTTTAACTTTAACATTTGTTTTCTTACACTAAACTTTATTTTTATTGAGTGCACTATTTTTATGTGATATCTCGTTTCTTTATTTTCTTAAACAATGAAATCGATATCAGCCGGCATCGATCAAAATACACTCTTGTGCAAATCAACTGAAACAAAACGAATAATGTCTTCCAAGTATCTTTCACGCTTTCCCTGATTACGGCTACGTCGTCTCTTGGCGTTGTTTATCTCTTCCGACCGCAGTTTAGACTGATGGATCTAGTTTGTTTCTTAGCTATGATGACATGAATGACAGCGAGAAAGGCTAACACCAACGATATCCGCGATCGCTATGTAAGGCTTGCCAATGCGTTCGTATAGCGTTAGTCTTGATACACTTCCTTGAACAATGGCCGTAGGACAATTAATCGACAGTCGAGACAATAGTGCCTGCGCGTGATAAAAATCTGATGCAATCACGGATGACGCAATATTTTTCAAGGCCAAACAAATTTCATTATACACCTCGAAAATAGATTCATATATTCACCACTGCAAATTACCTGATCTGAGAAAAAATAAGAAATTATTACACCCTGTCACTCCAGTGGGTCTAAAACTGACTGTATGATAAAAGAAAGGAAACTAAAGCAGTTGTTTCTATTAATTTACCCGACCTATTTTTGCCAAAGTGTAATGTTGTAGTTATATGTATATCAAATATTTGGGCAAATGTATATATGAGGAGTTGCTGGAAATGTTCTTGGCCCAAAGTCATTTTACAAAATCTGATCCTATTATCCAAATATTTAATTTTCGGTTAGATGAGATTTATTGAGAGACTGTGTATTACACATACATACGTATTCGTATATATATATATATATATATATATATATATATATATATATATATATTCTAAACATATACTGTTAAATATAAGAGACAATGAATGTCTATTATGTTTAATCATGAGCCGTTCTAAAGGTCGTATTTTGGCTTTAATTTCAGTTGAAAATAAAGACAAAAATTCTCCAACATTTGGATAATTTTTTATTAATTTTCTTCTAAGCTTTCGGCTCACATGAGCCATCTTCAGAGAGCTTATTAAGACGGTAAAACAATAACATCCACCATCACCGACGATTTACAGCTTAGAACCAAATTAATAAAAATTATTCAAATGTTGAAGGTAAAGAAGGTAAATAGAAAATGTTTATTTTCAACTGAAACTAAAGCCAAAAATACGACTTTTAGAACTGCTCATGATTAAACATAATAGACATATATATATGAATACGTATGTATGTTAAATATATATAATATATATAACATATAGATTCGTGTAAAATCCTTTGTAAAATAAAGACGGAAGCTGATGATGGTCCGCCTGAAATAGGCCTACACTTCCGATTTACCATGAAATAATGTGTCTGCCTTAATTTTTCTTATATTTGCTCTATATGTATTTATATGCATATATATTTAGTGTTCTCTTAGAGAGTTATCCTACCACTGTATGTACATGATACTCCTTTGGATTCTTCTATACCCACACTGCATGCTGATATATGTATATATAATAATAATAATAATAATAATAATAATAATAATAATAATAATAAACTAGACTCCGTAAGTTTACACTAATCTAAACCTTCGAAAAAAGTGTTAACAAACAGAACCTAAATCCGTTAAACTTCGGCGTACAATGTTGTCAGATAATGGGGGAGAAAAAAAAGAAACCAGCGGAACAAGAACAAAATGTCAAGTATCCGCAGGAAAGAAAAAAAAATCCCAAAACGGAACCTAAACACCAGAAAAAGTGCTCAATACGGAAGTACGAAAATACAGTAGTAGTGCAAAAACACGAAAAAATCTATAAGTGAGCCACAACCTACCGCGGTTTCACCTACGGATCGTCAGGGAATGAGCCTCATTCCCTGACGATCCGTAGGTGAAACCGCGGTAGGTTGTGGCTCACTTATGTATATATATATATATATATATATATATATATAGGCGCATGGGTCTGCCGGAGACGATCCAAACAAGCGGCACGTTTGGATGTGTCTGAAAAGCATACTACGGGTTGACCCAATGCTTGCCAGTGAAATTGGGTAGACGGCTCCCTTTGAGAAGCCGTCGATGGTTGTGCTAGCTTGAAATCAAAATCTTCGTGTCCCAGGATGTGAGGGTCCTGACGTTGTTCACATTGTTGTTCACGCTAGATAATGCGCTCTCATCCATAAACTGTATCTAAGACCCGTTCAGCATAGTTACAGTACAAACCACAGGTGAGTACTGAACAAACACAAGTGTGCCTGATCAGGCGTCTGCAATGGGAATTAGCAAGCTGGTGGAGAAGTATCCTCTAATGTCTATTCATATATCGCGATGAACATCCACCAACGGGAGCCTATTTCATGGTTAAACGCAGTCTTCAGGTCTGTCGCAGCTTGGTGTTGACCTCAATGTATTCTCATACGCTCTGTCTCTGATATTAAACACTTTAGGCCATTACTAGAGCATGACATAAAACATATATTCGTTTGTCTCTGTGTTTGTGTTTCTGTGTATGTATATATTCTGGGGAACATAAAAATGGAAAAATTGTTGTATCTTTCGACTTACTTATGAAGTGTATAAACAGTCCATTTATTCCAAAAGTATATTAATAAATTTATATTATTATCATATTAATAAAAATTGTTGTATCTTTCGACCTACTTATGAAGTGTATAAACAGTCGATTTATTCCAAAAGTATATTAATAAATTTATATTATTATCATATTAATAAAAATTGTTGTATCTTTCGACCTACTTATGAAGTGTATAAACAGTCCATTTATTCCAAAAGTATATTAATAAATTTATATTATTATCATATTAATAAAAATTGTTGTATCTTTCGACCTACTTATGAAGTGTATAAACATTCCTTTTTTTCCAAAAGTATATTAATAAATTTATATTATTTTCATATTAATAAAAATTGTTGTATCTTTCGACCTACTTATGAAGTGTATAAACAATCCATTTATTCCAAAAGTATATTAATAAATTTATATTATTATCATATTAATAAAAATTGTTGTATCTTTCGACCTACTTATGAAGTGTATAAACAGTCCATTTATTCCAAAGTATATTAATAAATTTATATTATTTTCATATTAATAAAAATTGTTGTATCTTTCGACTTACTTATGAAGTGTATAAACAGTCCATTTATTCCAAAAGTATATTAATAAATTTATATTATTATCATATTAATAAAAATTGTTGTATCTTTCGACTTATGAAATGTATAAATAGTCCATTTATTCCAAAAGTATATTAATAAATTTATATTATTATCATATTAATAAAAATTGTTGTATCTTTCGACTTATGAAATGTATAAATAGTCCATTTATTCCAAAAGTATATTAATAAATTTATATTATTATCATATTAATAAAAATTGTTGTATCTTTCGACTTACTTATGAAATGTATAAATAGTCCATTTATTCCAAAAGTATATTAATAAATTTATATTATTATCATATTAATAAAAATTGTTGTAACTTTCGACTTACTTATGAAATGTATAAATAGTCCATTTATTCCAAAAGTATATTAATAAATTTATATTATTATCATATTAATAAAAATTGTTGTATCTTTCGACTTACTTATGAAGTGTATAAATAGTCCATTTATTCCAAAAGTATATTAATAAATGTATATAATTATTATATTAATAAAAATATATATTATTGTTATATTAATAAAAACATATATTATTAAAAGGAATAATTTATTCAATATTGTTTATATTATTCTCAATTTATTTTAAAAGTCGGCTTTGGATATCTGTGTCTACTATACCATTTTTTAAAAAATAATTTTACCCCAATTAAGCAATAAAGCCACTAAGAAGCAAAGGGTTGCTGAGTGTAAAAGAATATGGGAAAAACATTATTAAGAATGAAGACAATAACAGGAAAGCGACTAACAAGGCAAAAGTTAAAGATAGATTTTCATTTAATTTTTTGAAGTTTAATTGGAAAGCGAGAAGCCGGAAGAGAGTTCCGCAAGCGAAAGAAGAAACTGTAAACATAAAAGTTAGATTAATTCTCGTCATTTCAATTAATACTATAAAATCTAGAGGTCAGCCTACCAGGAAGATGATAACTAAAACATTTATAGAAAAGGCAGAGAGAAACTGAGGCTAAGATGCCTGGTCAGAACCGATAACATTGCATATTCTCCTTGGAATTTTATCAAGAATATCTAAATACATAGCAGAAGCACCAGGTTAGATGTAAAAGCAACATCCAATGCTTCATTCATGTTATTGATGTTGGGGTGAAAGATTTTGGTGGGGGCTTGCTCCAAAATGCTCCACTTAAGACCAGTGAATCCAGAAAAAAAAAAGACAGTAATCCGTTGGCCAGAAATCTTGAGAGCTTGAGCCTTGGCAAAAATTGACACCTCACGAACTTGTGGTTGAATTCAGCGCTCACATTTCTCTAAGCTGGTAGAAGAATGGAAAGAATGTTTTTGACGGAAATGGGGAACTCAAGATTAAAACCTGAATGTTTAATTTCGAATATGCCATTGATATCGATCTTATGGTTGTGAGTTTCTGGTCATGTCAATCGCACAGAAGAGAATTGACTGTAATCAAATGGTCATTAGAAAATAGTCTAAGAAAGGATCCATGATTCTAAGGGACTGGGTATTTACTTTTATCTCATCAGAAATCTTACCAAATAATTTTATTTCGGTTCCCAAACCAAAAGTTTCAGATAAGCGTCGTACGTGATACACGTTTGTGTTATCATGTCTCGAAAGACTGGACAGAAAATCTTACTGCAGTAGGTTGCAATTACTTTCTGCGGTAGACCGGTTGCCAACGAAAGTTATAAGACACAATCTCTCCTGCTATTTAACACATAGCTGGAGGAAGAAGAGACGGATCAATATATTTCCCAAGGATATTTGTGCGTAGGTGAATGAAACGAATTCGACTGATATTCGATCTCGGTTTTCCGATTTCTCGTTTCGAGCTGATATCCGCACACCACAACGTACATCCGCGCCAAATGTTTAAATGGCATTAAAAAAACTGAAAATCTTTCCTGAAATTTCAATTCAAAACCTAAAGAAAAAATTAATATTCCTATTAAACAACATACTTTTGTGTATTTCACTCCGATTTTAAATTTATTGGAACATTTATTTTCTAATTATCAAAATAATAAATTGTTCATGTTGATAGATTTTTTAACTAGGCATAATTCACTTTAGTAAAAACTTTCAAATAGGAAATACTAGCAGTATAGCCCGGCGTTGCTTGGGTGTAATGAAAGCTTTAAAACTAATCCATAGTCCTATAGCTCAGACTCAGCCTAAATAATATTTATGTGAAGTTTGGTGAGTATCGGATAAAAATTGTGGATTTGTATAAAGGACATACAGGCAGATAATCAGACACACACACACACACACAAACATCTTGCCTTATATATATATATATATATATATATATATATTATAAATTTTCTGTGCTATTCTAAGAACTGCAACCTTAAAACTTCTGAATATCGTTTCTTATGTCTTTGTCTATGAGTGTATCAAATTTGATTAAAATCGGACCACTTCTTCTATAACCCATTTTTTTCGATTATCGATTTTCGATATTGATCGGGGGTACCTCGACACAAAACCTAGCTAAGAACACTCGCAGACGCTTATAGTACAACTGTGTAAATTTTCAGCCGTTTCGGAGTCTATAGGTAAAAGATACACACACACACAGACACACACACACATACAGACAAAGTTCCATTTATAAATAAGTTTAGATAGTTTTCTGGAATGTTGTGGTGTAGTGGATATGGGCTCGGAACGAGAAATCGTGGAGCCGAGTTCGAATTCAAGTTGAATTTCTTGCATTCACTTACGCGTAAATACCTTTGGAAAATGTATTAATCCGTCTTTTCCCTCCAGTTGCGGGTTAAATAACCATACAAATGTTGGGTTCTATAGCCTTGGCTGGCAACTAGTCTACCGCAGAAAACAATGGCAATCTTCTGCAGGAAAAGCTTTTGCCCAGTCAGTCATGTCTCTTTCACGTATGGCATGTTTCGGCTCGGAACTAGAAATCGTGGAACCGAGTTCGAATTCCAGTTGAATTCCTTGCATTCACTTACGCGCAAATATCTTTGGCAAAGGTATTAAACCGTCTCTTACCTCCAGTTATGGGTTAAATAAAAGGGCAAATATTGGGTTCTATAATCTTGGCTGACTACCAATCTTCCGCAGAAAGTCATGCCAACCTACTGCGGGATAATCTCCCCAAGCGGGATAATCTCCCCAAGCGTGTATCACGTATGGCACTTGACTGACTTACTATCTTATTTAAAGTTTAACTAATCTAAATTTAAATAAATATTTTTTACTTTAAAATATCGCAAAAAAATATCAGAGAAAAGCAATGGAGTGGTGTTTTTTGACGTATTAAGTGGTTTATTGACAGCCTGATAATTGGGACTTTTTAATCCTAGAAAATCTTGTTCTATGAACATATTTTGTTTTAGCTTCCGTAGGGGAACTAATTTATAATAAATTTCCAGAGTAAACTGGATGCCCGGAATAAATTTTATAGAAATCAATAAAAAAGCTGGAGTGTTTCATGTATAGAAACATGAAAAAAAAAAAAGAAAACAAGGAAAGATTATTTCCGATGATAATGTCTATTGCAGAACTTCAACAAATTCAAATACGCACGCACGCCTATTAACCTAAGGCCCACCATGTTTTCGAAATAGTTAATTCGTTAAAAATAGATAATTAAGTTAAAAGAGTTATTCTCTCATCTCTTAAAGCAACCATAGACACAAATATCTGATTTGGTTTATAATTAACCTGTTATGAATACAGATTTCGCAGTTGCAACTTCAGTCGCATACTCAATAATTATATTAGTTCATGAGAATACTTTTCTCCGGGGAAATAAAGAATTGATTTAAAACATCAAGGCGTTAAATAGCTAAAAATGTGTGGGTTTTTTTTTTAACTAAGACTTTTAATACCAACTGGAGAATTTAGGCTAAATGTGTTACACATGATGTTGGACATCAATGGCAGTATAATGCTGTTTCTTTCTTTCTTTCTTTCTTTCTTTCTTTCTTTCTGTGCCGTGTCCCTTCAGGAAGTAGTTGATCCTGGTTCTCCACAAATTACTGACCCCTGTAGCGCTTATTAAATTTTGTTTTTATGTTATTTCTCTGTTCTGTCTGCTGATGTGCGTTGTGGTACAATGGATATCGGCTCGGAACGGCAAATCGAGTATCCGAGTTCGAATTCCAGTTGAATTCCTTGCATTCACTTACGCACAAATACCATTGAGAAAGGTATTAATCCATCTCTTCCCTCCAGTTATGGATTAAATAATAGGACAGACTGGATTCTATAGCCTTGGCTGGAAATCCAGTCTACCGCAGAAAGCAATGGCAATCTATTGCGGGATAATCTTCTGCCCAGTCAGTCATGTCTCTTTCGAGACATGATCGCCCAAAGCGTGTATCACGTATGGCACTTAATTGATTCTGTTCTGACATTCTTTTGCTAAAGGTCAAGCATTGTTTTCCTCTATTTCTCCTGCCTTACCTCTGTCGTGTGAGTATTAGATTTTCCAAGTCCTCCTTTCACATTATGGGTCCCGGAAAGCTCCATTCTCTCTTCTTGATGCTAAGTATAGGGTAACCCCACCAAAACGAGATTTTTTTAAAATCCAATAAAATCAAGAGGGATCGAAGAAAAATGTTTTATTCAAAGTAATTGAAACCTTAAAACATGCCATTTAACAAACAATGATGGAATTTTCATTTTTTAAAAAATTATGTCCTGTAGATGGCGTCCTTCTGTACGAATGCATTATTGAAATCTGCTGTTGAGATAGTGACAGTGCCTGAGATCCCCTGTTCATTTAAAAAAATAAGGTCTGATGATCCCATGTAATGAAACAGCACACCATACTGTCACCTTACTAAAGGGCGCTCATGAACTTCATTAGGATTTGTATCTCCTCGGTAACGGTAGTTCTGCTTATTCACGTAATCTGTGAAATGAAAATGGACCTCATCTGACATCCATAATTTGCTTAGAAATTCATTTTGATCCTTGGTTACTGAAACGGCAGAGTGTTTACTGCGTGAGAGCACTGTTTCGCACTGCTGCCACTTAGTCATGGCTGCCAATACACACTTAAAAAATTCCCGGTTTTTTCTCACCCTATATAAGTCTCCTTTTTGTTTTCATTTTTTCTAAAACTTTGTCGTTGCTCACATGTTCAGTCCATAGTATACGGAACATCACTCTGAATCACATTTTTGTTTCGCCTTGTTTCTTTTCCATCTGTGAAGAGATGGTCCATTATTCACTGGCACATAGGAGAACCGATATTACATAACAATTCAATACTCATTTTCTTTTCATATTTGGTTCTAATGAAATTTTCTTGTTTCTTAATACTCAGCTTAAATTTTGGAAGACATTCTTCGCTATTGCAAAGCTCGTTCGGATTTCTGTAGAACCACATTTCTGCTGCTTCAAATCCCTTCTTCAACTTTGAAGAGATTGTCTAGAATTCACTTCCATACAGGAGGACAAATACCACATAGCATTTTTTTTTCTCTCTATCGACATATTATATTTTTTACATTTTTGACAACCCCCAAAGCGCCTTTAAATTTCCGTGTTACTCGTTCTGTCCTTTGTTAAAACACTTCTCAGATATTCAAATTTTCAGAGTTGTTCGATTCTGGCATCCCCAATTTGTAATTTGCACTTCGGGCTCACACTTTTGTTAACAACCATGCATTCTGTCTTCTTTCAATTGATGCTTAGTCTATTCTTCTCGCTTTCCTTTACTTGGCTTCTTCCTTTTGCTAACAACAATGCATTCGTTCTTCTTTCAATTGATACTTAGTCCATTCTTCTCGCTTTCCTTTACTTGGCTTCTTCCTTTTGCTAACAGCAATGCATTCGTTCTTCTTTCAATTGAGGCTTAGTCTATTCTTCTCGCTTTGCTTTACTTGGCTTCTTCCTTTTGCTAACAACAATGCATTTGTTCTTCTTTCAGTTGATGCTTAGTCCTTTCTTCTCGCTTTCCTTTAGTTGGCCTCTTCCTTTTGCTAACAACCATGTATTCTGTTTTCTGTTTAATCCTTTCTTTTCACTTTCTTTCATTAACTTCTGTAGGCATTTTTGTAGTTTTCTTTGCTATCAAACTGTATCAACTACATATCTTTTTATAAAAAAAAAGAAAATAAATAAATGATTACGTTTGAAGAGCCTTGGATGTGTTACAAAAGAAAGTCTTTATATATATATATAAATTAAAAGCAGAATGTACAATCGCCGAATTTCAAAGGTTACAAACGAGGGAAGGATTCGTTTAAAAATAATCAGAGCCTTCAAATATTCCATCTAAAATTAGGTCCTTTCAAAGTTTCGTTAAAATAATCAGTGCTTCAAATGTTCCAAATAAAAAATAATTCCTTTCGAAGTTTCATTCAAAGGGTTACAGGTTCTTGGTTATTCTAATATCTTTCCCAAATATATCAAGATTGCTGAGCATCTCTAATTGATCTTTGTGGCGTACTTTATTGAATGCCTTTGCGTCATCTGTAAAACACAGGTACACTTCCTACTGAAATGTGTTCTTTTTCTGGTAACATTCTGCGCTTAAATATCACGTTCCTTGTTCCGGTGTCTTTGATGAACTCACACAGTTACCGTCCTATTTGCGTTCTGATTTGGCTGTGTGCTCTATTCATCAGATTTTGGATAAGTTTCGTCATCTGGCTCATTAAGCTGATTGTCTGATGGAATTTAAAATCCATTTGCTTCTGTTCTAAGCAATGCTATGAAAATCGATCTACTTACATCTTCCGGTATATCACCACAATGGTAGATTTAATTCATTATTTCTGTAATCGTCTCTATTCCGAAATTATCTAAGGCTGATTGTATCTCTATTATCATTTCGTCTGGTCCTGCCGCATTGTTTCTGTTCAATTTAACTAGTTCAGATTCCATTTCAGATTTTGATATTTCCGGTCCGTCGATATTACTGTGTATTGCTGGTTGTTCTCTTTCGTCTAGGAGGAGCTCTCCGATATTCCTTTCCATATCTGAAATATTTTTTCTTTCTCTAATATCAACGTTCCGACTTTTATGCATCCAGTTGACAAGCATTTCTCTGGTTCTGTTTTTTCTCTCATACCTTTTTATGTATCAGTCAGTCAAGTGGCATACGTGATACACTCTTGGGCGATCATGTCTCGAAATAGGCATGACTGACTGAGTAGAAGATTATCCCACAGTAGGTTGCCATTGCTTTCTGCGGTAGACTGGTTGCCGACCAAGGCTACAGAACCCAATCTGTCGTATTATTTAACCCATAACTGGAGGGAAGAGACGGATTAATAGCTTTCCCAAAGGTATTTGCGCGTAAGTGAATGCAAGGAGTTCGACTGGAATTCGAACTCGGCTTCCCGATTTCTCGTTCCGAGCCGATATCCACTGCACTACGACGCAGATATATATATATATATATATATATATATATATATATATTATCTCTGATACTAATTCTTTCTTTTTCTATGTATTTTTGTTGAGCTGTTCCTCTTTAGCTTGCTTGCGTTTGTGTCCTGTATTTCCTTCTATGTCTTGGCATGGTGTTTTGTTTCCTTTTCATCATGTCAAGGACTGAGCGGTGCTTAACTGAGCTGGAGAAGGCGCCGTGTAGACACCTTTTGTAAGTACAAGTGAAGAAGATTTACAATAGACAGGGGAGGTAACTCGAATTGATTTTATCACCACTGGTAGTCAGTTTTTATTCTTGAATACAAGGACAAAAATCTATCGATCAATTTAGCAATCTATATCTATACACATTCATGTCTACTCTTTTCTATATGTTCAAATCGTCTTCGATTTATCTGTCCGTATATACAATTCCATTTCCATTTCCATCTGTCTTTCTTATGTCTGTCTATTTAAGTCTGTTTCTATGTGTGTCTGTCTATTCAAGACTGTCAGTCTGTCTGTCTATTTAAGTTTCAGTGTATCTGTCTGCTCATTTAAGTATGTTTCTGTAGGATCGAACAATTTTTTAAATCTGTTCCAGTCTATCTACCCTAGTCTGTTTTCATGATATGAGTTTCGTGAAATTCCTAGACAAGACAATATGAGGAAAAGATTAACCGTTGTTTCTATGAAGATAAAATGTATGATCGTTAGCAAGTGTAACAAATGTTAGCAAGTGTAATAAGTGTTATAAGCGTTTCCAGAATTAACCGATAATTCTAAAATGCTCAACGCATGATCATTAACAAGTGTAACAAGTGTAATAAGTGATATAAGTGTAATAATTTCTTCGGACTTTATTGTAGCTACGCGTCGGACCAAAACAGGCGCCTTTTCGCTTCAGCTCGTAATAAGTGTAAAAAGATATTTAACGAAGCTAAGATGTTGTTTGCTGCCAGAATGAAGCAACGCATAGCATCATCTAAGTTCGGCGCCAAAGACTACTGGCGACTGTAAAAGAGTACTTAACAAGAGCAAGTCCACAATACCCCCACTAATCAACAAATTTGAGTGCCTCACCTCCCCAGCGGACAAGGGTGAATGCTTTGCCCGCAGATTCTCGAACAATTCGAGTCTGGACTCGTCTGGAGTTTTTACACCCGACTTCTCACCTAGAACCGAGGCACAACTGAATGATGTCCACATTACACCCTCGCTTGTCTCTAAGATAATCTCAAAATTTGACCCTCACAAAGCGAGCGGAGGGGACGGAATCCCAATCATAATCTTAAAGAAATGTACCCCTGAACTTTCCTCTGTCCTTTCTAAGCTCTACAACTTCTGCCTATCTGCTTCCTGCTTTCCTGCCTGTTGGAAATCTTCCTCTGTAGTTCCTATATTTAAGAACACTGGAGAACCCTCGTACCCCGCAAATTACCGCCCTATCAACCTTCTTCCGATCTTTGGCAAAGTGTTCGAAGCCATTATCAACGCCGAGGTGGTTCAGCACCTCACAGCACACAGGCTCCTCTCGGACAAGCAGTATGGTTTCCGCTTCACCAGGTCTACTGCTGATATGCTAACGACCATCACCGAGTATATATACCAGGCACTCGACAGGAATGGCGAAGCCCGAATCGTTGCCTTGGACATCTCTAAAACGTTCGACAGAGTTTGGCATGCTGGCCTTCTATGCAAACTGCAGAGCTATGGTATAAGTGGACATTTGTTTCAACTAACCCAGTCATTCCTCTCTAACCGCATATTGAAGGTGGCATTAAACGGACATGCCTCCCAGAACTTCCATACGAACGCAGGTGTTCCCTCAAGGCTCTATCCTACGTCATACGCTCTTTCTGATATACCTTAATGATCTCCCTGATTCCATAAGATCCCAAGTAGGTATGTACGCTGATGACACCACAGTTTACTCTTGCCTTGACCAAAAATCTGGTGTAGGCGACAAAGCAAACCTTGCAGCCGAGCTTGAAAAGGACCTCCAATCCGTAGTGGACTTGCGTAAGAAATGGCTCGTAAAATTTAATACTTCTAAAACAAAGCTACTATCAATTAACCATAATAGACAATTGCACCTACCTCCCATTACCATGGACCAGGCTTGCCTCCCAGAGAGTAAAACACTACGCCTCCTTGGTGTCACACTTTCAGCGGACCTCAAGTGGAATGAATATATCGAATACATTGCTAAATCCGCTGCTATGAAAGTCGGTTCTCTGTGCAGGGCTCGGAAATTTTTTCCGTCTGAATCTATCCTGCACATTTATAAATCTACCATCCGCCCGTGCATTGAATACTGCTGCCATATCTGGTCGGGTGCTCCTGCTACTCTCCTCGGGCTTCTTGACAAGGTACAGCGGAGGGTCTGTAATGTGATCGATACCGACTTGGCAGACCGCCTGCAGTCTCTCTGTCACCGGCGCGAAGTGGCTTCCCTGTGTCTCTTCTATAAATACATTCGCGGCTTCTGGTTCGATGAACTTAGATCACTGCTGCCCACTAGATACGAATTTGCACGAGATACTAGATTAGCAACTAGATCCCACCTTTTTACAGTGAAACCGATAAAATGCAACCTCAACTTCTACTTCAAAAGTTTCTTTTCTCGCACTTCCCGACTGTGGAATTCCCTTCTACAAGACTGCTTCCCCGGCGGCTACAATCTCCAGGAGTTTAAATGTAAGGTCAATAGACACCTCCTAACACACTAACTTGCTTCCATTCTTTCAAACACTCTTCCCATCTACCCAACCCTCATCCTCGGTATCCTTACCCATCTATCACCTTCCTTCTGACATTTCCTATATCTAACCACTCCTTCTCTTTACCTTCCCCTATGTAGCCCCATGCGCAATAGTGGCAGTGGAATGCCTTGCTTGGGGTGAAATGATTTTTTAAAAAAAGTGAAATCAGTGTAATAAGTAATATATAAGTCTAATAAGTCTTAGCAAGCCTAACAGCCCCGCCCTACGAAGTGGAGACATTAAAATTAAGCAAGGACAGGGATAATCTGGAGTTGATATAACGAACAAAATAAAAAAAAATGGCACCGAAATCCGAGGCCCAATTAAATGCTGAAAAATGCCTTTCGACAGCTAAACAAATTAATAAAAATACAGGAACACAGAAACACAGAAGAACAGAAAAGATTGCTGAACACTTGTGTATGATCAATCGACCTATATATATATATATATATATATATATATATATATTAATCGTTTCACCCCAAGCAAAGCGGTACCGCCACTGATGCACAGGGGGCTACATAAGCGAGTTTAAGTTTTAAGCAAGAGGAGAGTCAGGAGAAAGACGAACCAGTTACAGGGGTGTCAGAGAAAGGGCAAGAGAAAGATGTTAACACAGGACTGAAGACAGTTGCGAAAGTGCAGAGAAAATAAGAGAACAAGATATACGGTGTGATATAGAAAGAACTGGAGTCAAGTGGATAAGAGATGGGAATTGACATTGCATTTAAATTCGTGGAAGTTGTAGTCGTCAGGAAAGCAAGTATATGGAAAGGAAGTTCCACAGGCGGGAAGTGCGAAAAAAGAAACTGGTTGAGTAGAATTGTTGTCTGCATTTGGTTGATTTAACTGTAAAAGGGTGGGACCTTGTTGCCAGTCTGTATTTTTCAGGCTACTGAAGATACTATGGATTGAACATGTGAGTAACGAGTAAGTTTGAAGGAAAATGGGCGAAAATGATTCTTGCATGTAGAATCAGAACACAATAAATAAAATTTGTAGAACGGATAATGAGAAAAGAGGGACTGAAGAATTTGACACTCACAAGAGGTAAGCGAGTAAATGAGAAACAGTGTGGAATCTACCTTACGAACTTGTGCAAATCATAGACTGGAAGAGATTATAACGGGGCAAATATTGCTTAGAGCCATAAAGGATTGGAAGTCGGGGAGAGACACGGCGTATAAAAAGAGAAACAGTAGGATTATTAGTAGTAATATTATCCTGATTTTTTTCATTAGATTAAACATTGTTAACTACTATTATTCTTGTTTGTATTTCTTTCATACTAATTTCGCATGCTTTCATTACAATTATTTCTAATGTCATTCGTTGGCCATATGCAAAAGTAGGAGAAGAGGAAATAAAAAAATTGAAAGTCAAACTTCGATTGGGTTTTATTTTTACGTAGTAATAGCAATATTAGCATTCATTGACCGAGTGGCCAGTACTAATATCGGTTAAAGAGAGCTGTTCGTGGAAATAGGTTTCCTCAGTCCAGCAGTTATTATCACTCCTTCCAGTATTGATCGGGTCTTCTTTGCTAATCTCTTGTTGGAAGTGGTACCAACATCTTGATTATGTCATTATGTTCTTTTCGAATTATTATGTTATCCATTTTAGTAGACGCCGTTGTTGAAAGACTTTAAGTGATGTGGTTTCTGTTATCTGGTGCCGTTAGTTGTTTGGGATTGTGTAGCGGTTTGAAGAAGAATAGTCCTCGCTAAGACCTACAATTTAATTTCAATCGAAGCCATTTTTAACGATTTACCCGAAAAATCGGTTCTGTACAACTGATTGCTTATTTACTTCTGAACGGGTTTTGGCACCATTCATAACATCAATATTGATATTTACCTCGCCCCCTCCCCTCCCGCGAAGACATGGACGTGAACAGGTCGAACATCCGTATGAAAGTCACGATCTGATGAAGCTATTAAAGAAGAGATCTCGACTTTTCAAGGTAATGTTTTATCCTTGTGGTGTTGAGCGAAACTAGCTTTAACGTAGCGTATCCTTTGTTTGGATGTGCGTTGTGGTGCAGTGGATATCGGCTCGGAACGAGAAATCGAGGAGCCGAGTTCAAATTCCAGTTGAATTCATTGCATTTACTTACGCGCAAATACCCTTGGGAAAGGTATTAAACCGTCTCTTCCTTCCAGTTATGGGTTAAATAACAGGACAGATTGGGTTCTATAGCCTTGGCTGGCAACCGCAGAAAGCAATGGCAACCTACTGAGGGATAATCTTCTACCCAGTCATTCATGTCTCTTTCGAGACATGATCGCCCAAGCGTGTTTCACATATGGCACTTAACTGACTGATCCTTTGTTTAATTTCTTATCTCAACTGAAATTCGAGCAGAGTTCAAATTCTAGTTGAATTCGTTGCATTCACTTACGCACAAATACCCTTGGGGAAAAGTATTAATGCAAGTATTTTAATGGCAACTGCTCTGATGAACCTTTTTTTTACCCTCGTTCCCCGATCACATAAATTTTCTCATGCTACTAGACTGACCTCGAGATCCAATCATTTTACTGTCGAAATAGTTAAATGTAACCATCTCTTCTACTCTAATAGTTTCTTTTCTAGCACTTCTTGTCTCTGGAAATCCCTTCCATTTGCTTGCTTCCCTGATAGCCCATCCATTTCTTCGACATCCCCTATAACTTGCTTTTTTGTGGCTTCCCACTGTCTTTTTTTCCAGTTTTCTTTTATGGCAACTACTCTAACGAGGATCCTTCCCTGGTTCCCCGAATATATGTATTTGCGCGTGCTACAATATTGGCATATAGATCCCACCTTTTTACCATCTGTTATGACCGAAGGGCATTAGAAAGATAGCACGGGCTCAGATATCAGGTTGAATAGTATATTCTCGGGAAATGTAGTACAAATGTAAACGTGGACTGGAGAGTACCTACTCTCACTCATTCACTCACTTTGTGGCTATTCCTCAGTGACCCCCACTCAGAGTTGGTAGCCATATTATAAAGGTGGGGACGAGTCCATCTCTTAGGTCTTCACAATACCATCCAAATAGTTAAATACAACCCACTCTTCTACTCTAACATCCTCTTTTCTCGCAGTTCCTGTTTGAACCCTCTTCTGTTTGCTTGCTTCCCTATTAGCTACAATCTCTAAAAGTTTAAATGCAACATCAGTTGCCATCTTCTATCTACTTAATTCCCATCCATCTTGTATAATTTCTTTGACATGCCATGTACCTTCTTTTTTCTTTCATTGTGACCCCCTGCGCACCAGTGGTGGTTCTGCCTTCCTTGGGATGAAATGGTAATAAAAAAAAACACTTCTTCCCCCGCAGCCATGAGTTGAATTCAGGACAGATTCGGTTATATAGCCTTGGTTGGCAACTAATCTACCGCAGAAAGGAATGGCAACCTATTGCGGGAAAATCTTCCTCTTATTCATGGATCGAAAGAGCCATCATTGCCCAAGAGTGTATCCCGTATCGCACGTAATTTACTGATTTCTTATATTAAAATTGTCATAACTGATCTATACGTAGAGTTTTTGTAGTGTGTGTCATATACTAATTCTACATACTGAATTTTAATGATGGATTCTGGATAAGTGCCACACTGTTCTCATTTCAATTTCAGATCATGGTTTCTGTTCTGGAAATGTTTATCGTGAGTAATATTTCTTGGAATATGTGGTATGGTATGTTGATTTTTTGAAAGCTTTTTTTTTTAAGGTAGAAATCGATTCTTTTTTCATGGCGAACTTTGGATGGTTAAGTTAAGTACAAATCGTGGCCTGAAAATGCACTGACATTTCGAAAGCGGTGTTATTTACAAGTTAATCGAGTAAAACAATGAATGGACGCGAAAGAAAGTAATGATAGCAAGAATGCGACTTGCGAGCGAGCGAGCAAAAGTAGTTTTTGACGGGGACATTATCTCTAGGAAGTGATCGGTTTACCTCGTAGTGAAAAGGTTAAGCGTGCGACAGGAGAAGTCTAAAGCACTTCATTAATATTTATTGTTGCTAACTCTGCGAGCCGACAGAAATAAATAGAGACGAATGAGTCAGAGAAAGAAGAGAGCAAGACACTTACGTGACTAGTCATGACGTGACTGTGTCAGATTTTAATATGCAAGTCGATGTTTTTGTTATAAACTTGGTAAGGTGTGTGTTAAAAAGAGAGTGGAAAGCACGACACCGAAATCCGAACGCGTATTGGAATGGCGAAAGATTTTTTTTTCTTTAATCATATCACCCCGAGCAAGGCGGTAACGCCACTGATATGCAGGGGGCTACGTAAGAGTGAAAAGATTGGAAAAGAGAAAGCCGGAAACCACATCCTAAAAAGGGAACAAGGGATGAGCCTCTTCATCTATTCAGTAGACGTAGGTGGAACATGAATCGGGCGATAGTTTAGTCTATCTACTCCAGTTGACAAAAAAAAAAAAAAAAAAAGAAAAGAAAAAGGAGTAAAAAGATTGGAAAAGAGAAAGCCGGAAACCACATCCTAAAAAGGGAACAAGGGATGAGCCTCTTCATCTGTTCAATAGACGTGTGTGTAGCATGAACCGGGCGATAGTTTAGTCTATCTACTCCAGTTGAAAAAAAAAAAAGAAAAATGAATGAAAAGATTGGAAAAGAGAAAGCCGGAAACCACATCCTAAAAAGGGAACAAGGGATGATCCTCTTCATCTGTTCAGTAGACGTAGGTGGAACATGAATCGGGCGATAGTTTAGTCTATCTACTCCAGTTGACAAAAAAAAAAAAAAAAAAGAAAAGAAAAAGGAGTGAAAAGATTGGAAAAGAGAAAGCCGGAAACCACATCCTAAAAAGGGAACAAGGGATGAGCCTCTTCATCTGTTCAATAGACGTAGGTGGAGTGTGAACCGGGCGATAGTTTCTTCCAAACGTTAAGTAAAGTATTGAGAAAGAGGAAAATTTAATTAGAATCCCCTGCCCTTCCCCCAAAAAAACATAGAGAAAGAATCGGCAGTTTTTATGTAATATCGCTCTTTCTATAGCGCAGTGAATGAAAAATCATCTCACAGACACAGAAAAACTTGAGACAAGGGAAATGTGGTTCTACAGAATGATACTGAGGATATCAGTAACTGAAACGTAAGAAACGAAGTTTTAAAGATCCCCCCCCCAAAAAAAAACAATCATAAAAGTAACCTCAGAAAGAGACAGTTGAAATTTATTGGGAATATAATAAGAAAAGAAGGCCTAGAAAATTTGACACTTACAGGGAATATTGAAGGCAAGAAGGACAGAAGAAAGCAGCAGGGAACCTACTAATGATCTGGTGTAAATGCGTGACAGAAAAGAGATTGTAAGAGATAGCAAAAAGACCAACTTTCCTAAGGAATACAAAAGGCAGGACGTTTTGAGGCGTCATGATCGTCTACGTCCCGAAATGAAAAGGTACCTTCTATGTTGCACTAGATTTCCAGAATATATTTATATTTACCAGAAATTGTAGGAGGATTTGAGATAATTAAGTAATTCATCAAGTTTTTCTAGACCTCAACAGAATGCAGAAAGCACTGGACGGCCGTTTTGTCCGATATTTGGGACTCATCAGCAGTGCGCATCCACTACCAGGAATTGAAACACAGACAGTTACGTTATTAAGCAAACGTCATACCAACTGTACCACGGTGACGAAGAGGTAACGAATTAAATTCGATATAGCGCCGCTCATTCACATAGTACATAGTGGAACTCAACTAACCTTCTTTTACCCATAGGACGGTGCCTCCCTGAGCCACGACTACTATCACCAAGCCGCTCACACTAGAGCATTATAAGCCGGTTCAAGCAACGATATACAAACGATGAATTTTTTTTTTAATCATATCACCCCGAGCAAGGCGGTAAGGCCACTGATGTGCAGGTGATCTACGTAAGAGTGAATAGATTGGAAAAGAGAAATCCGGAAACCACGTGCTAAACAGGGAACAAGGAATGAGCCTCTACACCTGTTCAATAGACGTGGGTTGAGTGTGAACCGGGCGATAGTTTAGTCTATCTACTCCAATTGTAGGAGGATTTGAAATTATTAAGTTGGTTGGTTTTGTTTTATGGCATATCAACCTCGGCGGGTCATTTATTGCCAACTAAGTTTTATTTATTTATTGCTGGTAATAACTTTTTTTTCTTTCAACAATTTGTTCTTGTTTTTATATAAGTTTTGTGTCTAGTAATACTTTTTTCTTTGGAGTGCCAAGATTCATTGGGATTTGTTTTTAAGGACAGGGTCCCCAAGTCCTACGCTGTTATTCAATCCATAAGTGGAGGAAAGGGACGAATAAATACCTCTCCCAAGAGTACCTGTGCTTAAGTGAATGCAGGGTATACAACTGAAATTCGAACTCGGCTCACCGATTTCTCTTTCCGAGCCGATATCCACTGCACCACAACGCACATCCGTCACTAAACGCTTACAGCACCTGGTATTCCCTAGCGGTCACCCATGTAAGTACTGACCAGGGTCAACGTTGCTTAACTTCGGTGATCGAGCGAGAACCGGTGTAATCAACGTGATATGGACGTAAGCCGAAATTATTAAGTAATAATTGTTCTGTTCTGCCATTTATTTACACGAATTCGTTAGGTAGGTTATGCGATGTTTTCCTCTGTCCCTCCTGCCTTGTAGAATGCCCAGTGAGAGTTAAATATAGTAAGTTTATTTTCACATTATGTGCCTTAGAAATTCCAGTTGTCCCTTTATGATATCGAAAAGAGAAACTGGGGAGCCGAGTTCGAATTCCAGTCGTATTCCTTACAATCACTTATGCGCCAATACCCTTGGGAAAGGTATTAATCCCCCTTCCCCCAGTTATGGGTTAAATAATAGGACAGATTGGGTTCTATAGCCATGGCTGGTAACCAGTCTATCGCAGAAAGTAATGGCAACCTACTGTGGGATAATCTTCTGCGCAGTCAGTCATGTCTCTTTGGAGACATGATCGCCCAAGCGTTTATCACGTATTGTACTTAACTGATTGAGTTTATGATGTTAAAAAGAAGTGTACATTTTTGTTTCCATTTTCTCTAGAACTTTCATCAAATGAGCTTGTGTAAATCGTTGGTAGAATAGGAATTACGAGTGATAGCAAAATACACACTTAAGTGTTAGAAGGATAGGGAAATCGTGGACAGCCATAATGACAGTACGAAGAAGAAGAAGAAGAAGAAGAAGAAGAAGAAGAAGAAGAAGAAGAAGAAGAGGGAGAAGAAATAATCTTAAAATATTCAAATCTATGTCCAAGTGATATCTGCCCCGCATATCCTCATGACATGCACCTTTACACTTTTGCACTAGTGTCATTCGGTAGGCCTCTATATTGAGTAGCTCTTGGGCCATATATTGACTGAACTATAGTAAAAAAAACTAAAACGAAACAGCAACAATATAGGATGACTATATTTTTAATGTAGAATATTAGACTGCATAATGTAACTTAGTTATAAAAATGAAAATAAAACGACAATATAGCAACAAAAAAAATAAATAAATAAAATAGGTTGGAAAAACGAAAGAAAAAACTTTTGTCTGTTTTTGTTTATTACTGAAAAAAATGTATGTGCGTAGAAACACAATCAAAATTCGTTTAATTTTTTTTTTAACGGCAAAAGATTACAATATTATTAAAAAACTATTGGTCACTCTTAAGATTTATTCGTTTGATGGCCAACGAAAAATGAAAAAGGAAAAAAAAAAAAGGAACATTTACCAGCCGCCTCCTTCTGTATCTCCTACTTAACTTTTCTTCTTCATGCAAGTTTTCATTTATTACCAAAAATGTTTGTCTTTTCCTTTGTTTAAAAGCAGAACAAAATTCCAATTGAAGCATTTAAACGAAAAAAAAAGAAAGCATTTTACGTTTCGTATTTCCAAAACCATTAATTATTTCTAAGATTAATTCCTTCCATGAATAAATACTCTATGAAAAAGAAAAAAAGAAAAAAAAAATGAAGAGAAGTTTAGAGATTTGTCTGAGCCTCCCGGTGTATTTTCATTTCTTGTGTTAGTTTCATTCATCATAGAAGAGAAAAAAGTTAAATAGAAAAAGAAGCGTTTATAATTTAATAGAAACAGAAATGAGTCTATACATCATTAGCTTTTCACTGCTTACACTCAGAAGCAGTCGTATTTCATGTAGCGGATTATTATTTATTTTTTCTTTGATTTGAGGGACAGTATTTCTACACTCAATAAAGAGAAAGTAATAATGGAAAAAAATGCAACCTTATGAAAAAAGCGCAAACACACACACACACACACACACACACACACACACACACACACACACACACACACACAAATATCTACTGAGTGAAGCGATTTGGTAATTCTAAAACAATAATTATTAAAAAAAGTAAAGAAACATTCTATGATGGTTTTCCAATAAACATAAAATTTTCTATCCATTTATTAAAAAAATAAATAAATAGAAAATATTATGAGGTTTTCAAATTAACATAAAATTTTCTATTTATTTGTTAAAAATAAAAAAAATAAAAAAATCTGATATTCTACGATAGCTTTCGAATAGACATAGGATTTTCTATTTATTTGTTAAAAAATAATTAGATAAAAGTTTTATATTCTTTGATGGCTTTCAAATTAATATATGTTTTATTTCTTCATTAAAAATATTTTTTTTAATAATCATATCGCCCCAAGCAAGGCCACTGGTGCGCAGGGTGTTACATAGGAGGATTTATTTATTATGGTTTCCTATTTATTAAAAAAAAAACAAACAGAAAATCTTATATTCTATGATAATTTTCAAATGAACATAAAATTGTCTATTTATTCTTTTTTAAAAAATAACTAAATGGAAAATCTTATATTCTATAAGGTTTTCAAATTATCATTAGATTTTCTATATATTTGTTAAAAATAAATAAAAATTCGATATTCTATGATGATTTTTAAATAAACATAAGATACTTTATTTATTTGTTAAAAGTAGATAAATTGAAATCTTATATTCTACGAGGCTTTGAAATTAACATAAGATTTATTTATTTATTTGTTAAAAATAAATAAATAAAAAATTTGATATTCTATGATGGTTTTCAAATTGACATAGGTTTTTCTATCTATTCTTAAAAAATAAATAAAAAGAAATCTTATATTCTATGAGGATTTCAAATTAACATAAGATTTTCTATTTATTTGTTAAAAATAAAATAAATAAATAAAATATCTGATATTCTGCGATGGTTTTCGAATAGACATAGGATTTTCTATTTATTTGTTAAAAATAATTAGATAAAAGTTTTATATTCTTTGATGGCTTTCAAATTAATATATGTTTTATTTCTTCATTAAAAATATTTTTTTTAATAATCATATCGCCCCAAGCAAGGCCACTGGTGCGCAGGGTGTTACATAGGAGGAAAGTTATGAAAACGACTGACAGGTTACAGGGCGTGTCAGGAAGTGGGTAAGAGAAGGATGAGAATACTGAGAGTGGAGTGGACGGAGAAAAAAGCATGAGAGAGAGGCTGCAAGTTAGCAAGATAGGAGATGACTATTGACTATTGGCTTTACACTTGAACTCCTTTAGCTGTCGGGGAAGCAAGTAAACGGAAGGAAATTCCACAGAGAAAAGAAGCTGCTGGAGTAAATAATTCTGTTTCATGATGCTTTTCAAATTAACAAATTGCTCTATATATATGTATATTTATCTATTACTTTTATTTACGTAGGAAGTGAATAAATAGCTACATTTATTATCCATGAATAATTTAAGTGCATATTAATCCGCGTCTATCAATAACTCTACACTATAATGGCGTTGTCAATATCTAAAGAACCGAATGAACAATTATCACTTGATAATTATGAGTATACACAAGCGTGGATTGGTAGTCAATCAGCTAAATGAGGTACCTCCACTCATTTTCGATACTTAAATTGAAATTGAAATTTTAAAAATAAATAAGTTATCTTCAACCATTAAATTTAATAATTTTAATAAGTAAAACATACTGGTGTATTTTTAACCGAAATTATACTGATGGAAATCTAAAATTTTGAAATTTTACAAATTCTTTTAAATATACCGCCATTTTTGATTGATTGACACATTACGTAAACAGTAGCCAAATTTCTGTTTTTAAAAATCTTGCAAAAATAAAATATACCTCGCTGACACGTTATTTAAGTCAATTTCTAAAATTAAAACTTAACTTTATCTGTTTTCAATCAATTAATAATTGCTTACTGCCAGAAATTTACAATAAAAAAAAATTTATTACGGTATCCCTATTTTTTGTCAGTCATTCTAAGCGATGACAGATTTACGACAACCCCGTGTTATCAAGAACGCAATGTATGACGTAAATCGTGCCAAAATTTCCATATCTTTTCTTTTGATTATCATAAATTAGTTAATGCACCTACGGTCACAATTAATTAAAAAATTGAGAAAATGAAAAAAAAATACTTACTTTAAATCTTGAAGGAATTACTTGCTGTTAAATTTTAGGAACGTAGAGAATAAAATATCGTAAGAATGAAAGTGCGTTCTTCTATGTTTTGCTATATAAGGGGGAATAACCCAGAACACTTGTTTACTTTTAAAATCAGTTTGACCCATATGGAACATCGTACTTTATAAATTGGAACATCGTACTTTATAAGTTTGAACATCTTTGCACAAATAATGTTTTATTTTAAATATACGGGGTGAAAAATTTTTATTAATTTTTTTTTGATAGGCAGTATAATCATCAATTCTCAACTAATAGAAAAATCATACAGTTCTTTAAAAGATTTTAAAAATATTTTTAAATCTTTATGAATTATTATAATAATAAAATGAAAACAATTCTTTTAAAATTTTATTAGTAATCGAAAAAAATATTTTCTTCAGATTATATATCCTTAATTTTTATTATTTATTCCAGCAATTAAAAGCTTATCAAATTAAATTATGTTAAAGTTTTATTGCATTTTTTATATTTCTCTTCGGAGCAGATTTTTGGATAGTGCCGGATAATTTTAAATAAAAAAATAGATGATTTATATTTCCCGATGAGTTCTGCGTTTAACTAATAAAAAAGTAAATCGCAGAAAATTAAAATTTATCAAAATTTCATTAATTTACATGGAGGTGGGGTTACAGAGTTAAATTCTTTTTCTTCAATATATAAAAAAAATAATAATTTCAAAAATAATTTTATTCATTTCTGAATGAGTACTGAAATTTTCATTAAAATCTGACAGTTATTTGATTTTTGCGAGAATTTCTAAATTAATGTGTTTGTCACCGAAAAAGGGGCTTACGTAAAAAAGAGTTACGTAATCGATTGTAAACGATCGTAAAATTTTCTTCGATTTTCTGCAACGTTAACTCAACTCAAAACAAGATTTTCTGCCAAAATTTCGAACATGTTAAAAGGGATTAAAAAATTTTATAAAATAAATAAAAATTACTTAGATCTTTCCTCTTAATAATATTATAAACATTTTGATAGAAAATGTTCGTTTTATTAAGTTTTGAACCTTTTTAAATCATACTATGCTGGATTTTTTGTGATGTAATGGAGGTACCTAATCTAAAGCTAGAACAAAGAAGCTGAATGGTTTAAAGACAGTTGGAGAAGAAAACCAGATAACTGTTATTTTTTGGCAACTGCTGGTTGTGAGGATATTATCAACGTATCAGTAAGTGCACACCTTAGACAGTTAGAGGAAATGAAATTCGACGATATAAATCAACTAATCGTGAAAAACAACACCAAGAAAAAGCTAGTGAACGCAGAGAGGGCTAAGTTTATGATAATTTCTCAAAATATAAATAAACCAATTATTTAGTATGTTCTTCATTTGAAACAGGCTGTTAAATATTGTGAATTTGAGAAACAGCTATCATAAAACCAGTCAGTTGAAGAGGATTTGATTCAGATTAAGTTTGGAAACGGCCTTCAAAATGAAGAGTATTGTCAAATGAAACTATGGGAATATTGTCACGAGAACAATATGTAAAATTTTTTTAGCAATAAGAACTGATTCAGTAATTTAATACAACAAAGTTACAAATCCAGTAGAGACAACGGAAACATACGCGATAAAGAAAAAAGACAGAATAATGGCCACTTGGTGTGGTTATAAAGATCAAAGAGAAAAAGAAAATGTTCGGCATACAAAAAGATTTGAAAAATGTTTCAAAATAAATTATTTTAAACGTCAGTCAGTTAAATTCCATACGTGATACGCGCTTTGGGCGATCATGTCTCGAAAGAGACATGACTGACTTGGCAGAAGATTATATCACAGTAGGTTGCCATTGCTTTCTGCGGTAGACTGGTTGTCAGGGTCTGCATTGGAGCGGTCGTCTTCGGATGACTGCTCTGTAACCCTATAACACTGTCAGCTCTCTGCTTCCGAGCAGAGAGCACAAACCCAGTCGTGGTTCCGCCGAAGGGTAGAACCACGACTCGGTAAAAATAGACAGACATATTTTTGGCCCGGCTATATGGCTGGGAATTCCCACATTAAAATGACCATGTGTCACATCCGGCCTTGCGTGGGAAGGCTAGTAAATACAGTAGACTGGTTGTCAGCCAAGGCTACAGAACCCAGTCTGTCGTATTATTTAAACCATAACTGGAGAAAAGAGACGGATTAATATTTTTCTCAGGGGTTTTTGTGCGTAAATGAATGCAAGGAATTCAACTGAATCTCGAACCCTGATTTCTCGTTCCGAGTCGATATCCAATGCACCACAACGCTCATCCGCTCCACAACGCATATCCAATTTTAAACGTATGTGTGAATAAAAAGAAATCCACCAAACTTCAATACAGGAGATACCAGATGCATATTTAGTGGGTCAGTTTAGCGTTCTTTAGTTTTCCTGGGATTTGGAAGCGAAAGACTTACCAGGGTGTCCTTACCACAAATGTCGACCCAGCACCTCATCTGAGCATAGTTTACTGGATCATAGAAGTGATGTTCGGCGTGGTTTGATGTGACACTATTTCCTTTAATTCAGTCTGATCGTATGATTATGCGTATGCAGCCGTTCAAATGAGGCTAAGATTCTTAATAAAGCACTGTGTAGGAGGATGGTGGCTTCACAATGGTGCAAGAAGTAGGCACTTGACATGGTCCGAGTTTGTTGGTCGAGCAAAACTCTCCAATGAGCGTTTTCATTATTAGTTTTTCAATTTCTAGTAACGAAGTGAAAAATAGTTTCCGTGTCTGTATTTTGAAATAAGTTTATTTAGTTATTTGTGTTGGCCCGAGAAGATGATTATACCTATGAACAAATGAACACGAGTAAATATAAAATGATAAGCAACAACAAATTATTAAGTAATCAATAATAACACATCAGTCAATAAGTCCCGGGCTTGACACATAGATGGCGCCACTAATAAAAAATCCATATGAGTTTTATGAAGTAGTCACCTTCAAATGGCACGTGACAAACTCTGAACCCAATCGGGTAATTAGTTCATAAATTACAGTTATTTAAGTGAAGCTACTGTTGCAAATTTTTAAAACAATGGAAATATCTAAATTTCGTGTATTGAGAAAGCATTGCTTTCTGATGGGGAAAATACTGTTTAAGCAAATCAATAGCTTGTTAAGTGTTATTCGGACTCTGTTCCGTCAGAAACAACGGTTAAGTGTGGGTATGCTGACTTTAAACGCGGTTATACAGACACAAATGACGCTGAACGCTCAGGTCACCCAAAATTCGGCAATTGTGCCGGAAAACGCCAAACAATTCACAAACTCGTTTTGGCCGATCGTAAATCGAAGTTGCGTGAAATAGTAGAGGAGTTGAACATATCCGAATGCAGTGTATTCATCATTTTGCATGAAAATTTGTCAATGAGAAAGTTGTGTTCTAAGTGGGTGCCGTGTTTGCTCACAGTCGATTAAAAACAACAACGCGTCGATGATTCAGAACTGTTTACAACTGTTTCAACGCAACAAGAGGGTTTTTTTTCGTAAATGTGTGACAATGAATGAAACATGGATTCACCACTTTACTTCGGAGTCAAATTGGCAGAAAGCTGAGTGGACAGCAGCAGGTGAAATCCGTCCAAAGCGACCAAAAATGGAAGCATCAGCAGGCAAAATGTTTGCCTCCATATTTTGGGATGCGCAAGGTATTTTGTTCATCGATTAGCTTGAAAAAAGAAGGACCATCAAAAACGAATATTATATAGAATTATTGGTGCATTTGAACGAAGAAATCGCCAAAAACCAGCCACAAATGAATAATAAAAATGTGATCTTTTACCAAGACAACGCACCGTATAACAAGTCGATCGCAATAATGACAAAACTACATGGATTGCACTTTGAATTTGTTTCCGTATCCAGCCTTTTCTTCAGATCTGATCCGCAGCGACTATTGGCTGTTTGCAGACCTCGCAAGAATGCTCCAGGGAAAGAGATTTAGATTCAATAAAAAGGTGATAACAGAAACTGAGGCGTATTTTGAGGCTAAAGACAAATCGTTCTGCAAAAAAGCATCAAATTGTTAGAGAAACGTTGTAATCAGTGTATCACCTTAGAAAGAGTCTATGTTGATGAATAATAACAAATTTTGCCTAAAAGTTGTATTCGTTAGGCCCGGGATTTATTGAGTGATGTGTTATATTATAGCAACACTAGAGCATAGCTACAAATAAAAGCTTCCTACTCAATAACATATATTATATAATTTGAAATAAATTTTTTACGACATGTTGTACTTGCTTGGCATGCGCACCGGAAGCTGCAGTATGCACATTTCTGAGTGTTTAAGAGTGCTTGATAATCCAAAAATTCCAAAAGATTTGGATGAATTTAATACTGTTTACAGCCACTTGGAAAATCTACTCTGATCGTTCTGATAAGAAAGGAACTCGCGAATCTTCAGGTGATAACCTCGAGTTAATATGGGGGTCTACATCAAGTGCCGTAAAGAGGGTAGTGTTTCCCTGGGTAAAGAGGGTGACTGTTGACAGGGCCCTGCATTCATGTCATACAAGTAGGAGAAGTAACTGTCAGACAATTTCTGCAGACACATCACTGCTTACATCTCGAAAACTAAATCCTCAGCTCGCAACCCGTTTAATTTTTATGTGTGGGGCGAAGAGACCAATAAAACTCGTTGTAATAAGACAGCATTTACCAATTTGAACAAATTGAACGTCTAGAAGAGAAGTAAGAGATTCCGAAGAGAAGCAAGGGATTCCGAACTCGTATAGAGTCCGTGATTGAAGTCAATGGCAATTTTATTGAATAAATTTACTCTTTAGTAAATCAAGATTTTGTGTAATTTTGATAAATATATCTGTTAAAATGAGATATCAGTGCAGTTGTCAGTTTTGCATAATATAGACGACAATTTATTCATCGCATCCTGCAGATATGGTATCCACTAGTAAGGGGGGCGTTGATATTAAAATTTGACTGACACTGCTGAGGGGATACCAGATCTATAAAAATGAGTTGTGAAAGACATTTTATATATATATATATATATATATATATATATATATATATATATGTATATATATATTATAAATGTGTCCCTGAACTCTCCTCCTCCTCTGTCCTTTCTAAGCTCTCCATCTTCTGTCTATCTTCCTCCTGCTTTCATGCCTGTTGGAAGTCTTCTTCTGTGGTTCCAATATTCAAGAACACTGGTGAACCCTCTGACCCCGCAAATTACCGCCCTATCAGCCTCGGCAAAGTGTTCGAAGCCATTATCAATGCCGAGGTGGTTCAGCATCTGACGGCCCACGGGCTCCTATCGGACAAACAGTATGGCTTCCGCTTCACCAGGTCTTCTGCTGATATGCTAATGACCATCACCGAGTATATATACCAGGCTCTGGACAAGAATGGTGAAGCTCGAACTGTCGCCCTGGATATCTCTAAAGCATTCGACAGAGTATGGTATGCCGGCCTTCTACGGAAACTGCGAAGCTACGGCATTACTGGACTTTTGTTGGACTTAATCCAGTCATTTATCTCCAACCGCACACTGAAGGTGGTTTTAAAGGGACATGCCTCCCAGAACTACCCTACAAACGCGGGTGTTCCCCAAGGCTCTATCGTAGGTCCTATGCTCTTTCTAATCTACATCAATGATCTCCCCGATGCCATAAGATCACAAGTAGGCATGTACGCCGATGATACCACAGTATACGCTCGCCTCGATCAAAAATCTGGTGTTGATGATAAGGCGAACCTCGCGGCTGAGCTTGAAAAGGACCTCCAATCCGTGGTGGATTGGGGTAGGAAATGGCTCGTAAAATTCAATTCTTCCAAAACGAAGCTGCTGTCAATTAACCACCACAGACGACCGCACCTCCCTTCCCATTAGCATGGAACAGGCTACGCCTGCATGGCCTGACACTCTTAGCGGACCTCAAGTGGAATGACTACGTCGAATCCATTGCTAAATCCGCTACTTATGAATGTTGGCTCTCTGTGCAGCTACTTATGAATGTTGGCTCTCTTTCCGCCTGAATCTATCTTGCACTTATACAAATCTACCATCCGCCCGTGTTTTGAATACTGTTGTCACATCTGGTCGGGTGCCTCTACTATTCTCCTCGGGCTTCTTGACAAAATACAGCGAAGAATCTGTAACGTGATTGATACCGATTTAGCGGACCGCCTGCAGTCACTCTCTCACCGGCGTGACGTGGCTTCTCCGTGCCTCTTCTATAAATACTTTCATGGCTTCTACTCTGATGAACTTAAATCACTGGTGCCCCCTAGGTGTGAGTTTACACGAGATACTAGATTGGCAACTAGGTCCCACCCTTTTACAGTGAAACCGATGAAATGTAACCGAAATTTCCACTCCAACAGCTTCTTTTCTCGCACTTCCCGCCTGTGGAATTCCCTTCCACATGCTTGCTTCCCCGACGGCTATAACCTCCAGGAGTTTAAATGTAAGGTCAATAGACACCTCCTAACACACTAACCCTCCCATTCTCTTCAACTCTCCCCCTATATACATCCTAACTCGTCTATCGCCCTGTGTAACCCCCTGCGCTATAGTGGCAGTGGAATGCTTTGCTTGGGGTGACATGATTAAAATATATATATATATATATATTATAATATCTAATCTCAACTTATTTATAAATGGAACTTTGTCTGTGTGTGTGTGTGTGTGTGTGTGTGTGTGTGTGTGTCCGTCCGTTACCTATAGATTCCGAAACGGCTGAACTGATTTTCTTGAAAATTTACACAGTTGTACTATAAGCGTCTGCGTGTGTTCTTAGCTAGGTTTTGTGTCGATAAACGAAAAAATCTGGTTATAAAAGGAGTGGTTCGATTTTAACCAAATTTAATACACTCATAGACAAAGACATAAGAAACGATATTCAGAAGTTTCACTGTTGCAGTTCTTACAATAGTGCAGAAAATTGATAATATATATATATATATATATATATATATATATATATATATATATATAAAAGGCAAGATGTTTGTGTGTGTGTCTGTTTATCTGCTTGCATGTCTGTATTTTTTTTTAGCCTTTTTATTTTGGTTTTTGTTTCGGGTTTGGCTCTAAGTAGGTATAATTGTAGTTCTTAGTCTCAGCCATGATACCATTTACTCAGAGGACTTATTTAGGTTTCAAAATTCAGTTTACGATGAAAAAAACTTATTTGATTTCGATACCAGGAAATCAAAATTTGACTTTCATCCATTCATTTTTCTTTCAGTCTACGGTTTCGTTTTAACTGGAAATAACTATTGCTTTTTAGTCTTTCGTGCCAACGTCCAAAGAGTCTGAGCTCCAGGACCATGAATTAGTTTTAAAGCTTTCATTACACCCGAGCAACGTCGAGCTATACTGCTAGTATATTATAAGGCTTAACATGGAAGTATACAAGAAGTGCCTTGAGGATGAATTGCCGCCCTGGATGAAGAGATTGGCTGTTGGAAGTAGAAAAACCCCATTCATGGCTGTCAGATAATTTCTGCAACCACATCACAGCAACATATAGCTATCCAACTCCCCTGACTACAACCCTCTTGATTATTATGTGTGAGACGCTGTTGAGCAAGAGACCAACAAAACTTCTTGGAGTACGAAATATAAATTGAAGGCAAGGATTATCGCTGCATTCACCAACTTAAACAAGGAGACCATCCAGAAAAGATGCAGGAGATTCCGAAATCATCTGGAGGTTGTGATTGAAGCCAATGGCAATTTTATTGAAGAAATTTGCTTTTTAGTAAATCAAGATATTTTTGTTTAATTTTGATAAATATATCTCTTAAAATGAGATATAAGTGTAGTTTTTATTTTTGTGTAATTTACACGACAATTCATCCATTGCACCATGCAGTTATTTCCAAATTCCGGCATGAACATTCGAGAAATTTTGTTTAAAAACTATGTTCAATCCCGTAGAATATGAACCTGCGTCCCCTCGGGTAAACTGGCATTTTTATATATATAACCTCGGACATACAAAACATTTGGTCAATATCTACATAATTTACATTCAGAAATGAAGAAAATTATAAGAACACTTAACCGCTATACCTTTCAGTTTGTTTTTAATAAAACATGTATAAAAGACGGACTACTTCCAAAATACTAAATTATATATATATATATATATATATATATATATGAGTATTTTTATATGCTTGGATGCATCAGTATTTCTAGTTATACTGATGAACAGAAATCAATAATTTAGTTGTCTGCGTTCTTCATTAAAATGCATGGGTACACTCATAATATTGTAATCAATGTTTAATCAATTTATTAGAAGCTGATGTCCGAGTTATGAATAATGTCAATTCTTAACTTTATCTAATGTAATAGAAATTAATGCTAACTGAAATTTCTCGTAATTAATGACGACGCCTATTTTAATATAATTCATTTGTCCATAGTAATGCAATATGAGTTCAGTTTCACTGAAAGGCTTGTCCATTAACAAGAGGGAGAAAAAGACGAAAAGGATAAACCGGGAAAAGAAAGAAGGAAAGGAAAACGCACACAGACATTAAGAAATCAAAAGATATTACGTTTTTAGGCCTAATTATCCCCCCCCCCCACGAAAAAAAAGAAAATACTGGCTTTTATCTAATTCGAAGAATCGTCATGAAAGTCTGGTTCGTTTGTTGATTTTGCTGTAGCGGCATATCAATGTCTATGGGTTACTTAACACCAAAATCAAAATATTATGAACCCAATTTTATGGCTTCAACTAAATATATTTGAACGCAATGTCATAGGTAAAATATTCTGTTGGTTCTTCCTCTTTCTTCTTCTATATGCCAATTCCTTTCAGGACGTAGGCGATCATAGCTTTCCACATCTTCCTGTCCCTGTAAGCTCTTAGCACGCTTTCTCATGTTGCACCATGCAACCCTCGTTCCGTCATTCACCTGATCAGGTCCTTCAAATATGTTATCCGCTACTTTCCTCTGTCTCTTTTTCCCTCTGTCTGTCCTGTTAGTAACAGGTTCTCCAAGCCCTCCTTCCTCATTGCTTGTCCCAGGAACTTTAGTTGTCTCTTCCTGATGCTCAGTATTAATTTCTTTTCGTTTCCATCCTTTCCAAAACCTCATCATTGCTCACATGCTCGATCCAGGATATTCGCAGCATCCTTCTGTAGAAACACATTTCAGTTGCTTCAAGTTTTTCCTTCATCTTCGAAGATATTGTCCAACATTCACTGCCATATTGAAGACCCGACATCACATAGCAATCCAGTACTCTCCTCTTTGTTTCTAGGGAAATTATCCTGTTTCTTAATACCTTACTCAACTTCTGGAATGCTTCTTTCGCCATGCCAATTCGCCTTCGGATCTCAGTGTCACACTTTTCGTCTTCTGTTAGAACACTTCCAAGGTATTTAAATTTCTGTACCTGCTTGATTTTAGAGTCTCTCACCTGTAATTGGCATATTCTGTTGGTTATTTTGCTATAAAATGTATTGTTAGTAAATTCTACTATAACTTCTAATATAAGTTAAGCGGGTAATTTCACTATAAATGGATGTCGTTGGTATTTTTTTATATAAAATGTATTGATGTTATTTTTACTGTAAAAAATATTTTTATACTTTGTGTTTAGTATTTATTTCGGAGTTCATAGTTTTCACAAAGCAGGGACCCTGATAAGTGATACTACTTCGGGTCAGGGTAGGACTGGGAACAACAGCATTTTGATGCACATGCCATTGTGCAGTATTAACAAAAGAACCATTCTATTTTCATTTTCAATTATTTATTTGGCAATAAAAATTGTATGAAATACATCATCTTTTTCAAACACTGTGGTGACCTAATAATTATAGTCGATACTGTATACGAGTGCTTTCAAAGAACAATGGCTAAACTGAGCTTTGAGTGAATGAAGTCGGAGTGTTTTGGTAAGGACCATACTTCTTGAATATTGTGAACCCTTGCTACAGAATCAGAAATAACTGTATACAAATAACATAAGCCTTATAAGTTAAAGACTTTAAGCATCAGCAACAACTAAAATGGGTAGCATATGTAAATTGAAGCGAAAATAATGACATGAACAAGATATTGACTTTACAAACTGCTATGAACAAAAATATTGACTACTTCTAAAATAGTTTATAAGGGAACTTTGCGTGCACCTCCCACATGTGGAATTCCCTTCCAGGTATTTCCAGGTATCTTGATAGTTACAATCTCTACTTCCGAAGGAATTCTCAGGGGGAAAGACATGATCTCAACGCTCTATCCATGTAATTTCACAGTCATTTTGACTATTGTTTTTTCATCGATACTCTGCTTGGGATAGGATAGGAAAGAGAGAGGAATAAAAGATGGAGATAGGGCGGTAGAGGGATAGAGAGGGACAGGAAAAGAGAGAAAGAGAAAGACAGATAGACAAACCGAGAGAAATATAAGATATAAATATGTGTATTACTTAAAAAGTAATGCATGATTAGCAATGAAATTTTTACCGAATAAGGATTAGGGGGTAATGCATAATAAGGATTAGGGGGTAATGCATAAATAAGGATTAGGGGGTAATGCATAATAAGGATTAGGGGGTAATGCATAAATAAGGAATAGGGGGTAATGCATAAATAAGGATTAGGGGGTAATGCATAATAAGGATTAGGGGGTAATGCATAAATAAGGATTAGGGGGTAATGCATAAATAAGGATTAGGGGGTAATGCATAATAAGGATTAGGGGGTAATGCATAAATAAGGATTAGGGGGTAATGCATAAATATTCTCCAAAGTTATAAAAATTTACATAATAGTTTTTTTTTTAAAAACAACGATTAAATGGAACAAATCTGTAACAAAATGGCACCCTAATCTGTAAAGAGTGCTAGACTGCTACGTGATGTCAGTTCTTCAGTAGGGCTGTGAATGCTGGACAATATCATCGAAAATGAGGAAAAAACTGGAAGCGGCCGAAATGTGGTTCTACAGAAGGATGCTACGGATATCGTGGACTGAGCATACAAGCAACGACGAAGTGTTAGAAAGAATGGCAACAAAAAGGAAATTGATGCTGAGCATCAGGAAGAGACAACTGAAGTTCCTGGGACATGCAATGAGGAAGGAGAGCCTGGAGAACCTGATACTGACTGGTCAGATAGAAGGAAGGAGAGACAGAGGAAGGCAGCGGATAACATATCTGCAGGATCTGATCAGGTGGATGACGGAACGGGGGTTGCCAGGAGCAACAGGAGCAAACATACTAAGAGCCACAAGGGATAGAGAGACGTGGAGAACCATGATCGTCTACGTCCTGAAGGGACAGGGCACATAGAAGAAGAAGAAGAAGAAGAATCTGTATTCGGTAAAAATTTCATTGCTAATCATGCATTACTTTTTAAGTAATACACATATTTATGTCTTTGTTGTTTCCGTTCCTTATATTATGGCCGCTACTGTAGAAGAGATAGATGGATAAAAGATGGAAAGGGAGTTAGTGGGATAGAGAGGGAGAGAAAAAGAGAGAAATAGAGAGAGAGAGAGAGAGGGAGGGATAAAAGATGGAGTGAGAGGTTGAAGAATAGAGGGGAAGATGGGAAAATAGAAGAAAAGAGAGACAGAGCGAGAGAGAGAAAAGATGGATTGTGAAGTAGAGGATAGTGAGGGGAGAAAAAAGAGAGGGAGAGAGAAAGAGAGAGCGAGAGAGAGAGAGGGAGAAAATATGAAGTGAGAGGTAAAAGTTGAAGCGCAACGTAAATTGTCAGATTCTATCTCCTTCATTCCCATTTGTCTCTTATCCTTTCTTCGACATCCCCAGTAACTTGTTCCCTCTTTTTCTTTCCTTTTCCTCACGTTATCCCTCTGCCCACCAGTAGCGGTACTGCCTTGCTTAGGGTGAAACGATTATATATATATATATATATATATATATATGTGTGTGTGTGTGTGTGTTAAATAAATTAGCACCACAGATTTGCGGTTATTTTTTGTAACCATAGCTCACATCCTGAAGATGACAACAAAAGCAAATAACAGATTCTCGAGGCAATATTCATTAAAACACTTAAGCCATCAATTAATAGAATCAGCTATGAATACTGCAGTAATGTTCTAAAATGTCTGTAAAAAAACAATTTTTTCATGCTTTAACACATCCATGATCATGACATTGCAACATATAAAAAAATTCAATTTTGTATAATTTTCACGTTCTAATAAACGCTAAGTAATTTGTCAACCGTTATATTTAAAGCAGAAAAAAAAAATTACAGTATTTTTTAGCAACACAGTTTTGCGGCTACTTTTTGTTACTATAACACCCCCCTCTAAAGATGATCTCGGAAAGAGATTGAAAGTACTTGGGTACCTTGAGAAATTAATGATAATAACATCTGTCAACGTTACAGCTAATTTCTGACATCTTTCAATTATAATACGCAAAAGATTATCCGTGACTATGAACTGATTTTCTTAAAAATAAACAGGCATGTTTCCAATTTATTTAATCTGACATGTCGAAAAGAAAACTGGCTGGCTAAACACACACACACACACACACACACACACACACACACACACACACACACACATATATATATATATATATATATATATATATTAATACACGTTTCATTGAATAATATAGACAAGTTCTGTCTATTTTGTGTATGATCCTTTCGTATGATCGGATTAGCTTGATAGTGCTGTCATTAAAAGACGACAAGAAATCGCAGTAATTGTTGATTTTTTATCGGGTCTGAGCTTTCGGCTTACATAAGCCATTATCAAAGAATGGACATTTAATATATAGTGAAGATAGAACATTTAAATTATTAACAGAGTGAAATTAAACAGAGAAAATTAAACCACGGAGACAGGTCTATTTTTTGCGTGGCAGATTGCCAACAGGCGATGACGAACTTGTGGTGGTGGGTTCTTGGTCACATGAGGGTATACTGGCATGAGGGAATTGGTCTGCGAAGAACTACTACTATGTGTAGAGGGGGTAAGTGTAGTAACTATGACCTCTCCCGTCGATTATAGGCATTGGAGTATGTTAGTAGAGATGTCGAAATTTATTTTATTTAAGCTAGGTTTAAACTGTTTGATGTAGATAGCTTCTAAAATTTAAAGTTTTCGTTTATTATTTTCTTGTCTAAGTATACATGTATTTTCAACAAGCTTTTTTCTAAGAAGTGTGCGTTGATAGCCGTGGTGTTTTAAATGTCGGAATATGTTAGAATTGTCATTTAAATGTAATGTCGGAATATGTTAGAATTGTCATTTAACTGTAATGTTTATATATATATATATATATATATATATATATATATATATAAACAAAAAAATCATCAATACTGGGATGAGTGATAACAATCAGTTGAATTGAGCAAATTATTTTCCTGAAAAATTGTTTTAATAGATAGATTTCAATCCATTGTAACACTGCCTTTTAGGTCAAGGTTTACTGAAAGTTTCCTAACAAGAAAACAGGTAACTTTAGCATTAACTCTTATTATTGCTTCATTTTCTAAGCATGAAATTCTGGAGATATTTCGTCATAGTGAAGTTTTTTTGGAATGCTTGTCACGAAGGGAATATTTTGACAAAATTAAACATACCAATTGTAAAGACGAAAGCTTTTATAATAAAATAATATTTGAAGATTGTGCGAATAAACATCGAAACATGAGAAAAATCTATCTCCTATCTGTTAAAAGAATTATTGATTATCGAATAGCTCGAAGCATATTTCATTGGAAACGTTCTTCCTTTATAGCTGTCTACACGTATACGCCCCTAAGTTTATCAAGCTGATTTTGCGAAATTTACATCGTGCCTACGTCCCAGTAAGTTAAGTTTCTCTACTCAGGTGGTGTCTTTTATCACGACCGTCTTTAGGGCAAATCGCCGTTATTTAAACGTGAACTGGTTTTGTATCGACCCACATAAAGAACAGTCTTTACAGTCTTCTGTATTTTGATTGATTAATGTGGCATCGAGCTCAGTGTGGTTATGTAAAAGACCGTCTGGTTGACACGATCTGGCACAGCTTACGCAGATATGGTAGAAGGTTTGCGAGAAAAACTCTTCACCGTCTTGAATTAGCTGTTCACGAAACTCGAAGACTATCTTTTCGCATTCCTTTTATCACTTTTAAGGAAATTATACTATAGATGTGCGACGTGGTGCAGTGAATATCGACTCGGAACGACAAATCGGGGTGCAGAGTTCGAATTCTAGTTAAATTCATAGCATTTACTTTCGCACAAATGCCTTTTAGAAAAGTTTTAATTCGTCGCTTCCATCCAGTTATGGGTTAAATAACAGAACAGATTGTGTTCTATAGCCTTGGCTGGCAACCAGTCTACTGCAGAAAACAATGGCAACCTACTACGGGATAATCTGTCCAGTCAGTCATGTCTCTTTCGATACATGATCGCCCAAGCGTGTATGGCACTTAACTGACTGACTGATAGATGTACGTTACGGTGCAGTGGATATCAGCTCAGGACGAGAACTTGGAGAGCTGATTTCGAATTCCAGTTGAATTCCTTGCATTCACTTACACACAAATATCCTTAAGGAAAAGTATTAATCCGTCTGTTACTCTTCCAGTTATGGATTAAATAGCAGGACTGATTGGGTTCTATAGCCTTAGCAACCAGTCTACCGCATAAAGTAATGACAACCTACCGTTGGAAAAGATTCTGCCCAGTCAGTTATGTCTCTATTGAGACATGATCGCCTCAGCGTGTATCATGTATGGCACAAATGTCTGTGGGCTGGCTTGACGGTTATCAGCTTTGCAAACGGAATCGGTGAGTCGAGTTCTAATTTCGGCAGATGATGTATTTTGTCCAATCTTCTTTACGGAGAGTATGAAACCTAATCTTCCTGTCGTGTTCTTCATTGCAAGAGTTCCTAAAAGAATATCTTGTGCCATCCTATAATGATTAAGAGAATCGAGGGATTAAGCTAATAAGTGTACCAAACTCTCTCTTGTTAAGACGGGGCTACAGAAAATAGCGTTTTAAAACTGCTGTTTACCCAATACTAGGCCCAAGGGCCAATCAAGATAGAGTGAAAATCAGAAGTGCATATTATAAATATTGGTTCATTTATCGATTCGTTTTTGTGCTGTTTATCAACACTTTGCATGTTATAAAGCCAGTAAATATGTTTCTATTGTAACAATCTTTTTTTTTTAGATTATAATGAGTCAGTGATACAAGTCTTGGAATGATGAACTAGTTTTCTACTTTTTCCAAGGATATAAGGGTATATATGTAAAGATATGTAAATATATGTGTAAATATGAAGAAGCCGACTAGAATTGGAACTTGGTTCTCCGATTAACAATTCCAAGTCATGATTCATTACACCAACCACATCAAAGCTAACAATAGTTGTTATTCCAAATCGGTCACCATTCTAGGCACAAAACAGTCTAGGCGTTGCTTACCTTCGGTGATCGTACACGAGTAGATGCTTCAAAGTGATGCGCCCATAAGCCCGCATATTATAAAGATATGTAGGTTAGGTCAAGTTTGTCCTTGGACTTAGAGGTTAAGAGTGTAGTAATCGGGGAAGCATTCTATCGGGAGTGCGTTCGGCAAAGCGACAGTTTTTGGAAAGATGTTAAGTTTAGTTTCCTCTTTACCTAAGGAATATGAAGAGAATGAGTATGTGTTGAGAATGAGTATGTACGTGACAGGGCGGGTCTTAGCCGTGAATGTCTGAACTGGTGGAACTAATGCTGCTCCTCTGGATATTTGTTATAGTAATTCAGGATAGAATACTGCTGCCACATCCGGTCGGGTGCCCCTGCTATTCACCTCGGGGTTCTTGACAAAATCCAACGGAGAATCTGTAATGTGATTGATACCGACTTGGCAGCTTGGCTTCAGTCGCTCTCTCACCGGCGTGACGTGACTTCCCTGTGCCTCTTCTACAAATATTTCCACGGCTTCTGCTCCAATTAACTTAGCTCACTGGTTTCCCCTATATATTAACTTACACAAGCTACTAGACTAGCAACTAGGTCCCATTTTTTACAGTGAAACCGATAAAATGTAACCGCAATTTCTACTCTAACAGTTTCTTTTCTCGCACTTTCCGCCTGTGGAATTCCCTTCCATATACTTGCTTCGTCGATAGCTACAATCTCCAGGAATTTAAATGTAAGATCAATAGACATCTCCAATTTCACTAACTCGCATTATTTCTTTCAAGCTCTTTTCTCCATCCACTCCACCCCCTTACACCGGTATTCTCATCCGTCTATTACCCTCCTCCTGACATTTCCTATGACTAAACCCTCTTTCTCATCACTTTCCCCTATGTAACCCACGCACAACTGTGGCAGTAAAATTGCCTTGCTTGGGGTGAAATGATTAGTAGTAGTGAGAGCGGCTATTACTTTTAAACTTTTACAGAGTACAATTAATCCAGGTGCTAATTCTTACATAATTTTAATTTTAACTTGATTCTATTCTCATATTATCTTCGCTGAGTGTGGCCGTATTAAGCTATCATGTAGCAAATCTTTTTTTTAGAGTAAGATTAAATATGTACAAAGCAGGTTCACTACTTAGAGGGTGGTAATTTGTGCAAATAGAAGTGGAAGATAATGGTAAACCCTGAACAAGTTATGATTGTAGTTATTAGAGAAATATTCTCTTGGGAGTCTCTTCGATAGAGCAGTGGTTTGTGAAAAGACGTTAGAGTGGGACTCCTCACCGATGAATTACGCAGGGAATGTGGGCAGTTAAAAAATTAGTGGTTTGTTGCTATGAAAGTTTAAATTAGCGAGACCAAGGTATGTAGTCCGTTCGAGCACTTTCTGTAGAAGTAGCGAGAGAGCAGCGAGAGGCTTACGATATTCCTGGAATACTCAATGCTACTAAATTTTGAATTCACTTTTTTTTTCCATTATTAAAAAAAATGTCAGAAAAATGGCTAATAACAAAATTTAAAATTAAGTAACGAAGGGTTTTGCTAATCTGACAACTCTACTTTCGAATGAATTCTCAAGGGAAAAGGTAAGATCCTCGCCTTTTATATATGTAATTCCACAATCAGTCACTTTGACTACTGTCTCTTCGTCGATATTCTACTTGGGAGAGAAAGAAGAGAGACAGAAAGACAGAGACAGACAGACAAATAAAAGATGAAGTGGGGGGTGCAGGAATAGAGAGGGAGATAGAAAGAGGTAGAAACAGATATATATATATAGAGAGAAAAAATGAAGTGGGAGGAAAAGAGATAGAGAAGGAGAGAAAAAGAGAGAGAAAGAAAGTGACAGAAAGACGAAGAGGAAAAAGATGGAGTGGGAGGTAGAGGGATACTGGGAGATAGGAAAAAAGTGACACATAGAACGAGAGAGAGAAAAAAGATAGAGTGGGAGATAGCAACATATAGAAGGAGGAGGAGAGAAAAATCGAGAGAGACAGAGAGTATAGCGAGAAACAGATATATATATATATATAGAGAGAGAAAAAAATGAAGTGGGAGGAAAAGAGATAGAGAAGGAGAGAAAAAGAGAGAGAAAGAAAGTGACAGAAAGAGAGAGAGGAAAAGATGGAGTGGGAGGTAGAGGGATAGTGGGAGAGAGAGAGAGAGAAAGAAAGCGACAGATAGAACGAGAGAGAGAGAGAGAGAGAGAGAGAGAGAGAGAGAGAAAAGATGGAATGGGAGATAGCAACATATAGAGGGAGGAGGAGAGAAAAAACCGAGAGAGACAGAGAGTATTTTATGAATTTATTTTTCCCTAACTTGATTTGTTTCTTTCTTAATTCGAAAATTATCACCAAAAACATTAGTCATTGCAATTCTTTTGTTTTTCTATTGTTATTTTCACATTATTGGTGAGACTGTTGACTTTTAAAAATGTCTTCTTTAGTTTCTTTATACAGCCTCCCTACCTGAAGCCCTTGTCGTATTCTTTCTTTCTTTCTTTCTTTCTTTCTTTCTTTCCTTTCACGTGTCTACTTTCACCGCATTTTAAATTTATTTTTTTCTTCCCCCTCATCCATTCACCAAATGCATCTCTTGTTTTTTCCCCATTTAGCTCCTGTTCAACCCCATCAATATGTATTCCTCATTTCCGCCTCCGTAACAATTCTCAAGCCAAATGTTTTTTCAGCTACCCCTCCTTCTAAATATTTCACCGCCTTTCTCCTATCGCATCCCTCGAGTTTGTCCACATTGCTCTTTTATTTACTTATCTGGGAATCGTGCATTCTTTTCACTTCCCGTCCGATCCATTGATTACCAATGTTTTCTACTGCCTTCATTTTCACATTGGAACTATCAGCTTCTTTCTTGCTTGTTTTAACTTTCTGCCTCAAAGATCAAATTTAGTCACAGGTTATCTCCCTTTGCTTCTTCCAGATTTTTGCTATTGTCAACGATTTCTTGAGAATGCATTTCTCTTCCTTTTACATTGACAGACATTTCTTCCGGCATTTTTTATTAATCTCTTTGGCGTTTCGAGATTAAAGACATGCCACTGATTTACGTTTAGGTTAGGTTTTTTTATGATCAACCACCGATATTTCCTTCGACAATAATCACCTGGTGTATATAAAGAATGATTTTTACTGTAAGTTCAATTCATATCCTTGTGCTAAAACTTAAAAGATTGAGCTGCCGAGTGCAATATATCCAGTATATTGCATCGACAAAGATGGTTAGGGAGAGAGTGATCAAAAGATTTTCTCTCACCTCTAACGTGATTTGGATAAATATAGACATAACACGTCGCATATAGGTGATTTAGTATCCGTTATAGAATTCCGTAGCCAACTAAGTAACTAGATATACGGGTTTCACGAATTACAAGTTAACATGTCAAAAAATTGAACACCGAGCCATTTATTTGGCATTTCCTCTCCATTCTAAATTCGAATAATGCGATGTTGTTTTTTTCTAAATGTTGTCACTAAAACAGAACAGTACTGGCTATTTACTCATGAACTTCATTATAATAAAGTTATACCGCGTCATTCGGATGTGTGTTGTGGTGCAGTGGGTATCGGCTCGGAACGAGAAATCGGGGAGCCGAGTTCGAATCCCAGTTGAATCCTCTGCATTCACTTACAAATGCAAATAAAGGTATTAACCCTTCTCTTCCCTCCCATTATGTGTTAAATAACAGATTGGGTTCTAAAGCCTTGGCTGGCAACCAGCCTATCGCAGAAAGTAATAGCAACCTACTGCGGGATAATCTTCTGTCCAGTCAGTCATGTCGCTGACGAGACATGATCGCCCAAAGCGTATGGCACTTAACTGACTGATACCACGGCATTATTTCATCATAAGTTGTTTGTTGTATAATATATAATGAATACTAATTCAGAGAACAAAACCTGGATTTGCATGATTAAAATTAATATTAAGATATTTTTAACCAACAAATACTAACATATCTAATTTTTATTATATGTATTTTGTCACTTCAGAAAATTGGTAGATCATAGATTTCTACAATTCTCATTCGCTATTAGTAATTTTTGTCTTTCGCTATATCTCCGGATTCCTGTTCTTCCCAACATTTACATAAGTCCGTTAGGTATATTATTCGCTGAATCCTCTGTCTTCAATATATCCTGTCAGTGTCAAATTTTCTAAGTCCTCTTTTTTCTATGTTTTCCTAGAATTTTCAACTGTTTTCATCTGACGTTAACCATAAATGTCTCTTTTGTTTCTATTTTCAGTGAAGCTTCGTCATTGCTCACATATTCAGTGGAATTCTCAGCATCCTTCTGTGGAACTACATTTCTTCTGTTGTTTCAAGTCATTTTTTCATTTGTGATGAAATTGTTCAGTGTCCCTTATCTTATAGGAAGATTGATATTACAATATTAGTTAAGAACTCTTAGTTAAATGCAATCTTATGTTGTGCAGCGAATCTCCGCTCTAAACGAGAAATCGGAGAGCCAATTTCAAATTCCAGTTGAATTCGTTGCATTCATTTACGCGAAAATACACTTAGGAAAGGTATTAATCTGTTGCTTCTCCCTTCAATTATGGGTTAAATAGCCGGACAAATTGGTTTATATAGCCAGTCTACCGCAGAAAGTAATGGCAATCTAGTGCGGGAGAATATTCTGCCTAGTCAGTTCTGTCTTTTTCGGGAAATGATCACCCAAGTGTGTATCACGTATGGAAATTAACTGACTCTTTTCTAGTTTCTAACAAGATTTTCCTATTTCTTAATACTTTGCTTAATCTTTTAAAGCCAACTTTCTTATCCTGATGTAAAATTGGTGTCACACTTTCTGTCCTCTGTAAAAACACTTTCTAAATGTTTACAGTTTTGAACTTCCTTTATATTCCTTATAAAAAGACTTGGTGTGTCTGTCTTTGTGTCATGTTGTCCAGTGAAAGACTTGATCAAGATTAGTAAATGCATTGAAACTATAAGGAGATGGTAAGTGTTTTTTTAAATTGGCCTTGTGTCATACATGACCAAACTCCCTACAACTTACAAGTGTTATCAGAATCATCAGAAGGTTATCAGCAGGTGGATTTGTGGAAGAATAAAAGTATACTTTTGCACGTCTGAAAAGAAATTTATTGATAGACAAATATAACAGGAATTGGTAGAAGTTAAACGTTCCAAGAAAAAAGTATTAAGAGGTTAAGAGTATCAAAAGTTCGTTGAAATGTTGTAGTACTCTTTGCAAGAGTGAGTTTATGTGTACGTAGGCAGGAACGTATGTATGTATGTATGTATGAACGTTTATTGTTAGATAGGATTGTCTTTGAAGTGATCTCTCAGGGTGAATGGTGAAAAAGAAGGAGGAGTGTTGTGAGAAGTGAGAGAGAAAGATAGAGACAATAATAATAACGATTGCTTGACGTTTGTCGAGGGACGTGTTAATTACACTCGTCATCCTGGCCCGTCATTTTATTTCGTTTAGGAATTCACTCCCGGTTGTGATTCTTGTCTTTCCATTAGACGACAAAAATTTCGATTTGAGGTGTGAAATTTCACGAGTTTTGTGTGTGTTAAGCAAAGTTTGTAAATTTGAGAAAATTAATTTATTTCTAACAAAATCGATGAGTCATTGCTTAGCATTTGAATTTTTAATTCTAGAACTTGTTTTGTTCCCTACAGTATCACTATTTTGGCTAATTTATGAATGTTGTCTTTTTGATTTCTTGATATAATGAATAAAATGTTTTATAAATATATAAAGAAATAATTTTAAAGATATTTAAATTTTTTTTTTCGGTGCAGTAGACAGTGGTTCTCTTAATGTCGGTAAAAACCTCCTTCGTTGCAATGCCCGCCCTCTTTTTTGCGTTCTCGTTTTAAAAATATAACAAAGAGTTGAAAGCGACTGACAATAGATAACCGAGAGTGCTCACCTTAATGTAAGTTTCTGCATCAGCGAGGAACTCGTGAGGAAAGAGGAAAAATCACAACGTAATAAATGCATAAAATCCAGGGAGATGTAATGACCAGGCATATTATTACCGATCTAGTGATGTATGAAAGAAGCGAATATATATATTTTTTTAATCATCTCACCCCAAGCAAGGCATTCCACTGCCACTATTGCGCATGGGGCTACATAGGGGAAGGTAAAGAGAAGGAGTGGTTAGACATAGGGAATGTCAGGAGGAAGGTGACAGATGAGTAAGGATAGCGAGAATGAGGGTTGGGCAGATGGGAAGAGCGCTTGATAGAATGGGAGCAGGTTAGTGTCTTAGGAGGTGTCTATTGACCTTACATTTAAACTCCTGGAGATTGTAGCCGTCGGGGAAGCAATCATTTGGAAGAGAATTCCACAGTCGGGAAGTGCGAGGAAAGAAACTGTTGGAGTAGAAGTTACAGCTGCATTTTATCGGTTTCACTGTAAAAGGGTGGGATCTAGTTGCTAATCTAGTATCTCGTTCAAATTCGTATTTAGGGGGCACTAGTGATCTAAATTCATCGGAGCAGAAGCCGTGGAAGTATTTATAGAAGAGACACAGGGAAGCCACGTCGCGCCGGTGGGAGAGAGACTGCAGGCGGTCTGCCAAGTCGGTATCTATCACATTACAGACCCTCCTCTGAACCTTATCGAGAAGCCCGAGGCATCCGACCAGATATGGCAGCAATATTCAATGCTCCCATTCTATCAAACGCTCTTCCCACGGATCAGAATCTGACAAAATGATAGAATAAATAAAGAAAATGGTAGGAAACATGTCTCAATCTAACATATTAAAGCTTATTCAGAGATCGAGTTAAACACGAGAAATTATTTTTTAACAAAGAGACAGTATACCCGAATGTTGTTTGGGGTTGATTTTATTGATCAGATAAGTGTCACATGTATTAAACAATAGAAGATTGTTTTTAAATGAATCTATGTGGATTTGCTTTGAAGGTGTATGTATGTATGTATGTATGTATGTAGGTATGTATGTATGTATGTAGGTATAGGAACGCTTGTCTGTTTACATGTATGAGTGCGTAATAATACGCGTATCAAGTGTATTAAAACGATGGACGATTTGTTTGATCTCCAGACAGCTAAATAAAGACAGAAGACACAACCTTGAGATACCAATACTAAAAACAAGGATGAAGATAATAGTCTGGCTGCAAATTATTACTATAATGAGCGGACATGAAGGAGACTACCACCACCTTTAAAAGTTGTTTTTCATTTTTTTTTTTACTTTTTTCAGCGCAGTCTTATCGGTTATTACATAAAGTTTCCGATTATCAAAAAGAATTTGAAAAAAAAATTCAATATTTAAACAATTTTAGTGGGGCTCAGTTTCTCATACAACGTTATAGTAAATTGATCGTCCATTTTCGAACCACTCACGTTGGGGTCGCTTTGCTTTTGTTTTTTTGGGACGAGTTGTTGCTCTTATTTTTGTCTTTTCAAGTTTTCTTCAGTTCTTACGATGGCATCTTCCTCGGAAATTCCAACAACGGCTTTATTTAAAAATTTCGCAACGGATTCAGTTGTTGAATATGCGTAAGCAAAAAAGTTGGATGGTTGTATAAAAAAACTGCCCTCCAAATCGTTTAATTGTTGAAATTTAAAAAAATTTTTTTTGTCACTCGGAAAGTTTAGTGTTTAATTGATAAGATTACAATGAAAAAAGTAAAAAAAAAAATGATAATCAACAAATTTACAGGTGGTGGTAATGTCGTACTGGCGAGTGGTTTCAAATTGGGGGATCGATTTATTATAACATTGAATGAAAAACTGAGCCCCGCCACAAAATTGTTTAAATATTGAAATTTTTCCAAATTATTTTTGTCAATCGGAATGTTTAGGTTGTAATCTATAAGATTGCACTGTAAAAAAAAAAAGAAAAAAAAAAAAGAAAAACAACAAATTTAAAGGTGGTGGTAGTCTCCTTCAGGTCCGCCCAATAATGATCAATTATCATTCCAAAAATTTAGACAGATATAATGTAATAATAATAATAATAATATTCATCGTAATAAATGCTTTGGAGTTAAATTTTGTATTTAAAGTTATTTAAAAAATACTTCGTCAAAATAATTGCTGCAGTTTTAATCCCTAGGACATTTTTATGGTTAAGATATTTAGAATCGGTTACAATAGTCGCTATATAATCATTGGTTACAGCAAGGAATGAAAAATGTTTATTTTTAAATTAATCAGGCTTACACCATTTAGAAAAAAAAATATTGCAATACAAAAATTCTGGACTTGTACGTGTCGCCTTGAGGAAAATAAGCTAACTTAGTAAATATCCATATTAATTCATCTCACAGAGACGTAGTTTATACAGAAATATGTGGAAAGATAACGGTTAATCCGAGACAAACAGGTTAGGACTGGAGGAATGGAGAAAACATTCTCTTGGGAGTCGGTCCTACAGAGTAGCGATTCATGGGAAGAAGCTGTTCGAGTAGAAATTACTTCTCACCAAAAAAATACAAAAGGAATGAGGGTGGTGCGTTGCAATGTGCGTGGGTTGGTCGGTCATAGCTGTGAAGGTTATGAAGCCATAGGGAGCTGGTTAATGTTTCTTTAATTCGGCCTTGTGTTAGACATAACCGAACTCCCTACAGTTTACAAATTATTCAGAGTTATCATTAGAAGGTAGGCATCAGAAGGTTGGATGTCGGCAGATTGGAATGTGTGGATTGTGTAAGAATAAAAATATACATTTTTCATTTTAAGATAGAAATTTAATAAAAAGAAAGAATAACACAAGTTGTAGAAGTTAATTTTCAATTAGAAACATTATAAAGAAGTTAAGGGTAGAGTTCGTGTTCAATGATAAAGTTATGGGTATCAAGAAATGTAGAAAATGTTCATAGTAGTAATTTGTTAAAAGAGTATATGCCTACGTACGTATGTTTGTTTGGTAGGAATGTAGTTGGATGGAGAAGAAGAAGTAAAATGAATCAACACACGAGAAGGAAAGAGAAAGAGGACAAATGTCCGGGTCAGTTGCACTTTAGCTTGTCGTTTATGCTGCTTTCATTTGTGACTGTCTTGACTGACGCCGAGATCATATATATATTGCTTTTTGAATTTCGGACTCTATCGCTAAGTACCCACGTCTTGCGAGTCGCTCCCATTAGTCAAAAAATCAACTTAACACCTACTTGCAAAATCTGGTTTCGACTTTTTGTTTAATTACATGGTCAATCCTTTTTTTTATTTGGGAAAAACCAGGATTTCACACGTCATTGTGAATTTTTGTAAAAGTGAAGAAGAAGGTTGATTTTAATTCTTAGTTTCTTATCCCTCTCCAGTTATACTTGCCGGAACCAAGAAATGTAATTCGTTTGAGCACTTTCCATAGAAATAACAGTAGAGCAACGAGAGTCTTGCGATGTTTCTTCTGTGAGAAAAGAGTCGTTGGGTGGAAAATGAATAGTCACCCACAAGGGCGCGGAGACGTTGAACTCTACCGAGAGTGGAAAGTGAGTGGTCATTGATGTTTCTGACTGCTTCAGCTGCAGTGAATCCGTGAGTGAGGAAGTCACGTACTGTCTTTAAATATTCTATTTCAGCGAACAAAAGAAATTATTAAATGCTTTGCAAAAGGGTTATTCTTGGTTTTCAGACCCGCAAAGATTCGGCTGTTGTAACCCTTGACTTTCTTCAGAAGACTGTCTTCGTATTCGGTAACCATCTTGGAAATTTAAACTGAACTGTTTATTCAATCAATGGCGGTAAATTATGTTAACTTTTTTAATCTTAGTGGGAATCTCAGATTAGTCCTTACTCTTCTTACCCTTTTATGTTCAGTGTCACCTCAGGACATAGGCGTTCATGACCCTCCACATCTTCCTGTTCCTTGTAGCTCAATATATTTTTGTCTTGCTACCTCGCCCAAATTATACTCTGCCATTTATTAGTTTAAGCTCATCAAGCATATCTCGCGCTCTTTTTTCGCTGTGTCTCTTTCCTTCTAGCCTTCCACTGAGTAGCGGATTCCCTAAACCCCCTTCCTCATTCTTCTTCTTCTTCTTCTTCTTCTTCTTCTTCTTTTATGTGCCCTGTCCTTTCAGGACGTAGGCGATCATGGCTTTCAACGTCGCCCTATCCCTGATTGCTCTTATCACGCCTTCTCCTGTTACACCATGTAACCCTCGTTTCTTCAAATATGTTATCCGTTGCTTTCCCCTATCTCTTTTTCCCTCTATCTGTTCTGTTAGTATCAGGTTCTCCAAGCTCTCTTTCCTCATTGCATGTTCCAGGAACTTCAGCTGTCTCTTCCTGATGCCCAGTATTAATTTCCTTTTCTTTTCCATCATTTCCAAAACCTTATCATTGCTCACATGCCCGATCCATGATATCCGCAGCACCTTCTGTAGAACCACATTTCACTTGCTTCAAGTTTTTCCTTTATCTTTGATGATATTGTCCAGCATTCACTGCCATAGTGAAAAACCATCACATAGCAGTACTCTCACCTTTGTTTCTAACGAAATTGTCCTGTTTCTTAATTCTTTACTCAACTTCTGGAATGCTTCCTTCACCATGCCAATTCGCTTTCGGAATCTGTGTCGCACATTCTGTCTTTTGTTATAAAACTTCCCAGGTATTTAAATTTTTGTGCCTGCTTGATTTTAGTATCCCCGACCTGTATTTGGTATATTGGGCTGCTTTTTTTACTGATGACCATGCATTCGGTTTTCTTGCAGTTTATTTGTAGTCCTTTCCTGTCACTCTCTTCAGCTACCTTCTGTAGGAGGTCTTGTAGTTTCCTTTCTGCATCTGCTATCAGCACTGTATCATCTGCGTACATTAGGTTGTTTAAATTGTGGCCTTCGATGACGTACGTATCCCAAAAACTTCTACTGTCTCTTCCTGATGTCAAGTAAAAGTTTCCTTTTTGTTTCCATTTTCTCCAAAGCCTCGTCGTTGCTAACATGTTCGGTACATGGCATCCTCAGCATCCTTCTGTAGAACCACATTATCTCCTATATCTTTCAGGAGATTGTCCAATATTCGCTGCTACATAGGAAGACAAATACGTAACAGTCCAGTATTCTTTTCTTTGTTTCCAATGAAATTTTTTGTCTCTCTCAACATTTTGTGTCTGCCTGTATTTTTATGATGAAATATTGTAACTAATTACACTATTTACATTGTTCGGACGGTAGTCCTGATCTTAATTGTCATATTCACAACGTTTCAGCCGTTGTCACGCTCCGGCAATCTTCAGAATCTTCTTTGCTTTTGGAATGTGTTTTTGGCTATCCCAATGCACCTTCGTATCTCGGTCAATATACCTTTGTTTTTATTTTCTGTTTCTTCCATCAAGCAATAGATTTTCTGATTTACCAGATCAAGGAATTGAACTCTCAACTTGCAAGGAACTAGATAAGCGTTAACAATTGCTTTAATATATTAAGCTATGACTCTTTCATGACCTCTGACGCTATAAACGAACTTGATACACGAGAATAATGGGAATAACGAACATATTGTAATATTTTTAATTATGTATGGATTAGGTTGCTAGATTTATTCGTTCATTTTTTCGGATTTTCTGCGATTGATGACGATGAATAATCTTTCGTCGGGTGCTTTGCTTCTTAATAAATCTGGTCATTCTGCAAAGTTGTTGTCCAACGTTGTTGAAATCGTATTGCAGATTAGACAACCTTTTGAGTTGGAGTGCCAAGTAGACAAGAATGAGCATGTTCGACATTTTAATCAAGGTTACAAGGCTGCCCAGCTGTCTGAGACATTTGTTCTGTGTACGGAGATGAGTTCATTATCGTTAGAATGATATAAAATGTTTCAGAACAACCAAACGGTCAATGCTAAGCTGTATGTTGAACAAGTGAACAGTCCCAACGAAGCAAGGCAATTGAGAAGACCTGACCGACGATGACTATTTAAGAAGCAATATTCACCTAAAAAATTTCCAACATAGCCAAACATGCACTAAAATAACTCGGTTAGGAAATTCTGCCACTCTCATATTCTCCTGATTTCGCCTCTTTAGACTTCCAAATTTATCCCCCCCCCCCCAAAAAAAAAAGTTGAAGGGTATTTCGTTCAGTAGCAATGTGGATCTTAAAACGTTGATTGAGTAACTTTTAGAGTGAAAACCTATTTATTTCTATCGTCGAGGCAGTGAACAATTTACAAACTTAAAAACGAACGAACTTATGCAACCACCTAATAGTTAATGCTTTCATCTTAGTATTAAAAGATTGTGCGAAAAACTTACCAATACCTTAAAATAAATAACTTCAGATATGATATAGTAAGTTCACAATGTTCGAAAGTTGAAATTAAATACCAAAGTTCAATAATTTGAAACAAAACCTTTTGTTAAGAAAAACATGAGGTGCATATTTTGCATAATTACATTAACAGACACAAACGGACAATACCTCAACTTCCACCCATACAATGTAAACTAAGGGATCGTCGGCTGTCTGACTCATCGAGCAAAAGTCATAAGCGGTGACCCAGAGACATATAAACAAAAAATGGTCGGTATAAGCAGTACCCTACAACTTAACTACACAGGGACATGAAAACAGCTCAAACAAACGTGGAAGAGAGCATACAATAGAAGAACAACTCCCAGAAAACAGTCTCGGTTTGCCTATCTTATGTGAAGGGCTTATCAGAGAAAATACAAAGGATCTGTGGTCCATATAACATCAGGATGACCTTCAAAAGTGGTTGGACACTTCGCAGAAACCTCTCCCGAGTAGGATCTCTAATAGAGGAGAACATGTCTAAGGACTGTGTGTACGCCATTCCATGTAGCCGTGGAAAGAAATATAAAAGAGAAACGGGCCGTCTCTTAAGGTAAGACTGGTAGAACACTGCAAGGCTGTATACGAGAGCAGATAGAAAAATCAGGCGTAGCTGAGCACATATGTGCGAGAAAAGGGATCACCGTCCCCTATGGAATGAAGTTAAAATAATTGATAGAAAACACAATTTGAACCTATATAAACTTATGAAATCAGCGCATATGCTGGACTATAGACTTCTCCTAAGCCGGCCAAGCATAGAAATGAATGCACTATGGGAACCATGACTGAGACTGTAGCGGATAATAAATTAATTAAATCAACTCTGCACTTTTACAAAAATTCACAACGACTTGTGAAATCCTGGTTTTCCCAAATAGAAAAAGGATTGACCATCTGCTTAACGAAAAAGTTGAAATCAGATTTCGCAAGTGGGTGTTAAAATGATTTACTTTTATTGGTATCGGCCCCGAACTGATGCAAAGGACAATGCATCGTCAATATGTGTTCTAATAGACGTAATCGTAGGGGTTCTCGCCTTAGTCTGTATTTATGGCTGACAGCAGCCAATCATATTACTGCGAGGGGGTACCAAAGTATATGCATATTAATTATATCAATAACACAATGGAATATACCAAGAGCTATGGCGAAAATTTTATCTTTCTTGATTGTCTGTTATGTTCAATGTTATTTAATTTCCTTTTGATACACTAGCAGTATCATCTCTCGTCCGTTTGTCCCACTGTCCCTGGTAGCACTCTTGATCAAACCGTTCTTTTTTTTCATCAATCACATGGTCGCAATTACCCGAAATTTTACTGGATGGTCATACAAAAAACTAAACCTTAATACTCATCTAAGTGTAACTAAGCTTATTAATAAATGGAACTTTGTCTGTGTGTGTGTCTGTGCGCGTGTGTGTGTGTGTCCGTTTCCTATAGATTCCGAAACGGCTGAACCGATTTTCTTGAAAATTTACACATTGTACTATAAGCGTCTGCGAGTGTTCTTAGCTAGGTTTTGTGTCGAGGTTACCCCCGATAAATATCGAAAATCGATAATCGAAAAAATTCTGTTATAGAAGGAGTGGTCCGATTTTAATAAAATTTGATACACTCATAGACAAAGACATAAGAAACGATATTCAGTAGTTTCAAGGTTGCAGTTCTTACAATAGTGCAGAAAATCGACAATATATATATAAATAACAAGATGTTTGTGTGTGTGTTTGTTTATCTGCCTGTATGTCTGTATTTTTTCAGCCCTTTTATTTTAGTTTTTGCTTTGGGTTTGGCACTAAGTAGGTGTAATTGTAGTTCTTAGCCTCAGCCATGATACCATTTACTCAGAGGACTTACTTAGCCTTCAAATTTCAGTTTACAACGAAAAAAACTTATTTGATATCGATGCCAGGAAATCAAAATTTGACTTACATCCATTCATTTTTCTTTCAGTCTACAGTTTCGCTTTAACCGGAAACAACTATTGCTTTTTAGTCTTTCGTGCCAACGTCCAAAGAGTCTGAGTTCCAGGACAATGGATTAGTTTTAAAGCTTTCATTACACCCGAGCAACGCCGGGCTATACTGCTAGTAACTAATAAAGTGTATATAAAGTTTATAAGTTAATTTGAATTTTGGTGATAAAGAGGCAAATGTCGGTACTTTTATTTTAAAACTTTTGACTAAAAACCCTTTTTGCTATAAAATAGTTTATTTCAGGTGACTGACATAAATTGCTCTGCCTACCTGAAAATTATTGGGTTTATACAACCTTTATTAAATAAATGCTGCGATCATCCAAGACCATAAATTGATCTTTTTCTCCAAAAATGAGTAATGTCAGTATAGCAAAAATGGTAGCTAACCATGAAAATCTAAGATCATTTTCGAAAATCAGCACCATCAAATTACCTAAACGATGTAATTTTCTTCTTGGCACTAAAAAATCGTGTTGACCAGTGTAATTTAAATTACATTTGTTTTTATTTCCGTCGTCCTAAAATGTAATTACTTTACACTAATATCATAGAATAATTACTTTGACGTTTACATATGTGTTGATGCATGAACGTCTGCAAATGTATTGTTTGTATGTTCCGAGGTGTATGTGTATGTGTCAGTGTGTTTATGTAGATACATGTATACTTCTGGTTTCACATATGTGTGTAGTTCTGATCTTTCAATCTGTGTCGTTAGCTGACCTTAGTATGCCTAAGACATTTTTTTTTTGTAATTGTTTCACCCCAAGCAAGGCAATAAAACTGCTTAGGACGCAAGGGGTTCCTTACTATTAGAGAATATGAGAATAAATTTACCTCTGAGGAGTGGGAACAATAAAAAGAACAATAATTAAGAAGACAGATGATAACGATTGACATTTCATTAATACTGAAAATCAAAGTTGACTGGGTTTCAGTTTGAGCTTGAGTTTTGTTTAACGGCATATCAACACCTCTGTGGGTTATTTAATGCCAGAAAGGTGGGCTTTTTAAGGTATTTTAAAAAAATGTTTGGTTATAGTGAGAAGGTTGATTTAGTCAGATTTTGATGAAAAATTTTTATTTTTGAAATTTTTGTTTTTAGAAAACAGATGTCTTCCAGTCAGTCAGTTAAGTGCCATACGTGATACACGCTTGGGCGATCATGTCTCGAAAGAGACATGATTGACCGGGCAGAAGATTATCCCGCAGTAGGTTGCCATTGCTTTCTGCTGTAGACTGGTTGCCAGCCAAGGCTATAGAACCCAATGTGTCCTGTTATTTAATCCATAACTGGAAAGAATAGACGGATTAATACCTTTCCCAAGGGTATTTGTGCGTAAGTGAATGCAAGGAATTCAACTAGAATTCGAACTCGGCTCTACCGATTTCTCGTTCCGAGTCGATATCCACTGCGCCACAACGCACATACTTCTAGTATGTATTCAAAAATATATTAAAAGTCTATTTTATACTTTCATAGTGTTTTGACCTCAGTTTGAGGGTTAACTATTTGCCCATAGCTGGGACCCTAACAGGTGTTACCACCTCGGTCAGAGTGGACCTGGGAACAACAGCAATTAAGAGGTGGCTTAGTGCTTCTCACAACCTCCCAATCAGAGGCCTTACTGCCGGATGCAGTTTACCGTCATACCCAAAACCTCAAAGATGACTGGGAAGCAAGAATACGGAAGAGAGTTTCACAAGCGAGAAGCTCAATAAAAGAAACTGTTAGCATAGAACTTGCGGCTACACCTACCCATTTCAACTGTACAATAATGAAATCGAGCTGTCAATCTAATACTGCGCTTAAATTCATGTCTAGGTACAAAAGAAAGAAAGAGGTGAAAATGCAAATACGGAGAATATTCTTTGATCAAAAATAATAATTAAGGCTTTTGTCTTAGTTTCGCACTTTAAAAAAACTTCCAAATGATTCAGAAACTCTTGAATAATTGAAAAGGTTATATATTACAAACACTTATGTATTTGTTTATCAGAGATGACGTTGTCATTTTCTGTGCAAAAACAAACCCCAGATAACATCTAAATGTGAATCGTCATGTTATTAGGTCTTACCTATGAAAGGCGTCTAATAAGAGGTGCTACATTTTAGGTCAATTGCAGGTATTAAAAAAATGGAAATATCAAAGCATTGTAAGTCATAATAGCTTTTTCTTATTGAATTGTTATATATCTATCTATCTATCTGTCTATATATATATATATATATAGTGCTGCATGTTGTGAACAAACACACCACGTGATGTAAACAAAAAATACTCGGACGCTATCGTGAAATACGTTTCTAATTCAAATTTAAAAATCACTTGTTTCTGATGAAGGACCGAGGACGGTCTGAAATATAAAATATAATAAAAATAAACAAATACTGTTCAAAAAAAAGTACATTTTTAAATTCAAAACTTTTTATTAATATTCTTTCATATATATATATATATATATATATATATATATATATATATATATATATATACTAGCAGTATAGCCCGGCGTTGCTCGGGTGTAATGAAAGCTTATATATATATATTATCGATTTTCTGCACTATTGTAAGAACTGCAACCTTGACACTTCTGAATATCGTTTCTTATGTCTTTGTCTATAAGTGTATCAAATTTGATTAAAATCGGACCACTCCTTCTATAACACGATTTTTTCGATTATCGAAAACTGTGTAAATTTTCATGAAAATCAGTTCAGCCGTTTCGGAGTCTATAGGTAAGGGACACACACACAGACACACACAGTGACAAAGTTCCATTTATAAATAAGTTTAGATATATTAGCTGATTCCATCTCAAACAAGTAATTCTTAAGTTTTAGGCTAAGTTTTGATTCGATCATTCTCTATAAATTTCAATGACTAACTTTAATCTCTTTACACATATCTGACTTTGTTCAGTCTCGTGTAGTATATATAGAGTGTCTCGAAAATCTATACAGGTTTACACATTATTATTACTAATATAATCAAGGCTTTGCTTCGAACAAAGAAAATGAATCCTGAAATGTTACTGAAGGACGAAAATGCTGTTCGAGTTCAAAAGCAGTATTGAAGAGGGTTTTGTTCAGATCCAATATAGTAGGAACGATCAGCCATGTCCGGTACAAGGCTAATTCACAAACATAGCCGACAATCCCCACAAGTTCAGGTTTTATCAGAAAGTCCTCAGAATGTGGAAGTTTGGATGTTAGAATGTGGAAGAACGAAATATTTCGTTTGTAAGTTTAAAGTAAATATTATTAAATATTATTAAATATTATTAACTCAACAGAATAATATCAATTTGTAGAAGTTAAGTGTTCAAAGAGAAAATCTGCATATGTAGTTAATCAATTTAAAAAGTTAAATGTTCAATGAGAAATAATAGTAAGGAGTTAAGTGAATGTAGAATTATAGTTGTAAGAAACGTTTCTAGTTGTAATTAGCAAATGTGTTTAATAAAGTCTATGTTCCTTTCCCTTTTTATGGCCGGCGAGAAAGTCAAAAGGAAGGTGAAGTAATATAGAAAATTGTACTTATCGGACGTTAATTTTTAGGAGTCAGTTGAAGTATCTTGTTGTTGTCGTCTTTTTCTTTGCTGACTGTGAGAATGTTGAGGATGGAAAAGAAGAGATAAAGGAAATTAGCATGAGTGAAGAAGAGAAACGAATATGTGATGGGACCTTATGTCCTGTCAACAGATTAAAATTTCTTAAGTCACATCTTGTGATCTCGTTTTTAATTTCTACTTCCATCTGAATGACTGATCTTGACATTCTTTGTGTTTTTATTGCCATTTAGTTTTGTTCACACTGGATTACTAACTTTTTTCTACGTTTTTCATATCGCTTCGTTCCATTAATGAGAAAATTAATTTAAAATCTAATAGCGAAATACAGCTTCTTTTTTTCTTTCAGTACTGTGTCAATCTTTTTCCTATTTGTAAAAATCAGGATTTCATACGTCATTGTGAATTTTTGTAAAAGTGATGTGCGTTGTGATACAATGGATATTGGCTTGGAACGACAACACGGGGAGCCGAGTTCAAATTCCAGTTGAATTTCTTGCATTCACTTACGCGCAAATACCCTTGGGAAAGTTATCAATCCGTTTCTTCTCTCCAGTTATGGGTTAAATAACCGGACAGATTAGGTTCTATAGTCTTGGTTGGCAACCATTCTACCGCAGAAAGTAATGGCAGCCTACTGCGGGATAATCTTTTGTCCAGTCAGTCATGTTACTTTCTAGACATGATCGCCCAAGCGTGTATCACGTATGGCACTTAACTGACTGACTGATAAAGAGAAGAGAGTTACTTCTAATTTTTAATTCCCTATCCACCACATCACACACTCGGTTTACGATCTCAGGAATTAGAGATAAGTTTGATTCTGATGGCGCTGTAAACAAACTGCACAAGAAACGTTTCGAAAGACCACAGACATCAATCACACCTTATGAAGCAATAAAGGGAGATAGACATTTTCACAAAAGTTCAAGAAACAATGCTGCACATATATACATCTACCATCCGCCCGTGCATTGAATACTGCTGCCATATCTGGTCTCGGGATCCTGCTATCCACCTATGTGTCCTTGGCAAAATCCACCGGAGAATCTCTAATGTGATCGATTCCGACTTGGCAGCCCAAATACAGTCACTCTCTCATCGGCGCAATGTGGCTTTCTTGTGTCTCTTCTACAAATACTTTCACGGCTTCTGCTCCGGTGAACTTAGCTCACTGGGGCCCCTTACATATGAATTTACTCAAGCCACTTGATTAGCAACTAGGCCCCGCTCTTTTACTGTGAAACCAATCAATTCTAAGCGCAAATTCTACTCCACCAGCTTCTTTTCTCGCACTTCCCGCCTGTGGAATTCCTTTCATTTACTTGCTTCCCGACAGCTACAATCTCCAAAAATCAGTCATCTCCTGTCTCATTAACTTACATCATCTCTTTCATGCTCCTTTTAATGTCTACTCCACTCTCATCCTCTCATCAGTATTCTCATCCTTCTCTCTTTCTCATAATTTTTCTCGTATGTAACCCCCTGTACAACAGTGGCAGTAAAATGCATTGCTTGGGGCGATATATATATATATATATATATATATATATATATATATATATATATATCAGCATGCGGTGTAGATATAGAAGAATCCAAAGGAGTATCCTGTACATACACTGGTAGGATAACTCTCTAAGAGAGCTTTAAATATATATGTATATAAATACATATAGAGCAAATATAAGAAAAAATTAAGGCAGGCACGTTATTTCATGCTAAATCAGAAGTGTAGACCTATTTCAGGCAAACCATCATCAGCTTCCGTCTTTATTGTACTGAAGATTTTACACGAAAAATCTTCTGTACACTAAAGACAGAAGCTGATGATGGTTTGCCTGAAATAGGTCTACACTTCTGATTTAGCATGAAATAACGTGTCTGCCTTAATTTTTTCTTAATATATATATATAAAGAAACCTATCCAAATGTTGACTGCTTCTTGTGATTTTAATTTGTCACGTTGTTACTAATATTTAGATCATAATGAACATCAATTTGAAAACTTATGCTGAAAAAAATTTTAAGAACAAGCATTTATTGTAAATAAAGTCTTCATATGCATTATTTAAATCATATATTGTTGGTTCTACTTGTTTGAATTATTTCTTGAGAAAGCAGCAAAATGTGTATACATTTTAAAGACATCCCCTACATATCTCTTATAAATATTTGATTCCCTTTCATCTTTATTTAGCAATAACAACATTCTTAAAAATAATTATAAAATTTACTTTATTTTTAAAAACCTCTTGCTAGACTACAACTGCTGACAGATACACACACATGCTTTCAATGTAAACATAGCCTCGCGTATCAAAATTCACATATATAAAAGAATGAGAACTCATTAAAAAAGAATATATTTGATATTTACACCGTCAAAGGACTGACAATATCTCATGTCTTCATTCAACATTTAACTGTGCTGTTTATCAATATTTAAAAAAAATGTTTCAGCGATTGATTTTCTCCTGTCTACTACTCTCTGAGCTGTTCATTCATTGCAGATGACACAGTGTTGACAGAAAACACGCAAAGGAAAATATCGGAGCTCCTACAGAAAGTAGTAGGGGAAAGCAAGAAGAAAAGACTAAACGTAAATTACAAGAAAACTGAATGCATGGTCATTAGCAAAAAAAGAAGCCCATAATGTTATGTACAGGTCGAATATACAAAAACAAAGCAGGTGCAAAAATTTAATTACCTTGTACGTGTTCTAACAGAAGACGCAAAGTGTGACACTGAGATCCGAAGCGGTATTGGCATGGGCAAGGGCAAGGACGCATTTTCAAAATCTAAGCAACGTATTTAAAAACAAGATTTTTTTTTTTTTAATCATTTCACCCCGAGCAAGGCAGAAACGCCACTGATGTGCAGGGGGTTACATAAATGTAGAAAGATTAATTAGAAAAGAGTGAGGAGTACAAGCTAGTTAGAAAGGAACCATAGAAAGCTGAGAAAGCAGGTGCAATGACAGATACATGGGCGGAGAGAAAGTGAAGATTATATAGGGGAGGGGAGAGAGCTCGAGTCCAGTGGTTAGTAGGTGAGTATTAACTTTGCTTTTAAATTTCTGGAGGTCGTAGCCGTCAGGAAAGCAAGAATACGGGAGTGAGTTCCACAGGCGGGAAGTGCGATAGAGGAAGCTGCAGGAGTAGAATTGTCGTCTGCATTTGGCTAACCTGACTGTGAATGGGTGGGACCCAGTTGCCAGTCTGGTTGCACGGGTAAACACCTGTTGAGGAGGCATCAGTGACTTAAGCTCATCCGAGCAGAAGCCATGAAAGTATTTATAGAAGAGACAGAGGGAGGCCACATTTCGACGATGGGAAAGTGGCTGCAGTCGAGTCGCCAGATCAGTACCTATCACAATCGCCAGATCAGTACCTATCACAGTCGCCAGATCAGTATTTCGTTGGAAAAAAAAAATAAAAAAGAGTAATGGGTTGTTATGTGATATTTGTCCTCTTATATGGTAGCGAATGGTGGATTATCTCTTCAAAAATGGAGAGACTGGAAGTAACAGAAATGTGGTTCTACAGTAGGATGCTGAGGATACCATTGACCGAACATGTGAGCAACGACAAGGTTTTGGATAAGATAAAACAAAAAGGAAACTTATACTTAACATCAAGAAGAGATAGCTGAGGTTTAAGGGACACATAATGAAGAAGGAGGGCTTGGAGAATCTGATACTCACAGGAGAGATAGAAGGAAAGAGAGCCTTGAAAAAGCAAAGTACGATATACTTGATGGGTTTGAGCAAGTGGATGGCGAAGCAGAGTTTGGAAGGGATACCAAGAGAAAAATTGTTAAGAGCGACAAGGGATACGGGTAAGTGGATGCCCATGATCGCCTACGTCCTGAAAGGACACGGCTGAAAAAGAAGAAGAAGAAGAACTATTATTATTATTGGACGTCTAACTCTTCACAACTCATAAAAATAAACTAATCAGTTAAAAATCCTGCGGTTTGCCTTTATCATAAATCAATGAAGCGTGCCCGAAAATAAAATTCGAAGTGAAAATGAATGCAGGCAAAAGATCCTGTTGGCGGATGTCTTCCGTTCTCCATCTTGCTAAAACGACTAAAACATTGCCTTTACCACATTCTATTATTATGACTTCTTTTAGTTTTTCTTTGAAGCCTGATTCTTTATTGTTTCCCGTTACGGAAAACATCTCGTTCTTCACCGTGAATGATTAGCGTTAAGTCACTTCCGTTTTGGTTGTCTGAAAAGAAGCATTCATTCGAAATTTACTCTCCTGACTCTTCTCATCATACTTCTTCAATGATTTTCATTTCTTGCTGTAACTCTTGTCATTACTCTTTTTTAGCATGTGTTACTCTTCTTTCATAATTTGTTCGGCTTCTCTTTTTAGACTTTATTTCCCTCTCATTCGACAATGATTACGTTTCCGTTTAATTCCTTCACTGCTTACGTATTTTTCATTCTGTTTATTTCCTTCATTTTCTTCTTTTATTTCTGCTTTCATTTTGTTCATTTATCTTTCATTGTTTTTGTATTTTTTATTCCTTTTTTGACATTCTTTGCTTGTTTCATGTTCACCTTTTCTTAATTGTTTTGCTTTTTCTCTGTTGTAATTTCTTTGATGTATTGTCTTTATTTTCTCATTTTTTCATTCATCAATTTTTTATTTGCTTTATCTTTGATTTTCGTTCATTTTTTATTTTTTATTCTCTTTTTATATCACATTCTATTTTCTGTCGTTTTCTTTTTCTATTTACTTATTCGGCTTTATTCATTCTTCATTTTGCAGGATTTTTTCTTGGTCTTTTTGCTTTCTTCCATTTATTTTATTCCGTTTCTCTTTCGCCATTTGTTACATTTTACTCTTTCCTACACTTCCTTCTTTTATTTCGTATATAATTCTATCTTTATTCATTGTTTCTATCGCTTTAGCTTTCTTTTCAAGTTTTTTCTCTCCTTTTCTCTTTCTTTTTGACTTTTTAATGTCGTTTCTGTCCATCTTCTGTCTTGTTTTGACACCATTTTATTTTCTTCCCTCTTTCTTTGTTATTCCTCTTCTTTCTCTTTTCATCTTCAACTTTTCTTTGATGTTTCTTTTATCCCGTTACTAATTCGTTTCAATCTCTGTCTTTTTCTTTTTCATGTTTCTCAAATGTTTTATTCGTTTTCTTTCTCTTTCGTTCACTTTTTCGTTTTTCAACTTCATCATCTTTATTTCTATTCTTCTTTTATTCTTATGCTCTCTCTCTCAGTCATTTTCTCTTTTTCCCTTAATGTTTTTCATCATTCATATTTTTTTCTTACATCATTTCTTTCTTTCATTGAATTATTCCCTGACGTCATTTTCTTTCTTTCTTTCTTTCTTTCTTTCTTTCTTTCTTTCTTTCTTCTCATTTTTATTCAGTTCCATCATTTTCTTCCTTTATTTTTCATTCTCTCTTTGGTTTCTCGTTTTTATTCATTTCTTTCTTTCTTTCTTTCTTTCTTTCTTTCTTTCTTTTTCCATTATTTTCATTAATTCCTGTTTTTTTGTTTGTTTGCTTGTTTTTCTTTCTTTCTTTCTTTCTTTCTTTCTTTCTTTCTTTCTTCTTGTTTTTATTGATTTCTTTCCTCCCTTCCTTACTTTTTTATTTTGTTTCATTATTTTATTTACTTATTTCTTTTTATTTTTATTTGCTGGTATTATTTTCTTTCTTTCTTTCTTTCTTTCTTTCTCGTTTTTATCACATTTCATCATATCTTTTTTCTTTTTCTTTCTTTCTTCTCGGTTTTATTCATATCTATCATTTTCTTCCTTTATTTTTCATTTTTTATTTTTTATATTCGTTTTTATTCATTAATTTCTTTCTTTCTTTCTTTTTTTCTTTCTTTCTTTCTTCTCGTTTTTATTAATTTCCTTCCTTCCTTCCTTCTAGTTTTAATCACATTTCCCCATATCGTTTTTTTCTTTCTTTCTTCTCGTTTTTAATAATGTCCATCATTTTCTGTCTTCCTTTTAATCTTGCGTTTTTGCTTTCTATTTGTTTATTTCTCTTCTATTACCTTCACTGATATTTTCTATTCTTTCTACGCCTTTGCGCCACTGTCTCTTTTCTCAGCTCTTTCTCATTTTGTATTTTTCAGTCTCTCTTGTTCCATTCTCTCTCATAACTTTTCCCTTCCTCATATATCGTTCTATCTTTCTCTTTCACTTCATTAATGGCCTAATCCATAACCGACGATAACTGAGCGAAAATTGGATGCAATAAAGTTACCAGGAAAACAAGGCCTACGAATCAATGAAGAAAAGAAACGAAATTCAGACAATGGCCGATATCAATGTTGACAAATATTTGTACTAACTGGCTAGATAAGTTTGTTCTGGGACAATGGCTCTAAGTACTTATACATGCGTTTGACATCATGACATGCCAGCAACAAGACGTTTTTTGTCAAAATGATGGTCGAGAGTGTAGTGAAAAGTCAGCACAAACAGAAGATTACCGAACCCTACAACAGACACCTGAAGAAGTTCGGAGGATACAGCGACCGAAACGTTCAGTGTATAACCACCAAGAAGATTAGGCCACTTAAGCAAGGAGACCGCTTAGTAGAGTTGCGGGCGATTTCGAAGTTTTCTGGTTGAAGTAAATTACGATTTCATTGAATAAATTTACTTTTCAGTATTTCCAGGTATTTTCATGTCATTTGGTAAATATATCAGTTAAAATGAAATTTTTAGTATTATTTTAATCTTTCCGCAATTTTCAGTATTATTTTAATTTTTGCGCAACTTAGACGACAATTTATCTATTTCATCTGGTATATACGAAGTGTCCCAAAATAGGTGACATTAGGTGACATAACCAATTTTCATTCAAATGATCTTAAATTTTAACAAAATGTGTCGTTCTCTCACCGGCGTGACGTGGTTTTCCTGTGTCTCTTCTACAAATACTTTCACGGCTTCTGCTTCAATGAAGTTAGCTCACTGGTGCTCCCTATGTATGAATTTACTCGAACTAGTAGACTAGCAACTAGGTCCCATCTTTTTACAGTGAAACCGATAAAATGTTACGGCAATTTCTACTCTATCAGCTTCTTTTCTTGCACTTCCCGCCTGTGGAATTCCCTTCCGTATACTTGCTTCCCCGCCAGTTACAATTTCCAAGAATTTAAATGTAAGGTCAATAGTCATCTTCTATCTCACTGACTCGCATCCTTTCTCTCAGGCTCTTTTCTCCACCCCCATCTCACAGTATCCTCATCCTTCTATTACTCTCTTCCTGACACAACCAATAACCTGTCCCTTTTTCTCATCGCTTTCCCCTTTTGTAATCCCCTGCGCACCAGTGGCAGTAAAACTGCCTTGCTTGGGTGAAATGATTAGAAAAAACTAGGCTGAAATTTTAATTTTTTGTTATTATGGATCATTTTCCTTTGAGAGAAAATGTGACCAGCAATGTTTATCTGCAAATGCTTCAGAACTGGATATTTGATGAGCTCATTGCCAATGTGCATGAAGATTTCGTTTTTCACCAGGATGAGACTCCACCTCAGTAAAAGCTGACTGTGCGAATTTATCTCAGTGCAAATCTACCAGGAAGATGAATCGGGGGTGCCATTGATAATGAAAATGTACTATTGAAATGGATGAGACACCATTTGGATGTGCGTTGTGGTGGAGTGGATATCGACTCGGAACGACAAATCTGGGTGCCGAGTTCGAATTCTTGTTGAATTCCTTGCATTCAATTACGTACAAATACCCTTGGGAAAGGTATTAATCGGTCTCTTCCCCCAACTTATGGGTTAAATAATAAGACAGATTGGGTACTTGGCTGGCAACCAGTCTACCGAAGAATGTAACTGCAGGATAATCTTCTGCTCAGTCATTCATGTCTCTTTCCAAAGCATGTATCACATATGACACTCATCTGACTCTTGAAATGACTAGCACGTTCACCTGATATGACGCCTTGTGATTTTTCTATGCGGATAAGTGAAAGTGAAGGTCGATATCATTCTTTTTCTGACCAGGAAGTTAAATGGAGAATCACTGAGTGTAAAGTATTACGCAAGACATGCTACAGCGTGTTTGGCAGGAGCTGGACTAACGACTTCCCGTTTGTCTGGTGTGCATATTAAACATTTGGAAAGCTTTTTGAAATCTGTTATAAAATCTACATCTCTTTGAATCCCTTGATCAAATTTTGAGAAACAAACGACTTTTTGTTCTACATGAAGTCTATTTGTGCGTTGTGGTGCAGTGAATATCGGCTCAAAACGAGAAATCGGGGAGCCGAGTTCGAATTCCAGTTGAATTCATTGCATTCACTTACGCGCAAATACCATTAGGAAAGGTATTAATGCGGGATAATCTTCTGTCCAGTCAATCATGTCTCTTTTGAGACATGATCGCCCAAGCGTGTTTTACGTATGGCACTTAACTGACTGAAGTCTATTTAATTTCATTTGCCGAGTATTTTTACAGAACGCCATTTACAATCTCTCAACAATCCTATTGATAGCAAACGAATCACAAAGAAAAATAAAAAGTTACCAGATCTTTTCGGTAATATCTAAACTTATTTATAAATGGAACTTTGTCTCTGTGTGTGTGTGTGTCCGTTACCTATAGACTTCAAAACGGCTGAACCGATTTTCTTGAAAATTTACACAGTTGTACTATAAGCGTCTGCGAGTGGTCTTAGCTAGGTTTTGTGTCGAGGTAAACCCGATAAATACTGAAAATCGATAATCGAAAAAAATAGTGTTATAGAAGGAGTGATCTGATTTTAATCAAATTTGATACACTCATAGAAAAAGACATAAAAACGATATTCAGAAGTTTCAAGGTTGCAGTTCTTACAATAGTGCAGAAAATCGATAATATATATATATAAATAACAAGATGTTTGTGTGTGTGTTTGTTTATCTGCCTGTATGTCTGTATTTTTTTCAGCCTTTTTATTTTAGTTTTTGCTTTGGGTTTGGCTTTAAGTAGGTATAATTGTTGTTCTTAGCCTCAGCCATGATACCATTTTCTCAGAGGACTTATTTAGCCTTCAAAGTTCAGTTTACAACGAAAAAAACTTATTTTATATCGATATCAGAAAATCAAAATTTGACTTACATCCATTCATTTTTCTTTCAGTCTACGGTTTCGCATTAACTGGAAACAACTATTGCTTTTTAGTCTTTCGTGCCAACGTTCAAAGAGTCTGAGCTCCAGGACCATGGATTAGTTTTAAAGCTTTCATTACACCCGAGCAACGCCGGGCTATACTGCTAGTAACCCATAAAAAAAGAACAAAATATAACAAACTAACAAACGACAAAACAAACAATCTTTTTCCAGGAAAAAAACGACCTTTTTCATTTTTTCATTTTTTTTCTTTTCTCGTTGAAAAGAGACGCAGGCGATTCCGATGTTAAAATTTTAAAAATGTTTTTTTAATCATTTCACCCCAAGCAAGGCGTTAATGCCCCTGATGAGCATGGGGTTAAATAAGGGAGTTGAAGTATTAGGCAGAAAGACAGTGAAGAGAAAGATGAACAAGCTACAGTGGGTGAAAGAGAAAGGGCAAGAGAAATATGTGAATACAGGAGTGAAGACAGTTGCGAAGGTAGAAAGAATGAAAAAGAAAAAGATACAAGAGATGGGAACTGACTTTGCATTTAAATTCCTGGAGGTTATAGCCGTCAGGAAAGCAAGTATATGGAAGCAAGTTCCACAGACGGGAAGTGCTAAAAAAGAAGCTGATGGAGTAAAATTGTCGGTAGATTTAACTGTAAAAGGGTAGGACCTTGTTGCCAGTCTGGTTACCCGAGTAAATTCCTGCGGAGGGTGCACCAGTGACCTAAGTTCGTCAGAGCAGAAGCCATGAAAATATTTATAGAAGAGACAGAGGGAAGCCACGTCCCGCCGATGAGAAGTGGTTGGAGTCGATGTGCTAGGTCGGGACCAATCACATTACAGATTCTCCTTTGGAGCTCGTCGAGGACACTGAGACGAAAAGCAGAGGCGCCTGACCAGATATGACAACATTATTCCATGCACGGTCGGATGGCTGATTTGTAGATGTGAAAGATGGATTCAGGCGGAAAAAACTTCCTGGCCTGACACAGTGACCCAACTTTCCTCTCAGTGGATGTAGCTATTGATTCAATGTAATAATTCCACTTGAGGTCGGAAGATAGTAAAGCCGAGGAAGCGCAGTGTATTGCCTTCAGAGAGACTTGCTTTGTTCATGCTCATGGGTCGCAGGAACGATTGCCTGTGACGATTGACAGATAGGAGTTTCGTTTTAGAAGCATTAAAATTTACGAGCCACTTCTTACCCCAGTCCACCACGGAGGTCCTTCTCAAGATCAGCAGCGAGTTTGTGTTTGTCCGCCTCGCCAGATTTCTTACTGATGCGAGAGTAAACTGTGGAACTAATAATATAAATATTATTAGTTTTATTATCAAAATTATTATTGTTTTTTATTTCTCCCTTTTTCTTTCATTCTCCTATTATAATTTGCGATCGGTCACCATAGATATTGGTAGAATGATCGGTACCCTTTTCTGCTCTAGTAAGTACCAAACGTAAGTACGCATAATAAGTCGAATTCTTTGCATTCACTAACGGACAAATATCCTTGGAAACGATATTAATTCGTCTTTTCTCACCAGTTATGGGTTAAATAACAGAACAATTATGGTTCTCTAGCCTTGGCTTGGAACCAGTCTACCACAGAAAACAATGGCAACCTACTGCGGGAAAATTTTCTGACCAGTCAATTATATCTCTATGAAGACATGATCGCCCAAGTGTGTGTTACGTATGGCCCTTACCTGATTGAAGTACCTAACTTCTAATGCTATCCTTTACCTTTATAAAAGCCACATCTATCCGAAAATGCTGTATTGTTGTCATATTTGGGCAGAGGCTATGCAGTCCTCATTTAGCACTCTTGATAGTGGGGAGATATAGTTGAGCTTCTTACGGGTCTATCGCTACATCCATGGAAAGTACTTGGACGAACTACACTGATTACTAGAGCCCGCCATACCACTTATTTTTTTAGCAAACCACACACATTCCTCCGTATACCATCAATGAGACGTAAGTTCCACTTGAACATTATCCTTCTGTGAACCTCTACCCTGTGAAACAGATCCCCACGAGGATGTTTCTTCGATCAATAAAATCTTAACCTGTTCAAATCTAAAGTTAAGCGTTATCTCCCCTCCTATCCATTTTAAATACCCCCTTTACATAAACTCTACCTTGAAAGGATCCCGGGCCTTGTAAGGGATGAAGCTTACTATAAAAAAAGAACTACTGCCATATTGGTCAGTAGTAAGACTTATAAATTTAAATCCTGTTTGTCTGTGTTTTAGACGGGGACGTGTGTTATGATGAGATGCAGTGTGATAAAACTATTTACTGCAAACAGGTGTCAAGCACCGAATATGTACATACGTTGCTTTTGCTCAACAAGATCCATTTAAGGGGATTCCGCATGTGAACTTTCAAGAGGTTGGAAGGACATTTCGTTCGTAAATCTTTGCGCATACTGAACTTGATGAGGCGGCAGTGTTTGATGTTATTAGCAATGATTAAATAAACATTCCTACACGTGTGGATCAACTTGACGACGGCTCTGCATTACAGACGCTCGCCAAGGGCCATGCCTTATATGAACATTCTTGGCAATCCACACGGCGTCGGTAGCACAATTCAGAGCAAATATTGTAAAAAATAAGGTATCTACTACAGGAATCGTTGATCATCGTTTCCATTCAGCTGCACCAAAGAAAAATAGGCCTCGATCCAGACATCCAATTTCGACCTCGACAAACACAACCTCGTTTATGTCTCTCGAATTAGAGTTAGTTTAGCGATGGAGAAATGGTTATGTTTTTAAGCAAAAAATGACTGAAGACATCCGAAGGAACAATATCCACTTGGTTGTATTCTCTGGCGTTATACACATCCCCAGTTCCTAGTATCATTACACGAGATACTAGATTGGCAACTAGGTCCCACCCTTTCACAGTGAAACCGATAAAATTTAACCGCAATTTCTACTTCAACAGCTTCTTTTCTCGCACTTCCCGCCTGTGGAATTCCCTTCCACATGCCTGCTTCCCCGACGGCTACAATCTCCAGGAGTTTAAGTGTAAGGTCAATAGACACCTCCTAACACACTAACTTGCATCTATTCTTTCAAACATCTCACCATCTAACCAACCCTCATTCTCGTTACCCTTACCCGTCTATCACCCTCCTTCTGACATTTCCTGTATCTAACCATCTTTTCCCCATCACTGCCAATGTAACCCCCTGCGCTACAGTGGCAGTGGAATGCCTTGCTCGGGGTGAAACGATTAAAAAAAAAAGTAAAAAAAGATATGGTTTGCAAAACGTAACAAGTTCTGATCACCTACAAACATGTCTCTATCAATAGAATATCTTTAATCCTGACCACTTTCTGTTTTTTATTTTCTATTTAGTTTTATTAACGATCAATCTAGGATGAGTTTCAGATCATCAGCAAAACCTAAGCAAATTATATCATAGTATATGTTTGCACTTTAAGATGATCGCTTGAGAAATAGAATGGCGTTTTATAGTTTTTACTGATGAACGAATGTTACGCCTTGGTGCATATGGTTGTTTGTGCTTCACACAGACTGTAGGAACGATATTAATTTTCTTTTTCTTCTCTAATTAACGTGTTTGATTTATCATTTAACGGCCAGTAAGTGACGCACCGGTCAATACGGGAAAGGTTTTTAAGTTAGACACCAGGAAGAAAAAATGCTTTCCGTTTCGAGGAGCAAATTCAGCCTTTCACAAAATGACATACAGGAATTGTGAATATTATTTAAACGTTGATAATAATATTCGCTAGCCTTGCGTTTTCTTTGTCTGGGAGAAGGCATGTAACATATTTCTAAACTGTAAATATTTTCTAAACTCTAAAGGTTTCATTTACGTTCATCCGAAATCTACCTAGACATTTAGATTTATGTAACGTATAGATACATTTCTGTAATTATAGAAAGTACTGCAGAGTCTGTTCATATATATTTAGTCAACCTCAAAAACATATTCCAACTTCGTTTCCTCCACGGCACACTCATTCTAGTCAACTGGTTCCCACCCATTCACAGGTAGATAAACCAAATGCTGCCGACACTTCTACTCTATCAGCTTCTTTTCTCGCACTTCCCATCTATAGAACTCCCTTCCATATTCTTGATTTTCTGACGGCTACAACCTTCAGGAATTTAAATGCAATGTCAATACCCGTCTCTTAACCACTTGACGCCAGTTCTTTCTACATCACCCTGTATAACTTTTCCATTCTCTCTACCTTTGCAACTGTAATCACAGATGTATTCCCATCCATCTCTTGCTCCGTTCTTTCATAGAGAGAGAAAGAGTGGGAGAGGAAGAAAGAAAGAAAGAGAGGGAGAGAGAGAAAAAGAAAGAGAAAGAGTGGTAGAGGAAGAGAGAGAAAGAGAGAGAAAGAGTGGGATTGAAAGAGAGAGAAAGAGTGGAAGAGGAAGGAACAGCATATAGAGAGAGAAAGATAGAGAAAAAGTGGGAGAGAAAGATAGAAAGAAAGTAAAGAGAGTAGTGAGAAAGAGAGAAAAAGAGAAAGAGTGGCAGAGGAAGAGAAAGAGAAAGATAGAGAGTGGGAGAGTAAGAAAGAAAGAAAGAAAGAAAGAAAGAAAGAAAGAAACAGTGGGAGAGAGAAAAAGATAGAGAAAGAGTGGTAGAGGAAGAGAGAGAAAGAGAAATAAAGAGTGGGATTGAAAGAGAGAGAAAGTGGAAGAGGAAGGAACAGAATATATAGAGAGAAAGACAGCGAAAGAGTGGGAGAGATATATAGAAAGAAAGTGAAAAGAGTGGGAAAGAAAGAGAGAGAAAGAAAAGTTTAGACTATCTACTCCAATTAAAAAAAAAAGTGAGAAGATTGGAGAAGAGAAAAACCGGAAACTACAACCTGAACAGGAAACAAGGGATAAACCTCTTCACCTATTGAATAGACGTGGGTAGAGTGTGAACCGGGCGATAGTTTAGACTATCTACTCCAATTGATGGCAACAACATTCAATGCACGGACGAATGGTAGCTTTATAAATGTGCAAAATAGATTCTGTCGAGAAAAACTTCCTGGCCCCTCTCCGTGAACCAAACTTCCTAGCAGTAGATGCAGCTATAGATTCAATGCAGTCATTCCATTTGTGGTCATTTGAGAGTGTGAGGCCAAGGAGACGCAGTACGTTGCTCTCTATGAGACTAGCATTTTCTATTCTGATGGTAAGCAGGAATGTTTCTCTGAGGTGGTTGAAGGAGAGCAGCATCGTTTTGGAGGTATTAAAATTTACTAGCCATTTCTTTACCCCATTCAATCACAGAATGAAGGCCTTTTTGAAGGGCAGCAGCCAGGTTTTTCTTTGTCAGGCTTGGCAAATTTCTTATTGAGACAGGCCTAAATTGTGGTGCCGTCTGCATAGATAGCTATTTAGGAACTGATTGCATCAGGAAGATCTTTGATGCAGATCAGAAAAAGCCTTTGAGAAAACTGCACGGCTACTGTCTCATTTAAGGCCTCATTCTATTAAGGCGATGCGCTCTCGTCATGAGAATTCGGATGATACGTTTCGCTGGATTGGTTATCCAAGTAAGCACTCATTCGGATGGTTGATTTATATGTGTACAAGATGGATTCAAACGAGAAAAACATCCTGGCCCGACGCAGTGGCCCAACCTGCTTAGCAGTAGATTTAGCTATTGATTCAATCTAGTCGTTCCACTTGAAGTCATCTGAGAGAGTGAATCCAAAGAGGCACAGTTTATTGCTTTCAGGGAAACTAGCGTGATCCATGCTGATCTGGGTGTAGGAGAGATTGTCTATGGTGGTTAAAGGATAGAAGCTTCGTTTTGGAGGCATTAAAATTTACGAGCCATGTCTTACACACATTTATTCCGAGATTGGAGGTCCTTTACAAGATCACGACAGATTGGAGGTCCTTTTGAAGTTCAAACACCAGTCTTACTCTGTCATCCTTGGCAAATTTCTTATTGAGGCGGGAAAATGGTTTCATCTGCATAGATGCTTACTTGGCAACTGATTGCACCAGGAAGATCTTTGATGAAGATCAGAAAAAGCCTTTAAAAAAAAACAATTTTCAAATGTACGAAGGGGTGCTGAAAATTCTCAGATCGACGAAGAAGCTCGAATTTTGATAAGTGGTCATTTGATCAAAACATATTTCAACACCTCCTCGTAACTGAAAATTTAATTTATGCTCCATAAGCAAGTCATTTTTAACTATAAATTGCTGTGGAGTGATTGTTTACATGTAAATCTCATACTTTTTTATTAAGTCTAACCATGACAAAATATTTTGCGAATCTGATGGATTTACCAAAATATATCAAGGTAAATATTGAGACAAACACCAAAAATATCCGTGATTAATAAGTACATTATTTCCCATGCGAAATATCTTTTTGCAGAAGGTCACCGACAATAACATGGACGGATCATATAAGTAATTGGGAAGCTTTAAGGAAAACAATAAGCAAAAAAAAAAATTATATTTACAATAAAAAAATCTTGGACACAGTCAGAAAACGGGCATTTCTAATGGAAAAGAGTCAGGAGGTAAGATTTATTTGTTTAGCGGCATATCAACGCCTTATCGGTCATTTAATGCTGAAATTTAATTTTCTTGGGAGCATGATTAATTTCATTTGCAAAAAGAAAAAAAAATCTGGTATTTTTTTTTCAAAAATGAATTGCTTTACAAATGTATTTTTATATTTTCAAAGGGTTTTGACGCCAGGTTGTTGGTTAACTATTTTATCATAGCTGGGACCTTAACAGGTGTAACCAGTCTGACAGGAGGCAGCGAACCATTTACCTGAGTGATAGTAAAAAGTAAAAAAAAAAAAAATTACCAAGAAATAAAAATGATAAGAAGTTGTGGAGATCCATGATCACAAATGTTACTGAAGCGACGCGGCAAATAGAAGAAGAATGACAGCTTCAGATTTTTAGATTTAGATTAAACACTCATTTTTCGCACATTACCAAATGCGTCAAAATAAATAAACAACATTCAAAATCGTTATGAAATCTTATACGAAAGTTTCTTGAACATTTCCGACTGCTATTGAGATTTCAAAGTTCAAACCATAGAAAGATAGCCTACTTTATCTGACGGGCCAGCGAAGCTATTTATAAAGATTTACGGATTATTTCATAACATTGACTTCGTCTGGTAACGGTATTAGAAGGAATTGTTTGTTCATATTTCTAAAATCGCATCAAATAGGAGAAAGAAATTCGAATGTTAATTACATTTGGCTGAAGAAGAAATTTACTTTGAATTTACAGTTATCTATAAAAACTAGAAGCATTGTTTACCATTGATTTTGCTCTCAGTGTAACACCGTTTGTAGATATCTATCTATCTATGTATGTCATGATTTTGATAGTTATCTATCTAGACATATAAAAGCATATTTTCGTAAATAAAAGACTGAAATCAGACCTATATAAGCATATTGGGGTGAATGGAGGAAAAAGATCAGACAAATATAAGCATATTTATGTGAATGTAAGAAAAAAGTTAGACCTCAATAAGCATTGTTATGTGAATGGATGAAAAAATCCGATATATAAACATAGTTATGTAAATGGAGAAAAGAAAAAAGACATATACGCATATATTTGTAAATGAAAGAAAGAAATCTGATATTTATAAGAATATTTGTAGAAATGTAAGAAAGAAAGAAAGAAATCAGACCAATATAAGGATATATATATCAATGGAGGAAAGAAGACAGATATGCATAAGCATATTTATGCAAATGAAAATAATGAAGTTAGACATATATAAGCATATTGATGTGAATAGAAGAAGCAAATCAGACCTACATAAGAATATAGATGTGAATAAAGGGAAGAGTGTATTGATGTGAATGGCAGAAAAAGTTTGAGTTTTGTCTAATGGTATATATACCTCTGTGGGTTATTTAATGCCAAAGGGACTTCAAAAATTTCTTTTTGTTTTAATATTCGGTTTTAGTGAGAAAGTTAATTTAGTCAGATTTTGATGAATTTTTTTATGTTTCTCTCTTTTTATTTTAGAAAACTTAAGATGTCATCTAGTTTTGTATTCGGAAATGTATTGCTGGTAATAATTTTTTTCCCTTCAAAAATGTAAAATGGCAATAATTTTTTTCTTTTTCCAAAACGTATTATGGCAATAAGATATTTACTTGAAAAATGTATTGTTAATGATATTTTTTATTTCAAAAAAGGATATTTTTCTATAAAAGTCTATTTTTATACTTTCATAGGGTTTTAACCCCAGTTTGGAAGTAGGGGAAACAATTTGTCTATAGTTGGGACCCAAACAAGTGCTACAAGTCTGGCTCAGGGTGGATCTTGGAACAACAGCAATTAAGAGGTGGTTCCATGCTTCTCACAACTTCCCAATCAGAAGAAGTTTACAGTGATACCTAAGACCATATTGGAAAAATTGGGGTATATATATGCATATTTGTATAAATCGAAAAAAGAAATCAGGTATATATATATATGCATATTTCTATAAATGGAAAAAGGAAATCATATATATATATATATGCATATTTGTGTAAATGAAAATACATTAGGTATATATATATGCATTTTTGTGTCAACGGAAAAAAAGAAAACAGATATATATATGCATATTTGTATAAATGAAATAAAGAAATCATATATATATATATATATATATATATATATATATATGTGCATATTTGTGTAAATGGAAAAAAAGAATTCAGGTAGATATATGCACATTTGTGTAAATGAAAAAAAATCAGGTATATATATGCATTTTTGTATCAATAGAAAAAAGAAATAAGATATATTTATGCATATTTGTACAAATGAATAAAAGAAATCAGGTATATATATGCATATTTGTGTAAATGGAAAAAAGAAATCAGGTATATATATGCATATTTGTGTAAATGAGAAACAATCAGGTATATATATGCATTTTTGTGTGAATGGAGAAAAAATCAGATATATATGTGCATATTTGTACAAATGGAAAAAAGAAATCAGGTATATATATAAATATATATATGCATATTTGTATAAATGGAAAAAATAAATCAGATATATATATGTATATTTGTATAAATGAAAAAAAGAAATCATATATATATATATATATATATATATATATATATATATGCATATTTGTATAAATGGAAAAAAGAATTCAGGTTTATATATATGCATATTTGTATAAATGGAAGAAATAAATCATATATATATATATATATACATATTTGTATAAATGGAAAAAAGAAATCAGGTATACATATGCACATTTTTATAAATCGAAAAAAGAAATCAGATATATATGTGATATTTGTGTAAATAGAAAAAAGAAATCAGGTAGATATATGCACATTTGTGTAAATGAAAAAAAATCAGGTATATATATGCATATTTGTATAAATGGAAAACAGTAAACATATATATATATATATATATATATATATATATATATATATATACATATGCATATTTGTGTAAATGGAAAAAGAAATCAGATAGATATATGCACATTTGTGTAAATAAATTAAAATCAGGTATATATGTGCATATTTGTGTAAATGGAAAAATGAAATCAGGTATATATAAGTGTATTTGTATAAATGGAAAAAAGAAATCAGATATATGCATGTATATTTGTGTAAATGGAAAAAAGAAATCAGGTAGATATATGCACATTTGTTTAAATGAAAACAATCAGGTATATATATGCATTTTTGTGTCAATGGAAAACAGAAATCATATATATATATATATGCATATTTGTACAAATTGGAAAAAAGAAATCAGGTATATATATATATATATATATATATATATATATATATATATATATGCATATTTGTTTAAATATAAAAAGAAACCAATATATATATGCATATTTGTATAAATGGAAAAAAGAAATCAGGTATATATATGCATATTTGTATAAATGGAAAAAAGAAATCATGTATATATATATATGCATATTTGTGTAAATGGGAAAAAGAAATCAGGTATATATATATGCATATTTGCATAAATACATAAAAGAAATCAGGTATATATATATATATATATATATATGCATATTTGTATAAATAGGAAAAGAAACCTGTATATATATGCATATTTGTATAAATGGAAAAAAGTAATCAGGTATATGTATGCAATGTATATGTATATGTATTTGTATAAATAATAAAAGAAATCAGATACATATATGAATATTTGTATTAATAGAAAAACAAAATCAGGTATATATATGCATATTTGTATAAATAGAAAAAAGAAATCAGGTATATATATGCATATTTGTATAAACAGAAATAAGAAATCAGGTATATATATGCATATTTGTATATAAATCAGGTTTATATATATATATATATATATATATATATATATATATATTTGTATAAATATAAAAAGAAACCTGTATATATATGCATATTTGTATAAATGGAAAAACGAAATCAGATATATATATATGCATATTTGTATGAATGGAAGAAAGAAATCAGATATATATATGCATATTTGTATAAATAGAAAAATAAATCCGATATATATATATATATATATATATATGCATATTTGTGTAAATGGAAAAAAGTAATCAGGTATATATATGCATATTTGTATAAATAGAAAAAAAGAAATTAGATACATATATGGATATTTGTATAAATAAAAAAAGAAATCAGGTATATATATGCATATTTGTATCAATGGAAGAAAGAAATCAGGTATATATATATACATGTTGGTATAGATAGAAAAAAGAAATCATATATATATATATATATATATATATATATATATATATATATGCATATTTGTATAAATAGAAAAAAGAAATCAGTTATATATATATGCATATTTGAATAAATAGAAAAAAGAAATCAGGTATATATATGCATATTTGTATAAATGGAAAAAGGAAATCATATATATATATATATATATATATATACATATTTGTATAAACAGAAAAAAAGAAATCAGGTATATATATATATATATATGCACATTTTCATAAATGGAAAAAGGAAATTAGTTATATATATGCATATATGTATAAATGGAAAAAAGAAATCAGATATATATATATATATGCATATTTGTGTAAATGGGAAAAAGAAATCAGGTAGATATATGCACATTTTTGTAAATGAAAAAAATCAGGTGTGTATGTGCATATTTTTGTAAATGGAAAAAAGGAATCCGATATATATATATGCGTATTTGTGTAAATGAAAAAAACAAAATCATGTATATATATGTATATTTGTGTAAATGAAAAAAGGAAATCAGGTATATATATGCATATTTATGTAAATGGAAGAAAAGAATTACGCATATATAAGCATATTTGTGTAAATGGAAAAAGGAAATCAGGTGTATATATATATGCATATTTGTGTAAATTGAAGAAATGAATTAGGCATATATAAGCATATTTGTGTAATAGGAAAAATAAATCAGCTATATGTATGCATATTTTATAAATGGAAGAAAGAAATCAGGTGTATATATATATATGCATATTTGTGTAAATGGAAAAAAGAAATCAGGTATATATATGCATATTTGTGTAATAGGAAAAATCAGGTATATATATATATGCATATTTGTATAAATGGAAAAAAGAAATCAGATATATATATGATTATTTATATGAATGGAGGAATTCGTCCTTTTTTATTCTCTGAATATGTACAGGTGAAATCAAGGTTGTGATTAAGTTTGGATTTTCATGTACTACATAAACATGTTTGAATTACTCTGTATTTTCGAATAACTTCTGTTATAAATGTTTTCAATCTAGATCAAGTCCAGAAACGTCTCCGCGTTCATGTGGGTCACGAATTATGTTCCACAAAACAACCCCTTTTCCCCACAAGAATCTTCGAAAGACTCTCCTTGCACTATCGCTATTTCCATGGTAACTTTTCTGACAAACTAACTTTCAAGAGTAAGATCCGCCATACCACACACACCACTGTCCTTTCCATTTGTATTCCATTGGTGATAAATAGGGTAACTCGAGCTTCTTTATCTTACAAAGCACTGCTTTGTGAAACCGACTCCCAAGAGGATATTTCCCCATCATTAAAATCTTTGCTTTTTGGTCTAGGGTTAAACGTTCTCTTTCCCACATATCCGAATAAACTCTGCCTCCCAGCGTGTAACCCTCTACCTATAGTGTTTCTTAGGCCTTGTACAGGTTGAACATCATTGTAAAAAAATTATATCTTCTTAAATGATGACATTATTTGTTCGTGTAACAGTTCCTTTTCGAATAGCTATCGCTTGGCTTAATCTTTTATATTTTTGTAAGGAATTCACACACACAGACATATACACACACAGATGTACACACACACGCACACACACACACAGATATATATATATATATATATATATATATATATATATATATTCTTAATTCGTTATTACGCGACCTAGGTTTCTACCATGTCGTGTCTTCAGGCGACTTGCAATAACTGATTTTACCGTTTTTATAAAGACGCTCACGTAACGGGGAATTTTTGCACGCACAATTTTTAAAATTACAAGAAATTATAACGTTTTCATTCATGGTTGTTTGAACCTCAGAGGTATTTTTTGGCATGCTTACACTTAGTCATAATTTCTGTACTTTCATCCAATAATTCATTTTTGTTTAGGAATAGCATAACCGCTAATTTTTCTTCCTGGCACAGTCTACATATTTTGCCACCGTTGTAAGGCTTGGCTGCTTTCACTATACTCCACGTTTTGTCTGAGTCTTTTCCATATTTTGATTTCAATTTTCACACGTGGCTACAATTTTTTACGTTTCCTATTTTAAATGCAGACTTGTGATTGAACCACCAGGTCTTAAAGATGTCTTTGGTTGATTCCAAATATATCTTGTGTTAATCATTTAAGTTATGTAGTTTTGCTTTGTAAGTGACTTCTTTTCTATTACAAAAACCTTAAAGAGGGCATTTATTTTTGTCCCTGAAGTTGCATTCTTTATTAGTGATCTTGTTTTGTACAATGCTATATAAATTTCTGTCGTTTTGTTTATTTATGAAACTTTTGAAATTACTAGTACAGCAATAACTTAGCTTGATTGTATTCCTACTGAAAATTTTGTTTAGCTCTGAGCTTTTTGGAAAGTGTTTAACTATCAGTTTAAAATATTTGTCCTATTTTGGTTTTTACCTCTAAGTTAAATAGTAAGTTGAACCATATATATATATATATATATATATATATATATATATATATATATATAATATAACAATCTGGTCCCACCCGAGGAAGCTGATGCAAGCGGGGGCGTTTCCGGTCGTTGAAAGGAACGGATGTTTGTTTGACCTTATTTCCGGCAGTAGCGGAAATGACTACAAGAGGCAAACAGAACAGGTGTCTCTGAGAATTACGTGGGCGTGCGTGAGCGAGGCAAAAACCGGAAGAAAAAGTTCCGGTTTGGAGATTATAAAAAGACCTCGGCGCACGGATTCACCAGACGAGGACAGACAGTCCAGACAGACCAGACCAGAGTAGAGAGAGAGAGACACAACAGATCCGACGACACTCCCGTCAACCCTTGGAAGCGCGCTCTCACTCTCTGTTCACTAGGCTACACGGTTCATCGTCATTAATAAAAATATAACTTATATTTTTATATATATGCGTGTTTGTTGTATATTGCTATATAACAAAAGTCTTTTTGGTGCTAGTGACTTGCTGTTTTGAGACAACAAAACAGATAGATACGAGCCGGTTACCACGGCGACGATTGAAAATTCAACGGACTTAAAACTACCAGATAGAAAGAAAAGAAGAAGACGAAAATATATAGCAGCCGCGCGACTGTAAGACGTCAGCCAAGGTAGGTGACTCTTTGATTTGATAGTGTGTGTGTTTTCTGCTCGTGTTTATAATAAGTCTAGTTGGAAAGAAGGAAAAAAAATGGAACAGCGTACTTTTGCCGATCTGGCCCTAGAGTTGAAAAATATGGATTGTTCGGTGTCGAACACATTCAGGGTAGAACGGAGGGGGTGAAAGGACTGCATGTAGAGAGTAGCGCATAGGTTGGAGTTGGCTGGAGGATTGGAGTTGAAATATTTACCTATCTGTAAGTACAAAACATCTGAGTTAATGATTTATTTTTTTTTAATATTTTACCATATATGTGAAGTGAGTTTACTGGTATGTTGCTTAATTAATCTTACTTTTATTGAGTAAGTGAAATGTAAAATCATGTAAAGGAAGTTTCTTCTACTCTTTAAAGTGGTTAATTGGATTAACTTGTTGATAACAATGTTTTCGTTGGGTTGTGCAGTGTTAGGTTTTTTTTTTATTTCTTTTCAATGACTGTACACTACAAAATGATTTACATTTCTATGGTTGTGAATTATGCTTTTGTGCAGGTTCCCATCAATTCAACATCCTCTGTGAATTTTCATTTATGTGACTTGGGAAATATCTTTTGAAGATATATTAATTTCTGAAAACTAGTAAATACCTTGGAACAGATAAATATGGAGAGATTTAGTGAAGGATGTGAGGAACTCCCGAGGAGGTTGACGATAGGGGTCATTGCTGGCGTGGTCGGCGTAATAATCATCCTTGGAATAATAGCCAGGAAGCGGATTTTTAAGTGTAAAAGAAGCAACAGTGCTTCGGGAAAGGAAATTGAGTTATCCGTTGTGAATAGTACTCCGGGGTCAACGGGTGTTCAACACTCAAATGTCTCTGCGTTAAACAGAGAGATGTCAACAAATCAGATATGCTTGGATTCGAATCCAGAGGAAGTAGTTCAGGGAATGGAAAACATTGTACAAACTAAGGAACTACGAGTCACGGGTCCATTTTTTTAGAATAAATTAATATAGATGAAACCTCTAATCCTCCACAAGTGAATTGCATGCGGATTAACGTTGGAATCAGGGTAATTTTCTTCATTTTCTATTGAACATTTCTCGGTCAGACTATGAATGATATGTACGGCAGATAATGGCCATTTTTCTGTGTTCAAACATAGTATGTTTGAAATTAAATTAAATTAAATGAAGTTACATGTGTAACAATAAACTCGAGCAGAAGCACGCATGGTGTTGGTCAAAGGTCATTTACTCGATGTTAGTTTAAAAACTGGGGCGCGATTACCGCCTATAATCATGTGGTTATGCATCGAAGCGTCTACGCTTATGGACAGAGTCGAGAAAGAAAATGAACATTTTTAAGAACTTTGCCCAATTCTGTGAAAATGGATATTAAAAAAAAAAAAAAAAAAGAACAATGAAACATCGAGCTGGTAGAACAATTTTCAAGATGGACACGAACATTGTTGGGTTGCCGATGTAGGCTCCCCTATATATTTTTTTTGTTGTTTTTTTTGTTTCGGCATGCACATGTTTTGTTGTTTTGGCGTGCACATGTTTTATACAATTGTCGGGCTTGTGTGGCATGGGGAGGAGAGTGAGGGTGTTGCGCTTAAAATGTTCTTAGGTGAACATTTTGGAAAATGGGTGGGCGAGGAATGTAATATAACAATCTGGTCCCACCCGAGGAAGCTGATGCAAGCGGGGGCGTTTCCGGTCGTTGAAAGGAACGGATGTTTGTTTGACCTTATTTCCGGCAGTAGCGGAAATGGCTACAAGAGGCAAACAGAACAGGTGTCTCTGAGAATTACGTGGGCGTGCGTGGGCGAGGCAAAAACCGGAAGAAAAAGTTCCGGTTTGGAGATTATAAAAAGACCTCGGCGCACGGATTCACCAGACGAGGACAGACAGTCCAGACAGACCAGACCAGAGTAGAGAGAGAGAGAGACACAACAGATCCGACGACACTCCCGTCAACCCTTGGAAGCGCGCTCTCACTCTCTGTTCACTAGGCTACACGGTTCATCGTCATTAATAAAAATATAACTTATATTTTTATATATATGCGTGTTTGTTGTTTGTCGATATACAACATATATATATATATATACGTCTAGAGTAAGTATGGATGGAATAATATTCCATATCCAAAGAAACACTATTCTTAAAAAAAATGTTCAATACAAAGTAGAGCGAATAATATTTATTTAGAATTTATAACATAAATATATTATAATATCACTACAAAAGTAGCCATCTTGTTTCGACACAATGTCTGTCTTATAGTGTCGAAGCAAAATAGCTACTTTTTTAGTGATATTATAACATATTTATGTTATATATATATATATCATCAATTTTGATGAAATCGATATGAGAAGTTCTATGTTTAATTTTTGTATTTTTCTAATTTTCGGATAAGTGGTTGAGTATTGTGCTCAGGGTTAGGGATGAAACGTAGTTAAAACTAGTTAAATATTAGTTAAACTTCTGTTGTCTTCACTATGTTTTTTTTTATAATTTGGACCTTTTATAATTTGGCCCTTTTAAATGATCTAGCTCTAAGGCAAGTTGGAAACGAGGCCGCACAAAAAGACTGCGATTTAATTATTTATTAATGCAATTTAAGTTTCTTTTATTTATTTCATTATAATAAAATAGGTGCTCACATTAATTATGTCATATGCACTTTACGATACCTTGTTCTGTGGAGAAAGATAATTTTATTTAATGTGGGCTGCATAATAACATGGATAATACTAACATGTATAATAACAACAGTGCGTTGTGTTGCAGTGGAGATCGGATCGGAACGAGAGATATCAGAACCGAGTTCGAATTCCAGTTAAATTCGTTGCATTCACTAAGGTGCAAATACCCTTGGCCCGTCACTTCTCACTCCAACTAAATAGCAGAACAGATTGGGTTCTGTAGACTGTGGTAGACTGGTTGCAGAAGTAATGGCAACCTACTGCGGCAAAATTTTTCTGCCCAACATGTATGTCTCTTTCGAAACATGATCGCCCAAGCATGTATTACGTATGACATTTAATAGACCGAATAGCACATTACTCAACAACTCATCCGAAAATTGTAAAATACAGTGAAAAAATTAAATCGTCAAACCTTGTTAGTTCTTCTTAATGAAGCATGTTTTGGTGAATATTTGCTGCAATGGTAAATATTAAATAAGAATATTAAATATTAAACGCAGAGGCGAATTTTTCAAATTTGCATAAATTAATAAAATTATAATTTCTTAAAAATAAATAATTATCATATCCCAATGTTTGCGCATATTGCCCGCAAACAACCCCCATCAAATGCTTTAAAAGAAAATTAAAAAGATGAACAACTCATAAAGATTCTAAAATTTGTAAACAAAAAAAGAAAAAAAAAACTATGTGTGACGGTCAGAAAATTTGTACCTAAACTTGTTCCTTTACCATAACTCTTCAAAGAAACATCGATTTTACACCGCCTCGTAATTATGAAATCGATCTCCTTTCTAAATCGTTGACTTCAATGTTCTTCGATTCTGACAAGTGTCACCGTCTAAGGAACGGCTGAAGAACTCTTCAAAGATTATTACAAAAAAAGATTAAAAGAAAAAGTATTTGTTTATACTTCTGAGTTGAAGTAGTATTTACATGTTTTACATTGTTCGGACTATGTCCTCATCTTTATTGCCATATTTGCGAAGTTTCTGCCGTTGTACGCTCCGACCTTCTTCAGGAGCTAGGAATTTCGAACCAAACCATTTATTTCGATCACTGGGGTATATCATTCTCATTCCATGTGCGATGCTACTTCTAGTAGCCATGCAGTTATCTCCCTTTAACTCAATTGTAAGTTATTTGTTTACCACTGTTGTAGCCGGGTGTTGAACTCACAACTTTTTGGGTAAAGTCACAGGAACTAATCAACGCCTATATACATGGCCCAGGGAAAATATAATCCTATTTTTTACGAGTGGATAAGTTTACTTAATTAGTGCCGATAAATTATTACAATTTTAATGGGATTCAATTAAGATTATAACATAAATGATATTTAAATGAATGTCTAATAACTTACGAACAAATGCACCATCAATTTGTCAAACAAATTTTGCCGTATGAAATCGTTCCTCTACGAAAGGTCCCCTGACATCTTAGCTCCCTGCAAAACTTACCTCAACCATACAATACCCTCTTCTGATATCTCGATTTCTGGATACCTTCTTTTCTTTAGGAAGTAATCCAATGTCCACATGCGTGGTTTAGGAGTTTATGCCAGTGACCATCTCCCTCTAGCTAGGGAAAACTCTTTTGGATCTCCTGTCCACTCCTACATGTGTCTCCGTCTCTATTTACTAAACTCAGTTAGCTATCTCTTCTTTCTCTACCTCTCTTCTTCCTCTCATGACTGTCTCACGCTAAACAGTATTTCAGACAATATACCCAAAGCCATTTCTCTTCATCTATTCATTAATATATTTGTTTTCGGTGGCTTTAGTGCCTATCATGCCAAGTCGCTGAAAAACGCTGTTACCAATCTTGGTGGAGTCCAAACGCTGATAGACTCAACCACTCAGTCTCTCACTTGGATTTCCCAAGTAACTAAAATGAACACGCTTCTCTTCTAAATATCTGCCTTGTCTATGTCTCTGAGTCTTGCCACGTTCTGCAGCTCTGCTCTCTTGGAAACTCTGATCGTTCTATGGTGTCTGTGAATATCTCTTTTCCATTTTCATCCTGGAACCTTCAACCAGTAAAATATCTTACTGCTATCAACTAGCGGACTGAGATTTGTTCTTTTTTTCTCTTTGCGATGAATGTTGGAACAAAATTTTTAGTATCCCTGTTTAAGACTGCACTTCTGAGGTCTCCTCCTGGATGAAAACCGAACCGGCATTGTTGAGTTCACCCGAGTGAGGAAATTCTGACCTAAACCTCGTTCATCTCTTTAGTTCTTTTCTGCTTGCTCAGCTGCCATTGCCCACAGGAATTACTTCTTCCGGCTTTACCGGAGCGACACGTCTGATCACAATAGGCGCCTCTTTGTCTCTGCTCGCAATGAATGTAAACGTATTAATGAATGCTAAGCTCCTGCTTGCTGATAGAATGAAGCAACGTATAGCATCTATCAAGTTTGGTTCTAATACTACTAGCGTCTCTGCAAGAGAGTGTTGAAGAAAAGCAAACACTTAATTTCTCTATATTCAATCAATTCGAGGTCCTTAAATCCACAGCAAACAAGGTTGAGTGCTTTGTTCGCAAATTCTTTTCCAAAGCCACTTTTGACTAGTCTGAAGGCCTCACTCCAAATTTACCATTTATAATTGAGGTAATGAAAAATTGACATAACCATATAATTACACACACACGCACACACACACACACACACACACACACACACATATATATATATATATATATATATATATATATATAACCTCGTCTCTGGTCTCTAACACAATTTCTAAGTTTGACTCCCAGAAGGCAAACGGAGGTGATAGAATTCTAGATTTCGTCTTCAAGAAATATGCCCTTGTTCTCTCCAAACTCTATAATTATTGCCTCACTGCTTCTTGCTTTCTTGCTTGTTGGAGGTACTCTTCTGTAGTTCATGTTTTTAAAAACACTAGAAGGCCCTCTGACCCGTTTAATTATCGTCCAATTAACCTCATTTTAGCAAAGTATTCGGGGTATTAACAATACGAACGTAGTTAGGTATCTCCCATCTCACAGCCTTCTCTCTGATAAAGGATATGGCTTCCGCATCGTCAAGTCTATCACTGATGACTTAACGGCCATCCTGAATATATGCACCAGACTCTTGATAACAGTGAAGCTCCAGCTCTTGCTCTCAATATCTCAAACGAATTTGACAGTGTCTGGCATGCTAGATTCAGATCTACGATAATTCTGGACGATTGTTTGATTTAATTCATACATCCCCATCTAATCGTGAAATAAAGGTTGTTTTAAACGGGCAAGCATCCAGATCTTCGGGCGTCCTTCAAGGCTCTATCCTAGGCCCTACCTATTTTATGATCTTTATGAAATCAGTTCCCAAGTAGGCATCTATGCAGATGGCACCACCATTTATTATTATCTCGATAGAAAATCTGCTGAAGCTGAAAAAGTAAACTTCGCTGCTGCTCTTCAAAAGGACCTCCAACTTGTGATTGAATGAGGTAGAATGTGACTCGTAAATTTTACTACACCCAAAACTAAGCTGTTCTCTTTTACTTATCATTGAGAAACCGTCCAGCCTACCATAAAAATAGATGACGTTAGTTTTCTAAAGAGCAACACTGTGCCTCCTTGGCCTCACTCTCTCAACCGACCTCAAATGGAAACACTGTATTGAATCTGTTGCTGCATCTACTGCCAGAAATCTTTTCACGTCATAATCCATGTTGCATATTTAAAGATCTAACATTCTAACATTGAATACTGTCGCCATAAAAATTCAAATAAAGATCTGCCGATAAATTATTACAATTTGAATATTTTTTTCTTTAAAAATGGCGCCTGACCAGATATGACAACATTATTCCATGCACGGTCGGATGGCTGATTTGTAGATGTGAAAGATGGATTCAGGCGGAAAAAACTTCCTGGCCTGACACAGTGACCCAACTTTCCTCTCAGTGGATGCAGCTATTGATTCAATGTGTTAATTCCACTTGAGGTCGGAAGATAGTAAGGCCGAGGAAGCGCAGTGTATTGCCTTCAGAGAGACTTGCTTTGTTCATGCTCATGGGTCGCAGGAACGATTGCCTGTGACGATTGACAGATAGGAGTTTCGTTTTAGAAGCATTAAAATTTACGAGCCACTTCTTACCCCAGTCCACCACGGAGGTCCTTCTCAAGATCAGCAGCGAGTTTGTGTTTGTCCGCCTCGCCAGGTTTCTTACTGATGCGAGAGTAAACTGTGGAACTAATAATATAAATATTATTAGTTTTATTATCAAAATTATTATTGTTTTTTATTTCTCCCTTTTTCTTTCATTCTCCTATTATAATTTCGCCATAAAAATTCAAATAAAGATCTGCCGATAAATTATTACAATTTGAATATTTTTTTCTTTAATCATTTCATCCCAAGCAATGCATTCCACTGCCACTATTGTGCAGGGGGTTACATAGGGGAAAGTGATAATAAAGAGTGGTCAGATATAGGAAATGTCAGGAGGATTATAGGCGGATAAGGATACCGAGGATGAGGGTTGGGTAGATGAGAAAAGTGTTTGAGAGAATGGATGCGAGTTAATGTATTAGGAGGTGTCTATTGACCTTACATTTAAACTCCTGGAGATTGTAGTTGTCGGGGAAGCAATGTGGAAGGGAATTCCACAGGCGGAAAGTGCGAGAAAAGAAGCTGTTTGAGTAGAAATTGAGTTACATTTTATCGGTTTCACTGTAAAATGGTGGAGCATAGTTGCTAATCTAGTATCTCGTGCAAATTCGTACCTAGGGGGCACCAGTGATCTAAGTTCATCGGAGCAGAAGCCGTGAAAGTATTTATAGAAGAGACACACGGAACCTACGTCACGCCGGTGAGAGATTGACTGCAGCCGTCAGTCAAGTTGGCATCGATCACATTATAGATTCTCCGTTGTATTTTGTCAAGAACCCTTAGCAGAATCGTAGTTCAATTAAGATTAAAAAATATATAATATTTAAATGAATGACTAATAACTTTCGATCAAATACACTATCAATTTGTCAAACAAATTTTGCAGTACGGAATCGTTCCTCTACGAATGGTCTCCAGGCTTTCTAGCTCCCGATCTAGATACAATGATAATTGTATCAATTGGTAGCTTGCTTTCAGTCTCTTTCTCATCGACTTGGCTTTTACAAGTATGTTCATGAAAGCTACTCTGCTGTGCTTTTCATCCCCTTGCCCCGACCACATGTATTTACCCTCGATTCACTATCTCTTCTACTCTGTTGGATGTGCATTGTGGTGCAGTGAATATGTGCTCGGAACGAGAAACCGGGGAGCCGAGTTCGAATTCCAGTTGAATCCATTGTATTCACTTACGCGCAAATACCCTTGGGAAAGGTATTAATCCGTCTCTTCCTTCTAGTTATGGGTTAAATAGCAGAACAGACTGGGTTCTATAGCCTTGGTCGGCAACCAGTCTACCGCAGAAAGCAATGGCAACCTACTGCGGGATAATCTTCTGCCCAGTCAGTCATGTCTCTTTCGAGACATGATCGCCCATGCGTGTATCACGTATGGCACTTAACTGACTGACTGACTACTCTGTTGTGGATTCTCTAGAGAGCTCAATCGTAATGAGAGCATATTTTATTATATATGTGCGCATCGCTCATTCACTAATGAATTCGATCACTCTGGCTATTGGGCGTGTATAGTGATAATATACATGCTAAAAAAGTCTGCCTTCTTCAACCGTGCGCCCATGGCCCAGAGGTAGAATCGCCAACTGACGCCACTTCGTCACTCAGTCAAGTCCATTGTCATATACAAAAGGGGGAGATCCCACAACATATTCAAACAATTTATTTTCTAGTACTTCCCATTTGTGGAAAACTCTTCCGTTTGCTTGCTTTCATGATGGCTACAATGTTTGAAAGCTTAAATGCAACGATCATTGCCATCTTTTATCTCCTTGATTCCAATCCTTCTCTTATCCTAACTTTGACATCCCTCAGTGTAACCCCCCTGCGCACCAGTGGCGTCGTTTCTTTCTTGAGGTGAAATGATTTTTAAAAATTAATAAAATTTTATATAAGGTTACTTTACGAAAGATACTGATGTTAGGTAACGGAATATTACCCGACACAGTGTCTGGTAATTGCCGATTGACCGGGTTCTCCTACCAGAACTTTCTAGTGAGAAGGGAGACGAGACTTGACAATGTCCGTATAAATCTTTATCTAGGGTCAACAGCCATCTATCTTAATCCACACCATAACTATGCTATGTTCGTACTCCGTGTTGTGATGGCAAACAACCGCGGAGTAGAGGTCTACACTGATGACAAATCGCTGAACATATATGAAATGAATTCCCAATTGTATAAAAAATGATGACCTTTAAAGACACGAGAAGAATATTAAGATGAGCATTGATGTAGCAGAAATAAGAGGGAAAGAGAGAGAGAGAGAGAGAGAGAGACGGATAAACAGAGATAGAGGGACAGACAGATAGATAGATAGATAGATAGAGAGAGAGAGAGAGAGAGAGAGAGAGACAGAGTTGAGGGACAGAGAGACAAAAAATGAGAGCGAGAAAAAAGAAAATTCCCGAGCAAAATTAGCAAAATCATCATTGGTATATCCGTGCACATAAACTTCATTTCGATGATAGAGCGAATACTTCTTCAGTTACTGAAAAAGATTTTTTTGAATTCATACAATTTATGATATAAATAATAATTAATAATTCCTACAATTTATGATATAAATAATAATTAATAATTATTAGGATAACGATATGAACAGTCTTGGAGAAAAGATTTACGACAAAGTTCAGAAAGTTTTCGTGGGCGTATTTCGTCCATAAGGACTTCACTGGACTAGGTTTGTTTACGTTAATGAAACTAAACACACACACACACACACACACACACACACACACACACACACACACACACACACACACACATATATATATATATATATATATATATATAAACATGTTACGGAAATTCACGAATTTTAACGAAACTTGGTTATAAGCAACCGACAATTTGTAATGAATTATTTTGAACATTATTTTTACCGATACTCGTATTTAAGTAGATATTCTGTTTTTAATTAAACAGTATTTTTATATTTATATCTACCGGCCTGATTATTTACGATAAATTTTGATTACGAAAATGTGTGCTACCCAGCAGGATTCGAACTTGCGACCCCTATTACATAGGGGAAGCATACCATTTGATCTTGTACCGTCTTGACAACTTGACCATGGATTCGTTAATTTCCGTGACATATTTACATTTGTTGACATTACGATACATTTCAGAGCAGATATGCTTGTTTACGGTAAAATCGAAAATTGTGTTATATAAGCATGATAAAAACCTCGTCTGATTAAGAGGCTATCCATGAATATAATAAGAATAAAATAAAGAAAACAACAACAAATAATACCAATAAAAGATTATAAATAAAAAATAAAAAATAATAAATGAAAATAAAAATAAAGGATCAGATTCTCAATAGAGAGAAAATTATCACCTGAATTTGCTAGAAACTCACTAGTAAGAAAAAATGCAAAGAAAAAAACATATTAATCCTACAAAATCGCTAATTTAAATTTATTCCAGTGATGACATTTAAGAATAACTTCATTTCGTTGTTATAAAAACTCGTTATTACCATAAAATGTAACTATTTTTAATTTTTGATCTAAGATTACATCTACTTTAAAAACTAATAAGAGTTTGTGATTTACCAACTGACTTCCATTTGATCAGTTGAGAGAGTCCTCAGAAATATTTAGATAGAGCTATCTGGGATTTACGGTTGTGCCTGGAAAAGAAATATTTATGATTACAAAATCTGTGTTTCCAAGGTCCGGCAGAAATTGCAAAATATACCTTTCTTTCTATATCATATTCCTTAAGAAAAATAGTAGCTTTGTATATGAACTTTTCAGATATGCTTGGCATATGGCCAGTTAACCTAAATTCTACAATTAGAAGGGGATTTATATTTATTTGGTGATTATTATAACATTTGTCTAGTATTTTCTTATTTTGATAATTGATGATGCTGTGGATATTGCTAGTACAAAAATATTGGAAAATTTTGAGGTGAATAGAGGAAGATTCGCACTGTATTACTACCCTTGCTGATAACATTTTTAAGTACCAGTTAAGAACCTGATAATAACTATTTTATCATCTGTGATTGGTCAGTTGAAATGTCAGTCGTCCACTTGAAAGGGAGTGGTGACTGCCAGAGGAGCAGTCAGAAGTTTGCAGCTAGTAAGGGGAAGAGATTGGGACTGTTACTGGGTGTACTAGTCAGCTGGAAGCCGGTCCTGGAAAGAGAGGATTTCGTTTCTTGCTCCTTGCTGTCTGGAGCAGGCAGATGTCAATTTCCCAAAGTAAAGTACGAATGGTAACAGAATAGCCGAAGGCAAAATCTCCTTTCAAGTTTTCAGTGAAAGTTAAGAACAAGCCCTCCAAAAGAAAACCCAGTAAGTAAAACTGGAATGAAAAAATTTTTTGTGAAGAAGAATTTACGGCGTGCCCTACAGAAGTTATAATAACACATGTTTAAAAGGAGTTTTCTCCATGCGGCGGCCAAGCAGCTAATTTAAACGAACCATCCAAAGCAAAAGAAGTCGAGGAAAAGTTATTGAAAGGAGGGAGATCTTCTAACGAAACAACACTTCCTCTCCAAAGGAAAGAAAAGAAAAACACAGAAAGAACTTTTGAGCTTTTTAAAGGACTGAAAGTTTAAAGTTAAGCTCCTTTGGAACATTTAAATAACAAGTGGGCGCAGTTTTATTATTTATTGGGCCGTATTTTTTAAAATTGTATTGTTTTGCTATTTTTTTTTCATATTTGTTAGTCTGAGAATAAGTCATTCTATTCTCTGCAAAAAGGGACACATTTTTGCTAGATCCCTTGCTTAGATTTTTAGTTGTTTATCACTATAGTGTTTCATTTTCGTAAAAATTAAATTGCATTTCCATTCTTTTCTTTTAATTTTCAGTATTTAGTTCTGACAGTAGCCGAAATGCTATTGTAGCAAATTTTATTTTTTGAAAGGAAACAAAAATTTCCGGAAGAATAACTAATTTTCGACGTTTTTCTATTAAAGGCCTGACTTAGTGGGTTGTTAAAACTAAAGTGTTTATCAATAAATTTCAGAAAAATTTCTGAAACTTACGTTTTCTTATTCTGTTATCCTGAAGACATTTATGGAATTAATTGTTATGATTGTTTTGAATGCACTTTCAACCATTTTCACATTTCGGGGGAGTTGTAAAATTGACACTGCGAATATTCTTTTTTTTTATATCAATATAGATTAAATATTCGATATCACGAATATTGTAAGATCCGTCAGATCAATTCACGGTTTCCGCTAAGGGACGCTGGTTAAATCTTGCGAGAACGCAGTTTTTATAATAAATCAAATAACTTAAATAACACCTGTTGAAACGACCGAGACATTTAACTCAAGCTTTGTTTTGACGTCTAAATTAATTATTTAAAATTTGCCAACAATTGTTCTGAGCAAATTCAAGTTACTGATTTATTGAGGTATATGTGATTTGCATAATAAATTCAGATGGACTGCATTTCTGAACGAGTTTGACACCGTACATGATATTCGGGTGAGAGTTGAAATTTGACGATGTTATTTAAAAACAGAGATCAGGTTCTAAGGTTAATTTGTTAGATTTGGAGCAATTTGCGGTGCATCACGTGATAGCCTTAAAGAACTCTACTAAAAAAAAACAAACCCTAAAACACAAAAAAACTACATTACAGTCTAACATGAGGACATAACAATACCGGAAAAATACCATCCTTGAAAAGGACCAGTGAAGAGGCTGAAAGCATTTAGAAAGTCGAAAATTATGGAACATTTTTACAATCCCTATCCCCGGGAAAAAAAAGAAACATGTAAGAAAACTGGAAAAAAATTAAATTAAAAATTAATAAAATCTTCCTTGTCGGTCGTTTTTAACAAAACATGTTTAAATGAAAAAATTGCTATATATATATATATATATATATATATATATATATATATATATATATAATCATCCACAGACAGATCTGTTTCGCTATATCACAGCTCATCAGTACGGTTATATATATATATATATATATATATATATATAACCGTACTGATGAGCTGTGATATAGCGAAACAGATTATATATATATATATATATATATATATATATATATATATATATATCCAAGTATGGGTGGAATAATATTCCCCATCCAAAGAAACACTATTTTTAAAAAAGTGCTCAATACAAAGTAGAGCTAATAATAATAATAATATTTATTAATAAATTATAACATTGATATGTTATAATATCACTACAAAAGTAGCTATTTTGTTTCGACACTTTTTGTGTCTTTTCAAGTGATGTTGTTTCGAAATTCGAAATTTCGAAATAACAACATTTCGAAATAACAACATCACTTGAAAAGACACAAAAAGTGTCGAAACAAAATAGCTACTTTTGTAGTGATATTATAACATATCAATGTTATAATTTATTAATAAATATTATTATTATTATTATTATATATATATATATATATATATATATATATGATAAAACTCAAAACATAATTAAAAGATTACAAAGCAAGAATTTATTTCAGCAATCGTGTAAAACACGATTGTCTCGTCAAATAGTTTACTTTAATTCAGAATATTACAAAAAAGTTGGTCTAGAGAAATAAATATTGAGGTTAGGTGAAGGGTAGAAAAGTATATAGCTTAGCATTAAAGCAGAGATCGTCCTGCAAATGAAACAAAAAATAAAGAAACATATATACAAACTCACACATGTACGAAAAAACAAATTACTTGAAAGTAAAAAAAAAACAATCTAAAATACAACAGAATAGATATAACCACACACAAAACAAGCACATATCTAATATGCACACAATCATTTCATACAATATCTATCTAAACTTATTTATAAATGGAACTTTGTCTCTGTGTGTGTGTGTGTGTGTGTGTGTGTGTGTGTCCGTTACGTATAGACACCGAAAAGGCTGAACCGATTTTCTTGAAAATTGACACAGTTGTACTATAAGCGTCTGCGAGTGTTCTTAGCTAGGTTTTGTGTCAAGGAAAATCGATAATCGAAAAATTCGGGTTATAGAGGGAGTGGTCCGATTTTGATCAAATTTGACATACTCATAGACAACGACATAAGAAACGATATTCAGAAGTATCAAGGTTGCAGTTCTTACAATGGTGCAGAAAATCAATAATATATATATATATATCGATACCAGGAAATGAAAATTTAACTTACATCCATTCATTTTTCTTTCAGTCTACGGTTTCGCTTTAACTGGAAACATTTTAGTCTTTCGTGCCAACGTCAAAAGAGTCTGAGATCCAGGACCATGGATTAGTTTTAAAGCTTTCGTTACACCCGAGCAACGCCAGGCTATACTGCTAGTTTTATATAATACAATTATCTTTTGACCAGTAAGCAACTAAAAAAACTGCAATTATGTTATTAAGCATCATTACACTTTAACAACATATATATTGGCGCCATGATTATTTTTTTTCAGTTGTTTACTGGTAGAAATATATTTTAGGCAAGCAGATGCTTATAAATACGAAAAAACGACATCAAAAACAAAAACCCGAAGAATTATTTCAATAATGCCCTCATGAAATTTCGAAGTCGGCATGAAAATAAAACTACTAAGTGATAAACTTTTCCATATTGTAGATATATATATATATATATATATATATATATATATATATATATATATAGACATCTGTATCACAGCTCATCAGTACGGTTAGACTCCGATTGCTTTTTAACCCAGGAGTGAAACCCGACAGAAGTGGCGTCAGTCGGCGATTCTATCTCTGGGCCATGGGCGCACGGTAGAAGAAGGCAGACTTTTTATCATGTATATTATCATTATACACGCCCAAGCCAGAGTGCTCTAATTCATTAGTGAATGAGCGATGCGTACATGCCTGGGTAGCTACTGTTTTACAACGTCTGCCATTCTTCCAGAGTGCTCAATCAGGGTATGAGAGCATAGTCATCCGCAGACAAATCTGCTTCGCTGTATCACAGCTCATCAGTACGATTAGACTCCGATTGCTTTTTAATCCAGGATTGAAACCCGACAGAAGTGGCGTCAGTCCGCGACTCTGCCTCTTGGCCATGGGCGCACGGTAGAAGAAGGCAGACTTTTAGCATATATATTATCATTACACACGCCAAATAGCCAGAGTGCTCTAATTCATCAGTGAATGAGCGATGCGTTATATATATATATATATATATATATATATATATATATATATATATATATATAATCCATTTTTAAACAAGTTATTTCGATACCCAGGTTTCTACCATGATTGGTGTCTTCAGGCGATTTTTAAAAACTGATTTTTGTTTTGTAGTGTTTCATTAGAAACTGACAAAAGAAATTTCATTGTCATTTTTAACTTAAAATAATACGTACAGTTGCCCAGTTGCAAGCAATATATTATTATTATTATTATCATTATTATATGACATAAGACAGTTCTGATGATCGGAACTTTATTTAAAAAAATAATTAAAAAAAAGGCTTCAATTTTGGAAAAAAATGTTTAATGCATTTTAAACATTTTTTTAATTCTATGTGCTTTTAGATAAAATGTAAATCTTCTTCGTATTTAGTCTTGAGCCTTCATTGCATATGACAACAAAAAATAAACTATTCTTAAAAAGTGCTCAATACAAAGTTGAGCGACAAATATTTATTTAGAATTTGTAACATTAATATGTTATGATTTCACTACAAAAGTAGCCATTTTGTTTCGACATTATCTGTGTCTTGTCAAGTGATGAGTTTTATTTCAAATTGGAGAGTTTTAAAAGCTTCAAGACTCGCCAAAAAAAACTTAATCAGGGAGGTATTCTTACGTAGACAGAGTGGACTAATCAAAATAAAATAATATCTAATTTGGAGAATATGAGAACAGACTCTAAAAACAATTTATTAGGACATTAAAATTGATATTTGATTAAAATAGAGATCAGCCTTATTAATCGACTTTATTTGCTTTATTTTTATTATGAATTTTAAATTCTAAGTTGAACAAAGCATTAGATTTAGATTATTATATAGTTATTTAGATATTAAACGAGCAAAAGACGTAGACGTACACATATTCAAATCTATACAAATCCACATATAGACAAATACACGAGCATATATACACACGAACGCACACTGGCATACAGACATAGACGAATATATGCACACATATATACATACACGAATTCTAAAATTTTATTTTTATCGATGTGTCAATGTATCCATTAAATATTAAAGTTAGTTTTGGAAAGCGTCTGTAAAGGCTATAATATTGGATGCATGTAAGAGCGAATTTGTAAGATGGCAAGAGCCTTAAATGAACGACGTCAATGCACACACAGTCATATCTCAGTGTATGGACAAATAAATATAATTACATATCTATTCACGCAAATGCACAAGCTAAAAACAAAAAAAGCACGCGACAAAAACGATACAGATCATCATATACAAGTTAAAAAATAAAACCACATACATGAAACTACTTAAACACAAATTCTGGCATAAATATACGCAAATAAGTGCATGAATATTCACACAGAAGCATACGCGCATATAAACATGCATAGACAAATATATATATATATATATATATATATATATATATATATATATATATATATGGATAGGTCTTGAAGGGTATCACAATGCGTTTAGTAAAATAAAGGAAGGTAAAGAAGCTGTTGGGTATTACCTATTTATTATTCATTAATATTTCAAGATCAAAATCTCATCTTAAGAATGGTAGGAGAGCTTGTTTGTGAACCGTGCCTTTCAACGAATGGTTATCCTTCGCTGCTACTTAATTGTAGTGAGTGTGTGTGTGTGTGTGTGTGTGTGTGTGTGTATGTGTATATATGTGTGTGTGTATACCTGTAAGTGTGTTAGATCGTGTATGTGTGTGTGTTTATTTTATATATATATATGCGTGATTGATAGTTGGCGCTGTTTTATGGTCTGATGATATCTTTCTGCTTTAATTTATGGTTTATATAAGTATGCTTTGACCTGACGATAGTATGGCCTTTGCCAGAGTTGTAGTGGACATCGTTTTATGACTTGGTGTTTTATCTATCTGCTTTAATCGAGGGAGTGTTTATTGCTAATTTTTTCCATTCTGTATTCATTCTCGTGTGTTCTGGTGTGTGCGTGTGCGTTACTTAACCATATACCTAATATACACAATGCTTCAAGCAAATTACAAAACCTTACTATATATACACATGTGTATAGATACACATATATACATAAACATACATATATTTGTATAGACACGCATACAAGGACATCCAAACACATATGAACACAAATACATACACACATTAATATGACAATATACATATATAAAGGCACACCTATATATATGTATATACACATTCATACCGATATATGCAAACTACACATACACATTAGCAAGTAAAACAAAATATCAAGATGTCTACTAGTACTAAACAACAAATTTACACGCATGTACATGATACATTATTACGTAAACAAACCTAGGTACATATTCTAATATAAATAGAGTGAAAAATGGAGTTATATATATATATATATATATATATATATATATATATATATATATATATATATATATATATATATATATATATATATATATATATAAGTACCGATAAATAATAAAAAAGGACCCATAACTAGAAACAGTTAAAACCAGGCACTAATAGAAAATTTAGAAACAATGTAAAATTGATGCTTCGAAAATCACAGTTATTAAATATTAATTTAACGATTGGTGCTATAATAAAAAAGTGATAAATATTAACCAGATGGTGTATGCAAGGTTAAAATCTTTTGAATATTGACATGATAATCGATGTTAGATTAAATATCTCATAACTATATAACTTGACGATCAGTGTTAGATTAAATATATAGTAAATATTAATATGAAAATATATGCCGAATTACATACCCAGCAAAAATTAATTAGAACATCTAAATCAGATGAAAATACCCATCAAATAAAGGCAAATAACAATTGACAGCGGTGTAAATAGTATGCATAAATTGTTGATATTACAGCCCATATTGTATAGTAAATAATGAACTCAGTTTACAATAACAACAAGTTCATTTCTCTGGTTTAACAAGTTAAACTTGTCCTTAAATTTGATAATTTCTAACTTCTCAAAGGTAGCAAGGTGCACGAAGGGAATAACAAATTCGAACCTTTGTAAGAACTTTCCATTTAGAAGTAATTGTTTTGTTTTTACACACACACACACACACACACACACACACACACACACACACACACACACACAGAAAGAGAGAGAGAGAGAGAGAGGAGGATATACGCTAACCTTCATCATTGCACATACATAGAAGCAATTCAATCCGCTGATGTTCTGTGTTTATTTATGTCTTCTTTTCACTCATTTTAACACATCAGTGCACAGTTCATATGACATTCTTCTTTCTTTCTTTTATTTTTCTTTCTTTCTTTCTCTTTCTTTCTAACACTGCAGTGCACAGTTAATATTATATCCTTCCCTCTTTCTCTCTTGCTTTTTAACACGTCAGTGCAAAGCTCAAATGATATTCTTTCTTTCTTTCTTTCTTTCTTTCTTTCTTTCTTTCTTTCTTTCTTTCTTTCTAACACCCAAGAATATAAATCAACTGAAATTATTTTTTTTATATATTAAAATCTATTTAACTTTGTAATTTTCCTGTCTTCTTCCATTGTTTTCCCCTAAATGTTCATATGCATCTTTTCGAAGGGAGATTAGAAACACATTTCAGAAAAGCGGCAATGAGAATCGAACACACAAAATTAAAATTGATTAGATGTATGTAACACATCAACCAATAAGTCTTGGGTCTGGCATATCGACGGCGCTACTAGTAAAAAATCCGTATGATTTGTATGAAATACTAACCTTCAGAATGCACTTGACAAAATTTGGGCCTAATCGGATTATTAGTTTACAAATTACAGCTATTTAAGTTTTTTTTTTAAATCGTTTTACCCCGAGCAAGGCGGAAATGCCACTGATGTGCAGGGGGCTACATAAGTGTAAAAAGATCAATTAGAAGAAAGTGAAGATGAAGACGAACCAGTTAGAAGCTGAGAATGAAGGTGTGATGACAGTTTCAAAGGTAGAGAGAAAGGGAAGGATATATGGAGTGGGGAGAGAGCTAGAGTCCAGTGGTTAATAGATGAGTATTGACATTGCATTTAAATTCTTGGAGGTTGTAGCCGTTAGGAAAGCAAGAATATGGGAGCGAGTTCCACAGGCGGGAAGTACGAGAAGAAAAGCTACAGGAGTAGAATTGTTGTCTGCATTTGGCTAACCTAACTGTGAATAGGTGGGACCTAGTTGCCAATCTGGTTGTACGAGTAAACACCTGTTGCGGAGGCACCAGTGACTTAAGTTCGTTCGAGCAGAAGCCATGAAAGTATTTATAGAACAGACACATTTCGACGGTGGGGAAGTGGCTGTAGTCGAGCAGCCAAGTCAGTACCTATCACATTACTGATTCTCCTTTGGAGCCTGTCGAGAACACTGAGGTGAACGGCAGGGGCGCCTGACCATATATGGCAGCAGTACTCCATGCACGGACGAATGGTTGACTTGTATATATGCAGGATGGATTCAAGGGGAAAATTGAAGCTACTGTTGCAAATTTTAAAAACAATGGAAAAAATTGAATTTCGTGTACTGATGAGAAAAATACGGTTCAAGCAAAGTAATGGCCTGATAAGGGTTTTTCAAACTCTGCTCCGTCGCAAACAATGTTTAAGAGGTGGTATGCTGACTTTAAAAATGGTTGTACAGACACAAATGATTGGCAGCTAGCAGATGAGTTAAACATATCAGAAGCCGGTGTATTCACCATTTTACATGAACAATTGTCACTGAGAAAGCTGTGTTTAAAGTGGGTGCCGCGTTTTCTCACAGTCGATCAAAAACAACAAAGCGTCGACGATTCAGAATTTTGTTTGCAACTGTTTCACCTCAACAAGGAGAAGTTTTTGTGTAAATATGTGACAATAGATGACCCATGGGTCCACCACTTTACTTCAGAATCAAATCGGCAGTCATCTGAGTGGTCAGCAGCAGATGAAAGCTGTCCGTAGCGACCAAAGACGCAATCGTCAGCAGGCAAGATTTTGGCCTCCGTATTTTGAGATGCGCAAAGTGTTTTGTTCCTCGATTACTTTGAGAAAGGAAGAACTATCAATAGTAAATATCATATAGCATTATTGATGCGTTTAAAGAAAATAATCGCCAAGAAATGGCCACAAATGAAGAAGGAAAAAGTTATCTTTAACCAAGACAACGGATCGTGTCACAAGTCGATAGCAACGATGGTAAAACTACATAAATTTCACTTCAAATTACTCGACATTCATCCTATTTTCCATATCTGACCTCAAGCGACTACTGGCTGTTTGCAGTCGCCAAAAGTATACTCCAGAGAAAGAAGAGATATCAGAAACTGAGGCGTATTTTGAAGCCAAACAAAAACCGTTCTACAAAAAGGCATCGAATAGAGAAGAGTTAGGATCAGTGTATCACCCACGAAGTTGTTGTTTTATCAGTTAAGCCTGGATTTTTTTGAGTGATGTGTTATATAAGAAGTTTCAAATAATATTTATGTGTCAGAAAACGAGAAAGAAAAAAAGAAAGAAGGAAAGAAAGAAAACAGGAAAGAAAGAAAGAAGGAAAGAAAAAATAGTGTGCTTGATGGAAGAGAGTATTGAATGAAATTAAAGAAAGACGTCCTGAAATACCCAGGATTAAATAAGAACGCAACAACAAATAAAACGAGAACGATATATATATATATATATATATACACTGTTAAATATAAGAGACAATAGATGTCTATGATATTTAATCATGAGCCGTTCTAAACATCGTATTTTGGCTTTAATTTCAGGTGAAAATAAAGACAAAAATTCTCCAACAATTGGATAATCTTTTATTAAGTTGGTTCTAAGCTTTCGTCTCTACCATTCTTCCAGAGTGCTCAATCAGGGTGTGAGAGTGTAAATAGTCATCCGCAGACAGATCTATTTCGCTGTATCACAGCTCATCAGTATATATATATATATATATATATATATATATATATATATATATATATATATTGCTCATTCAGTAATGAATTAGAGCACTAACTACTGGCGCATGATACATCATACGCTAAAAGTCTACCTCCTTCTACCGAGCGCCCATAGCTCAGAGGTAGTATCGATCGCCGACTGACGATTCAATCCTGGGTAAAAGCAATCGGATGTCTAACCTTACTAATGAGCTGTGATACAGCGAAATAGATCTGCCTGTGGATGACTATATATATATATATATATATATATATATATTTATAAATAAATCAATTTTTTCAGGATTTTTCCTTGTAAAGATATTTCTATAGTATCTCTGTTTGTTTTCCCTTTCTGTCTTGTTGGTCATCGATATGGAGCATTGCTGTCATATATGAGCTGCAGATACACATTCTACACTTTCCAGCCGTGACAATGTTCAGAGCGATTACGCGACCTTGTGTTTGTTGAAGTATTTTCAACACTAAGCCCAATTTTTCACAAACGAAACGTTACTAGTTTATTGCTACTCTTTCGTTCTTCCCATGGCAAATAATCAGACGGGCTACGTTTTTTACTTCTATCTTGTTGGCCTTTGACATAGTGTATTGATTCTATATGTGGGCTATAGTAGACCGACCGTCATTTCTAGCCGCGAGGGAGTTCAAACATGTTTTGGAAAGCATCTCTAAATCGGTTTGGTCTTTCTACTTTGTCAGTCATCGACATGGAATTGTGCTGCCATATACGAACTAAAACAAACTCCAAAATTGATCGAAAACTTATTTAACCTTTTGGTAGAACATAACATACGACAATAATATCCGTTACAACACTATGATCACTCTGATGAGAAAATACTTCATTTTTATTTTAGAAATAATCCTTTCTTAACTCAACAGCTTTTTATTATATGTGCCTTGTCTTTTCAGGACGTAGGCGATCATGGCTTTCCAAGTGCGCATATCCCTGGTGGCTCTCAGCGCGCTTTCTCCTGTTACACCACCCAACATTCGTTCCGTCATCTACCTGATCAGGTCCTCCAAATATGTTATCCGCTGCTTTCCTTTGTCTCTTTTCCCATCTATCTGGTCTGTTAGTATCATGTTCTCCAAGCCCTCCTTTCTCATTGCATGTCCCAGGAACTTTAGCTGTCTCTTCCTGATGCTCAGTATTAATTTCCTTTTCGTTTCCATCCTTTTCAAAACCTTATCATTGCTCACATCCTCGATTCATAATATCCGCAGCATCCTTCTGTAGAACCACATTTCATTTTTTCCTTCATCTTTAATGATATTGTCCAATATTCACTGCCATATTGAAGAACTGACATCACATAGTAATCCAGTACTCTTTTCTTTGTTTCTATCGAAATTTTCCTGTCTCTTAATACGCTACTCAGCTTCTGGAACGCGTTCTTTGCCATGCTAATTCGCCTTCGGATCTCTGTGTTGCACTTTCGTCTTCTGTTAGTACCTGCTTGATTTTAGTTTTCCCCCACCTGTATTTGGCATTTTGGGCTGCCCTTTCTATAGCTCTTTGACATGCATTCAGTCTTCTTGCAATTTATTTGTATTCTTTTTTTGTCATTCTCTTCAGCTATCTTCTGTAGGAGGTCTTGTAGTTTCCTTTCCGTGCCTGCTATCAGCACTGTATCATCAGCGTACCTTATGTTGTGTAAATTGTGGCCTCCGATGAGGAATCCTGGCATAACATCTAGGGTCCTCAGAATAGTCCCGCTGTACAAGTTAAATAAATCCGGTGAGAAGATATCCTTATCTTACGCCCCTTTCTAAGTTTGCATATTTGCTGAATTCGTTACCTGTCCGTATGCAGGCGGCTTGCTGTCAGTAGAGATTCTTGATTACTCTTATGTCTTTCCCAAACATGTCGAGGCTGTCGAGCATCTCCATCAATTCATTGTGGCATATTTTGTCAAACGCCTTTGCATAATCGATACAACAATAATAGGTACAACAATTACAAGAAAATGGTTAAATTAAAAACCTTCTATCATTTAAAATATATAACCCATAAATTAATCCCAGATTAAAATAGTGTAAATAATAATTATATTGCAAAATACTTTCAACATTAATGTTTACTCACTAAAAACTACTCGTGAAAAATAAAATCATTACATTTGCCTAGATAAAGCCGATCAGTGGACGAAAGATGGCGGCTAAGATTAGTTTTTTAGGAGGACCTGAAGCAGATTACCACCACTTTTAATTTCGTTTTTTTTTTTTACTTTTTTTCAGCGCAGTCCTATCGATTACCCACTTAGCTTTACGATTGACAAAAAAAAAAAAATTGAAAAATTCCAATATTTCAAAATTTTCTGGAGTGTGGTTCAGTTTCTCATACAACCTAGTAAATCGAGCCTCTATTTTGAAACCAGTCGTCGTCGGTACGACATTACCGCCACCTGTAAATTTGTTCATTATCAAATGTTTTGGTCTTTTTCAGTGCAATATTATCTTTTACACCTTAAACTTTACGAATGACAAAAAATTGCAAAAATTTCAATATTTAAACAATTTTAGTTGGGGGACCAGTTTCTCATACAGCCTTATAGTGGACTGAAAATCGAGGATCGATTCGTACAAGAAACTGACCGCCCCACCAAATTTGTTTAAATATTGTAATTTTTCAAAATATTTTTGATAATCGGAAAGTTTAAGTAACAATCGATAGAAAAGCGCTGAAAAAAAGAAAAAAGAAAATGAAAAACAACGAAATTAAACGTCGTGGTTGTCGTCTGCTTCAGGTCCGCCGTTTCTTACTATGTCTATATTCATATTGTCCTTGTACAGAAATATTTTTCACATCTGCAATCACACACACATAGAGATACACATTTCTTTCTCTTTATTTTAATCGTTCTTTTTTTAAATTTTGGATTTAACCTAGCGTCCTCAATTTGCGCAGATGCAAATCTGTATAAATGGTGATTTTGATTTTGTGTGGTGTCTCTTAAGAAAAGACCCTTTTAATGTGTATCATAGATGTCAAGTATTTGAGTTGAAGAACAGTTTTAACGGTTGTTTTACAATACGCCTCCGTGAACAAGCAAATCTTTATACTTTTTCTCTCTCTGTTTGAAATCCCCACCACCAACTGATCCTAAGTATGGAAGGGTAATCGGATTTTATCTGAAAGATAATCCCACTTCCAAATGGGCGCCAAATTACTAAAATCGGAACATATGACCAAATGAAAGATTAACTCTACATAGGTTCGTGTATTCGGGTTTAATTTTTCCTTTCTCTGCTCTCTTTTGCTTTATTATTGATTGATTTAATATAATTTTTAGGTAGTGGCATATATATATATATATATATATATATATATATATATATATATATATACTATATATATATATATATATATATATATATATATATACTACTATATATATATATATATATATCCACTAAAAACTAATATATATATATATATATATATATATATATGCTACTATATATATATATATATGCCTAAAAACTAAAAACTATATATATATATATATATATATATATATATATATATATATGCCACTATATATATATATATATATATATATATATATACTAGCTGGATAGCTCGGCGTTGCTCGGAGATTGTTATATATATTAAGGATAATAGAATAATGAGTAGCTTCAAAATAACTTGTTTAATAGAAAATAGGAAAAATTAAATATCACTACTTTTTAATACATATTAAAAATGCGAAGGAAGTATTGCTTTTTTTTTTGTATTTCTAAAACGGGAATCATGCTTGGTCAATTTTGCTAATAAACGGGAATGATGGATATACAATTTGAAGAACGGGGGAGGGCGTTATGGGAGCCTGTAATGGAATGTGATGACGTTGTGACGTCGAAAAGGTGGATGCATTGTCCCTGCAACTTTAGAGGGTTCGGAACTTTGTAGCAAACGTGAAATTGTTATGACATATGACAAGGTAGAAGTTACAAAAAAACGAAAAACAAACCCAACTTTTGTTGGAATACAACTAAGCGTTATATATATATATATATATATATATATATATATAATGTACTGTAAATATATATATATATATATATATATATATATATATATGTACTGTATATATATATATATATATATATATATATATGTACTGTATATATATATATATATATATATATATATATTACTGTATATATATATATATATATATAAAATGTACTATATATATATATATATATATATATAAAATGTACTATATATATATATATATATATAAAATATATATATATATATATATATATATATATATATAGAGAGAGAGAGAGAGAGAGAGAGAGAGTTAATTCACTTAACTTTTTCTCCCTTATGCATAAAAATAAAATAAAATAAAATAAAATAAAATAAATTGCCTTTAATAATTTTAGTTAATTTGTCCTCACATTTTTACAAATTTATCATTTAAGTTTTAGAAAACAACGTAACTTAAACTATGCTAAAATCTAATTTATCCAAAATCCATTAAGTAACGGTGGTTGCATAAGCAATTCACTGCCCCTACCTGAATAATGGCATCTAATTTGGTGTTCTTAATTTAACCATATATTTCTAACCTTTCTGACTAAACTCTGAAATTAAATCTTATTTATTTATTTTTTAAAAATTTAGTATTTACTAATTATTATTATTATTATTATTATTATTATTATTATTATTATTTCGTTTGATTTTTGTCGTATGCACATTTCTTTCCGTGTCCCAACCAGAAACCTAAAATCAGAAATCGCATGAGAAAATTGCGACTAATTATGTTAGAGTATATTCAACATAGCAAATAACAATACCAACTTATTTTAAAAAACGAAATTTACTAAAGACAGCCCGACTAATACACAACAAGGCATTGTCGGGTTGTGTTTAGTATTCGTTGTAGAAAGCAACTGGTAGCGCACTGATTACTTAACTTTTACAAAAATAAATCAACTAATTTCAACTAATTTTTTGGGGGGTTTATTAATCCGAGGACGGATTTGGTATGGAGAAGGACGCATTCCAGAAGCTGAGTAAAGTACTAAAACACAGGAAACTTTCATTAGAAACAAAGAAGACAGTACTAGAATGCTATGTGATGTCAGTTCCTCAATAAATACTTTCATGGCTTCTGCTCGGAAGAGCTTAAATCACTGATGCCTCTTCAACAGGTGTTTACCCGTGCAACTAGACTGACAACTGGGTCCCACCCATTCACAGTCAGGTTAGCCAAATGCAGACGACAATTCTACTCCTGCAGCTTCCTCTCTCGCACTTCCAGCCTGTGGAACTCACTCGAGTATTCTTGCTTTCCTGACGGCTACAACCTCCAGAAATTTAAATGCAAAGTCAATACTCATCTACTAACCACTGGACTCTAGCTCTTTCTCCTCCCCTGTATAACCTTCCCTTTCTCTCCACCTATGTGTCTGTCATCGCACCTGCTTTCTCAGCTTTCTATTGTTCCTTTCTAACTAGTTTGTACTCCTCACTCTTTTCTAATTAATCTTTTTACATTTATGTAACCCCCTGCACATCAGTGGCGTTTCCGCCTTGCTCGGGTGAAATGATTATAAAAACAAAAGTATATAGCAGTGAATGCTGGACAATATCAACGAAGATGAAGGAAAAACTTGAAGCAACCAAAATGTTGTTCTGCAGGATGATGCTGCGAATATCATGGACCGAGCATGTGAGCAACGATGAGGTTTTGGAAATAATGGAATCGAAAAATAAATTATGAGCGTCAGGAAGAGACAAACGAAGTTCCTGGGACATGCATGGGGAAGGAGGGCTTGGAGAACCTGATACTAACAGGCCAGATAGAGGGAGAGAGAGACAGAGGAAAGCAACGGATAACATATTTGACGGGCTTGATCAGGTGGATGACAGAACGAGGGTTGTGTGGTGTAACAGGAGAACGTGTGCTAAAGGATAGAGAGATGTTGAAAGCCATAATCGCCTACGTCCTGAAGGGACAGGGTACATAGAAGAAGAATATTAAACTTAGCAAAGAAAAATGAAATTTTACAAAATTCTTTAGAAAAATGCGAGACAGAAGACTGTGCGACTCATACTTGTTGCAAAATACATTTGCCTTAATAAAGTCCATCAGAGGATGAAAATATCGGTTAAGATAAGTGTTTTTTACGTTTTTATTCATATTGTCTTTTTACAGGTATATTTTGAGTCACATCTGCAATCACACACAACGCAAATTATCAGGCGCTGTATTGTGTTGGCTGTAGAAAACCTTTGGGGAGCGCACTGATCTCTTTACGTTTACACTAACAACCAAATAATTGCAACGTCTTCTTTTTCTTCTGTGTGCCTCAGGACGAAAGCGATCATGGCCTTCCACATATCTCTGTCCCTGGTGACTCTTAATCCGTCTCTTCCCTCCAGTTATGGGTTAAATAATAGGACAGATTGGGTTCTATAGCCTTGGCTGGCGACCAGTTTACCTCAGAAAGCAATGGCAACCTACTGCAGGATAATCCTCTGCACAGGCAATCATGTCTTAAAAGAGACATGATCACCCAAAGCGTGTATTAAGTGTAATTCTTAACTGACAGACTCCTACATTGAAAGGATTCTAGTCTCCACAGGCATGACCTCGGTGTCTATATTTGTGGAAATCTACCAGCAACAATTTTTAGACTTAGGTCTGTTGGGTCTAAAAATAACTAGACGAAAAAAGCGTAGACATAGGCAGTGGGAAGAGAACAGTTTACCCACGTAGATAAAAAGAAAGAGTTTAGTTCGAAATTTCCTGTAGGATACTCGGATCGATATGCATCTGAAAAAGCCGGTGTGAACAACGGTCGAAACGTTGTGATAGCAACAGAAAAGATAAGGACTGCTGTCCGAATGTAAATAATGAGGATCACATTTTTGATAAATATAATCCATAATTATTAGGCCACCTCACTGTTTTAAAAATTATGTATTTCATACTATTTTTTAGTATTTATTTCCAAAGAAATAATTGTAAATGAAAATAGAATGGTTCTTTTGCTAATACTGCACAATAACATGTGCATCAAATGAATTTATAAATATTTTATAATTACCTTCATCAATGAAAGAATGAAAAAAATTTAGAGTGATTCGGAAGAGTTCATCTTTGCTTCCATGCCTTGTAAAATTTTCCAAAGTAATAATAACAAAAGAACCATTCTATTTTCATTTAGAATTATCCACTTGGAAATAAATACTAAAAATAGTATGAAATACATCATGTATTTAAAAAATAACTGGAGTGGTCTAAGAATTATGGCCGGTAGTGTACAGGAATTTATATTTGTTTTACATCTATCCAAGTAAGGTGATTAGTTTTCGAACGCCTATTTTGCACACACACACACACACACACACACACAAATATATATATATATATATATATATATATATATATGTATAATTATTTCACCCTAAGCAAGACAGGGATACCACTAGTACACAGAGATTTTACAAGAAGTGAAAGTGAAAGAGAAGCCTGAGAATATGGAAAGTACAAAAATGTTAGGGATTCAAGAAAATAAACGATGACGATTGATGTTCCATTTAAACATATGACGATCGTAGTTATCAGAGGAGCAAGGGAACGGAAGAAGTTTCTACAAGTTTGAAGTGCGAGAAAAGTAACAATTGGAGTAGAAGTGACGTTGCATTTAAACAGTAAAACTGTGCGACGTAGATCGCTTAATTTCATGTAATCGAGGCATCAAGGATAAAAGCTCGTCAGAGGAGTTATGAAAATATTTGTAGAAAAGACAGAGGGAAGCCATGTGAGGTCGGTGAGAAAGTGACTGATGTTGAAACGTCTGGTTACATTACAGATCACTTTTTGGAATTTGCGAAGAGTCTCACGATGTACGACAGTGACCGATGCCTTGTGCGCACTAGTCATAGTCAATTACTGATTGCTCTGTGGGCGTTGGAGAAACATAAATATGCCTGAGGGATTAGGCAGTCTCGCGGGTAAACAAGTGTACACCGAAACGAGAAGCTGTCATGTATGGACAAAGGTATGTGTAACGAACGCGTGTAAGTGGTTGTTTAAAATATAGTAGGGATATGGCAGTTAATGTTGGACAATATCTTCGAAGGTGAAGGAAAAACTTGAAGCAGCTGGAATGTGGTTCTACAGAAGGATGCTGAGGATATCATGGGCCGTGAGCAATGATGAGGTTTTGGAAAGGATGGCGACGAAAAGGAAATTATTACTGAGCATCAGGAAGAGACAACTAAAGTTCCAGGGACATGCAACGAGGACAGAAGGCTTGGAGAACCTGATACTGACAGGCCAGATAGAGGGAAAAAGAGAGAGAGAAAAGCAGCGGATAACATATTTGAAAGACCTGATCAAGTGGATGACGGAAAAGGGTTTCATGGTGCATTGGTTTAACGGGAGAAAGCGTGCTAAGAGCTAACAGAGATAGGGAGATGTGGAAAACCATGATAGCCTATGTCCTGAAAGGACATGACACATGAAAGAAAAAGAAGAAGATACATAATAAAATTAATTCTTTTTCAATAAAGAAAAGAACTAAAATTCTAAAAAGAAATTTTATTTTGAGCATTTAACTTTACTGGAATCGGTTGTTACCGTGTGGTTCAGTCAACCTGTTTACCAGGACATCAATGAAAGATTCAAGTAAAGACACTTTTCAGACTTCCAATTAAGCCATAGAAGCGCTTTATATATATATATATATATATATATATATATATATATATATATATATATATATATAATCGTTTCATCCCAAGCAAGGCAGTTACGCCACTGGTTTGCAGTGGGTTACAGTGAGAGAAAAAGAAAGAAAATGAAACAAGAAAAAAGTTACCGGGGATGTTGAAAAAACGACAAGAGAATGTTGGGAATAATGTACCACACCAACGGTCCGTCCTAGCAATTTCCTCCGGCGGCCGTTCTCCACGCTGTGATGTTGCCGGGAGTTTGTAGAAAATGTCGGCCGGACAGCCGGGGGTACAAGATTGACTATAAGGAACGAACTTCCACAACTTGGATGAGTTGAAAGGATGCTTTATTCGTTTAGAGTTAGCCTTTTCGGTTGGAGCAGGCGAATGTGACACACAGCTCTAACTCCAATTAATGGAGATCAACAAATCCGAACTGGACGAAACAAAGACGAACGGAGATCCTTACTTCAAGCTCGCACCCCGCTGACTCCCTTCACTTAACTCGTCTTTTCTAACTTGACTTACTCGGAAAAAACACCTGAATTTATCTAAAATTGACCGGAAACCCGGAAATCCAGAAATGCTCTAGACCACCGGTAACAAACACCGGCGACTGTAAGTCTGAAATTTCAGTTATCTTTTTTTTTTATCTTAATAAGGCTTCCGCCGGAAAAGGCTTAATGTGTGGTCAAGATACAGTAAAGGACAGCCTTTGACCGGGTCATTGAAAACCTACCTGCTGAAATTATCTCATTAAATCACTGAGTCAAACATTTACCGGAGGACAATTTTCCTCATAAAAGAAAAAGCGTTTATTTATTTATTTTTTTCCTCTTCTTTTTCACTTTTGTTAGATGTTTTTAAACTATTTTCTATTCTAATCTATTTTCTATTTTAATCTATTATAATAAAATACATATATGCCTAGTTATCGTGTCACAATAAGGAAGATAGAATATGGTAATTGCCATTGCACTTAAGCTTTTGGAAATTATAGTTGTCAGGGAAGCAAATGTATGGAAGAGAAAGGGAAAAACTTTTACTACGAATAGCTTATTCCTTTTTCTAATATTAAAAAATTACCCATTTCAATCATTCTACAATATTAACTATTCGTTTGAATAAATGTATTTTTGTTAAACTTTAAACGTTGCCTCCAGTTTGTTGATGTTGTTTTTCCTGGTGAGAAGGATCATTTCTCCACTTTCCTCTTACAATCTACCGTTTTCTCTCTAGTACGCCGCAAAGAATGGTTTAAAACAACAAAAACTAATTGTGTATGTGGGGTCTTACCAGACTGGAATACTGTGTTTCTTCAGGACGTAAGCGACCTTGACTTTACTCTCTACAATTTAATTTCATTGGTAACTTTTAATAAATTTTGTCATTTCCGATATATTTCCTGCTCACTTTCCAGGTATGGCTGGGTAGCTAACTCAACTCCCTTGCAGACACTTGCTCAGATACATTTGTTTGTTGGTTTACACTGCAACTATGCTGAGAGGGGATGTGCGTTGTGGTGCAGTGGATATCGACTCGGGACGAAAAATTGGAGAGGTGAATTCGAATTCCAGTTGAATTCGTTGCATTACTTTACGTGCAAATTCTCTTGGGAAATGTATTGATCTGTCTCCAGCTATGGGTTTAATATCCGGACAGAATGGGATCTATAGTCTTGGTTGGTTACCAGTCTACCACGGTAAAGAGAAAATTAGTATAATATATAGCGAAAGAGCGAAAAAGCACAATCGAAATCTTCATTCCATTCTTAAAACCAAAAAGACCAAATATAAGCAAAGATTCTAATCAAAGATAGGTAGGTAAATGCTATTTTGGATAAATTTGAAGAGGGAAACCCAAAATAGCATTATTTCTGTGCAAATGTATATGCTGAACTCAAATCAACAATTAGTTATAGAAGAAACTTACCTTTTTTATTTTGAAAGTCCATAAAAAAAACGGACTATATCTCGCACTTTTTCTCTCCCGTAACTCTCACGAAGTCATAAAATTAACTGCAGAATGACGTTCTACGTAAGCAGCAATTTTGGTCGAATTTCGTCCTTTACTAAAAACTTCCGGCGATGTACTTCCGGTTTTGAGAGCAATAAGCGTATAAATACAATAGCGCATTGCTTTCATTCCCGGAAGTACATTGCCAGAAGTATCAGTAAATGAAGAAAAATAGACAAAAATTAGTGCACATACGCAGTCCGTCATTCTGCAGTTAATTACATGACTTCGTAAGAGTTATGGGAGAGAAAAAGTGCAAGATATAGTTCGTTTTTTTTATAGACATTTAGATAAAAAGAAGTAAGATTCTTCAGTAACTAACACTTGATTTGAGTTCAGCATATATATTTGCATAGAGATAATACTATTTTGGATAAATTTGAAGGGGAAAAGCGACGGGATTTAAATTAAAATTTACCGATAGATAAAGAAGTGGAAAAATGTATATTGAGGAAGTATGCAAATAAATGAATGGGAAAATATGGAGTAACAATCTAAATTTTGTTCTTTAGAGAATCTGATTAGAAACATAATAGTGTATATGTTTTATTATTTTGAAATGCTGTTTACAAAATGCAGCGGCCAATCCATTATGGTTGCCGTAACCGGAATATGGCCACCAATGTGTTGCCATATTGTCGTTTCCGGTAATAAAATACTCAGTATAACCCTCTTCGCCTCCGGTTTTTTTTTTTGTTACAGTTCCTCTTTCATCAAGCCCGTCTATGCTACGGATCTGTTCGTCTCCATAATTTTTCTGTTTATAAAACAGAAGATGGAGGCTTAAAAAATATTTGGTGCCCTGAATAAAAGCAAAAATGTTAATTGTTATTTTTTCGCAGTTTGCATCTTTTGCGTATTTTGTTTTTACTTTATTCCCTCCCCCATGTATAATATCTTCTTCTCCCTCGCTCATGCACTTTTGGATGCGCATTGTGGAGCAATGGATATCGGCTAGGAACGACAAATCGGAGAGCCGAGTTCGAATTCCAGTTGAATTCTTTGCATTCACTTACGCACAAATACTCTTGGGAAAGGTATTAATCTGTCTCTTCCCTACAGTTATGGGTTAAATAATAGGACATATTGGGTTCTATAGCCTTGGATGGCATCCAGTCTACCGCAGAAAGTAATGGCAATCTACTGCGGGACAATCTTCTGCCAAGTCAGTTACGTCTCTTTCGAGACATGTTCGTCTAATCGTGTTTCACGTCTAGTGCTTAACTAACTGATTCCTCATCGCTATAACCTTGATAGTCCAGCTTGAAAATTGTAGAAGTCGAGAGAACGGGAAATTGCAAAATGTTAGTTATTCCATTAATGTTCTTCCATACAACAGCCATCGATGTAAAATGAATTTAAAAGAGTTTTCTCTTGTACGATATAAAAAAAATGCCTCAGAAAGTAGCATCATTGGGATTCCCCAAAGAAAAGAATTTGAAGAGATTAACGTCACATTTTCTTGCTTTTTGCTTTTATTCAGGGCACCAAATATTTTTTAAGCCTCCATCTTCTGTTTTATAAACAGAAAAATTATGGAGACGAATGGAGCCGTAGCATACACGGGCTTGTTGAAAGAGAGACTGTAACAAAAAACCGGAGGCGAAGAGAGTTATACTGAGTATTTTATTACCGGAAACGACAATATGGCAACACATTGGCGGCCATATTCCTGCTACGGCAACCATAATGGATTGGCCACTGCATTTTGTAAACAGCATTTCAAAATAATAAAGCATACACACAATTATTTTCCTAATCAGATTCTCTAAGGACAAAATTTTCTTTGCTCATCCATATTTTCCCATTCATTTATTTGCATACTTTACTCAATATACATTTTCCCTCTTTCTTTATCTTTGGATAAAATCTTTGCTTATATTTGGTCTTTTCGGTTTAAATATTTAAGAATGGAATGAAGTTTTCGATTGCACTTTTTCACCCTTTCACTATATCATCCTAACTCTCTCTCTCTCTCTCTCTCTCTCTTTACACCTTCTTCTCATCTTCTCTATTTTCTCTCTTTGTATCATATTTTTCATTCATTTTACTCTCTTTTCTCTTTTGTATTTCGTTTTTGCTCTCTCTTTTTTTGTTTTCCCTTACTTCTCTGTTTTTTTTTTGCTTTTCTTACTCTTATTCATATCTCTTGCTATCTTTTCTTTTCCTTTTTCCCCTTATATGCCGTTTTTTTTTCACTCTCCCTAATTAACTTTAATGGATGTGCGTTACGGTGCAGTGGATATCAACTCGGAACAACAAATCATGGAACCGAGTTCGAATTTCAGTGAAATTCGTTGCTTTCACTTACACGCAAATACCCTTTGAGAAACGTATTAACACGTCTCTTCCCTCCAGTTATGGGTAAAATAATATGACAGATTGGGTTCTATAGCCTTGGATGGCAACCAGTCTACCGCAGAATGAAATGGTAACCGGGATAACCTTCTGCCTAACCAGTCATGTCTCTTTCGAGATATGGTCGCCTAAAGCGTGTATCACGTATGGCACTTAACAGACTGAATTAACTTAAATATTTTTTCTCCCTCTACGTATATTTTTATTTTTCTCTCTCTTCTTTTTCTTTCTTTTGTCCTCTTGTTTTATAACTAATTTTTTCTCTTATTCACGGATTGTTTTCTTCTTTTTCTTTTTTTCTCCCTTCTTTTTATGCTTTACTTTTCTTCTCTTTCTTCTTCTCTTATTACTTGCTCTTCTTTCCTCCACTTGTATTTTTTACTCTGTCTTCACTTGTTGTTTGGGATCGTGACCAAGTTCTCTTTTTGACCGGATTCGAATCTCACCATTTGTCAGGAAGGTGATGTTATCGGTCATAAAGTGGCGATCCCAGAGTGCAACATCTTTAGAAAGTGCATGAAAAAAACATACCATCAGTTGACCCAAGCTTTGTAAGGGAAATTGGGTAAACAGTTGTGCTAGCAATGCTTGATAGAACGAAATTGCAAGTCATCGTGACCGATGGTTTGAGTGTCCTGGCATTGTTTAGATTGTTGTCCACGCTTGATAACACGCTCTCTCCCAGAAATTGTAACTAAGGTCCTTTCAGCATCAGTCAGTTAGTTAAGTGCCATACGTGAAACACGCTTGGGCGATCATATCTCGAAAGAGACATGACTGACTGGGCAGAAGATTATCCCGTAGTACGTTGCCTTTCTGCGGTAGACTGGTTGCCAGCCAAGGCTATAGAACTCAATCTGTCCTGATATTTAACCCATAACTGGATAGATGAGACGGATTAATGCCTTTCCCAAGGGTATTTGTGCGTAAGTGAAGGCAATGGATTCAGCTGGAATTCGAACTCGGCTCCCCAATTTTTCGTTCCGAGCCGATATCCACTGCACCACAATGCACATCCCCTCTCAGCATAGTTGCAGTGTAAACCAACAAACAAATGTACCTGAGCAAGTGTCTGCAAGGGAGTTGAGTTAGCTACCCAGCCATACCTGTTGGGATCTTTTACATTATTTTTACATGTGTGAAACCTAATTTTCACTCTCTCCTTCTCATAGGGTTTTCTTTCTTTTCTTTTTCCCTTTCTCTTTATAGCTTTTCTTCACCCACTCTCTGCTCTCATAGTTTGCGCTCCATTCCCCTCTTATAATTTTTACTCTGTCTTCACCTCTTATATACTTGCCCTTCTTTTTATCTCACTTATATTTTGCTTTCTATTTTTTCAACTTTCTCCCTCATATTTTACTTTTCGTCTTTCCTCCTCTTATAATTTGCTTTCCTCTCCCATCTCATATTTTTACTCTGTCTTTATCTTTTGTGTGTTTTTTACTTTGTTCCCCTCATCATGTATTATATCTTTTTCTCACTCTCTCATTCACTTACATTTTTCATTCATTCTTCCATTTCTTTCTTTCTTTCTTTCTTTCTTTCTTTTTTTCTGAATACTTTATCTAAACGTATTTATAAATAGAACTTTGTGTATCTGTGTGTGTGTCTGTGTGTGTCTGTGTCCGTTACCTATAGACTCCGAAACGGCTGAACCGATTTTCTTGAAAATTTAGACAGTTGTACTATAAGCGTCTGCGAATGTTCTTAGCTAGGTTTTGTGTCGAGGTACACCCGATAAATATCAAAAATCGATAATCGAAAAATACGGGTTATAGAAGGAGTGGTCCGATTTTAATCAAATTTGATACACTCATAGACAAAGATATAAGAAAAGATATTCAGAAGTATCAAGGTTGCAGTTCTTACAATAGTGCAGAAAATTGATAATATATATATATATATATATATATATATATATAAATAAGACAAGATGTGTGTGTCTGTTTATCTGTCTGTATGTCCTTTATACAAATCCACAATTTTTATCCGATTCTCACCAAACTTCACACAAATATTCTTTAGGCTGAGTTTGAGCTCCAGGACCAGAGATTAGTTTTAAAGCTTTCATTACACCTGAGCAACGCCGGGCTATACTGCTAGTCTTGCCATAACTAGAAAATCATAATTCCGAATCATACCATTAGCCTGGATTCGAACACCCATCTCTGACACCAATGGATGGTTTAGTTGTTTTTTGTTTTGTGGCATATCGAACGATATGTGTTACTTAATACAACAATCTAAATATCAGAACATTGAATTTATAATGATCTCAACAGAATGACATTATTTCATAATTAAATTACAATTACTTAGCAGCTTTTCTTTTTGTCAAATAATCTTACAAAATCAAACAAGGAGTGAACACTTGTTCCTTCTTAAATATGATTTTAATTTTGAGGTTCTCTACTTGTTCATAGTTGAAGCCCTACCAAATGCTGATATGGTGAGTACAAAACAAAAATAAAAACTTTCTTTTCTCCACTGTTAACAAATTCGCAAGAAAGTAAGAGATTTATTAACCAGAGAGAGAGAGAGAGAGAGAGAGAGAGAGAGAGAGAGACCTACATTTGCACTTCTCTCTTTTGTTTTTTTTATCTCTCCTTCCTCTTCAGCTAATCGCCGTCAGCAGAAAATAAAAAGAGGAAAAAATACTACTACTACACTGTTACGCTCAGCAAAAACAGGGACTTACCTTTATCTGTACAAATCACATTTCGCTAAAATGAACGAACTCTTAATTCTTTAAAATCTTTACTATTATTTCTCTTAGAACATTTCATACATACAATTTGACATTATGCTGTTCGATAAATTAATTTTCATTTATTCGAACATACGGAATGGTTTTATTCTTACAAACTTCTGATGATAACCTTAAAGTGTGGGGAGTTCGGTTATGTTGGGAACAAGGCCAAGTTAATAAACACTGCTCGACCTCTCTACCTCACCATCACCACGGATGAGAGGTGACTTAACAACAATAGCAATTAAGAGGTGGTTCCACGCTCCTCAAACCCTCTAACTTCCCGATTAGAGGTCGGGCTGCCGGATGTATTTTACCCCAGGGAAGATGTGGCAGCTGAAGACACCCCTGGTTATCTGTTTCCTACCTTCATATTTAATTCTTCAATATTTCTCCTCTCCGCTTTATATTTGATCTTCTCTCGTGTTTTTTTAATCCTACTTAGCACCTCTTCCCCATACACTTATTTGTTTCCTCACTTTTTCTTCTTTTCATACCTAACATCTTTGAATTTCTCATTTTGCTAACATTTCTCAAATGCCTTGTCTCGAAGACAGACGCGATTATAGTTCCCCCAGTTTCTTTTTTCTTGTCAATGCCTAATTTTTTGACTTCTTAGAAAAGTTAATCGAATGGTTTCCCGCTACTTTCTTCATGATTTTAAATTAAAAACAGTCCTTTTAGACTGTTTATAGATTCCAGTCTATTCTGCTATTTGGTGGGCGTGAGATACCAATTGAAAAGGTATAAATTCAAATCTCCTCCCAGCTAAAGGGTCAAATAGTAGAACTCGTATCTAAAAAATCATTGCTATTCTTCAAAATATTTTTATCCAACAGTCACTTATATATTTATATATATATATATATATATATATATATATATATATATAAACATTAAAAGCATTATATTTATAAATCAATTTTTTCCAACATTTTTGTCGTCATCGATCATTTACGATTGGAAAATTTTCCCATCGCACATTTGTATAGTAAATACTCCAGCACATACCAAAGTTGTTTGGTAAAGTTTATTGACTCAATGAATTTAACATAAAATAAAAATTCTTTATTGTTTTACTGAAATTAGAAATATAAAAGCTATTACGTTCTCAGTTCAGAAAATTTCGACTAATATTTAAAAATGTAGAAATATTAAAACTATTCCGCTCTCAGTTCAGAACTTTTTAAAATATTTCTTTTGTTTCAAAATTACGGGGAAAAATATTCACATCTTTTTGTTGACCAAATGAATTTTAAAACGTCGGAATAAAAATTGAATATAAAGGCTCATTTTTTTAGTCGCGTTTGACACGTGTGATTTGATTTCTGTGACGTAATTTAGCAACCATCTTAGATCTTTGATGTTTTACGGAGCAAATGTAAACAATCGGCTTCATTGGCCAAAAAGTGCGAAAGGGAAACTGAACTTAAACTCAAAAAGTATGTCTCGACTTGGCTTCCCTGTAGATATGTGTCCCTAGAAAGTTTGAATGAGGTAACTTAAAAAATGTAGGCGTGCATAAGGAACAGTCACACAAAGACTCACAGATTTGCCTTTTACACACACCTGATCAAAATTTTAAGACCACATAAAATCTTTAAAAATAAATATTTTTTTACGGATAGATTTTAAACTCCTACCACTTAAGGTTACCAATACTACAATCTAAAAGGTTATCGAAACAAAAAGCTACATTCCAAACATTTTATTTAGAAATTTATAAAATTTATTTATAAATTTATTTATATTTTATAAAATGAGGCGATTTACACATGATCAAAATTATAAGACCAGAGACAAACATTCTACGAAATTGTACAAAAAGTGTATAAAAAGTGTATGAAAACATTCAACAACCAAATTTCATAATGAGTTCTACCTCCATTGCTTTTGATGACTTCAAAGATTCTGTCGGGCATGCTAGAAATAAGCGTTTCCATTAAGGTGCAGGGGATGTTGCTCCAGCTTCTGAAGATGGCTTCACGAAGTTCATTTTTTGTTGAATATTGTTTGCCATTTCGATAAACATCTCTTGTCATCCATCCTCAAACATTTTCAGTTGGGTTCAAGTCTGGTGAGCATGCAGGATGTCCCAAGAGATGGACCCCGTTTTCTTGTAGAAGGGTCAAGGTCCGTCTTGTAGCGTGGATTGCAGCATTATCCTGTTGGAATAACCATCCATCCCCACACAAACGATGGCCCTCCATCATCAATGATGCTTTTTGTAGCATGCTAACATAACCAGCTGCTGTTTGACAACCCTGCACCACCTGGAGCTCCATCGTCCCTCTGTAAGAAAAGGCACCCCATACCATTAGGGACCCTCCACCACTATGACGTGTGGAGAAAATTTCAGGAGACATGTTTTTGTTATGCCAATATCGTTGGAAGCCATCAGGACTATCTAGATTGAATTTTTTCTAATCAGAAAACAGGACTTTCTTCCACTTCTCAACGTCCCATGTTTGGTATTCACAACTAAACTTTAAGTAGTCCACCTTGTGACGTGGAAGCAGCCGAGGAATTTATTTACGCTTTTTATTTACCATGCCTTTTTGTCGTAAGTGTCGTTTGATGGTTACGGGACTGCAATCAGGATCTGTGACTGCCTTAATTTAACTAAAAGAAAGTCCCCCCTCTTTCATAACAACCCGTCTTATTCTCTTACTCAATGCAGGAGAAATTTTTGGGGGCCTACCAGAGGATTTTGCTTTTCCATAATTCTCACTGTTCTTTAGAAAGTTGCAAATCACAGTTTACTGCGATTTACCTTAGCTGCGATCGCCCGCTGTGACAAACCTTGCTTATGGAATTCTAGAATTCGAGAACGCTCAACTTTGGTAAGTTTGCTTGCTTTACGCATGGTAGCACCTTTACGCAGTGATTGCTAATCTCTAACTGAACTAAAAACATTGGAATTACCATAGATCTAACAATTTATACCCCTGGTCTTATAATTTTGATCATGCGTAAATCGCCTCATTTTATAAAAATGTAAATTTCTAAATAAAATGTTTGGAATGTAGCTTTTTGTTTCCGTAACCTTTTAGATTGTAGTATTGGTAACCTTAAGTGGGAGGAGTTTAAAATCTATCTGTAAAAAAAAAAAATTATTTTTAAAGATTTTTAAGTGGTCTTAAATTTTTGATCAGGAGTGTATATATAGATATAAGAGATTACAAAGCTTTTTAGAAACAAGTTGTTTTTTGAACCAACTTGATGAACAGAAAGTAAATTAACAACCCAGCTGCTCCAAAATACAACACATATTGAGAAAACCGTATTAAAAATGTCTTCTAAGTATAAACATCTTTAGGAAGAAAATTTGCTTATTTTCTTGCACTGTAGCGACAGAGACAAGCTGAAACTGAGGAGGGAACATTGCTATGATTGGAAGAACTGAAGACAAGAGATGAACAACAGAGGCAGCAAGAATCTGATGAAAAAAGATTACAAAATCTTCAAGGACAAAGAGTTAGATATGAACAAGTGAGACAGCAAACATTTGAAAAGGAAATATGGTTAGGAATTCAGGATCAAATAATATGAACTGAATAACAAAGGCAAAATGAATGTGTAAAACAAAGGCTGCAAATGCAAAACTATGACACGATGCAACATGAACCAGCAAGAAGAATAATGCAGTGGAATTCATCTGCTTTTAATTATGATTCTTCATATGACTATGATTCTGACGCTTCAATTCAAATCAGTTCATTCAATAAACTATTCTAATTGTGCAGCAAAAAGCGCAGTAGGGAAATTACTGGACTGTGTTGTTTTAATGGCAAGGTAAGTACAGGGAAATTTCAATAGAAACGAAGAAAAGAGTGCTAGACTGCTACGTGATGTCAGTTCTTCAATACGTCTGTGAATGCTGGACAATATCATTGAAAATGAGGACAAAACTGGAAGCGGCCGAAATGTGGTTCTACAGAAGGATGCTACGGATATCGTGGACTGAGCATACAAGCAACGACGAAGTGTTAGAAAGAATGGCAACAAAAAGGAAATTGATGCTGAGCATCAGGAAGAGACAACTGAAGTTCCTGGGACATGCAATGAGGAAGGAGAGCCTGGAGAACCTGATACTGACTGGACAGATAGAAGGAAGGAGAGACAGAGGAAGGCAGCGGATAAGCATATTTGCAGGGTCTGATCAGGTGGATGACGGAACGGGGGTTGCCAGGAGCAACAGGAGAAAACATACTAAGAGCCACAAGGGATAGGGAGACGTGGAGATCCATGATCGCCTACGTCCTGAAGGGACAGGGCACATAGAAGAAGAAGAAGAAGAAGAAGAAGAAGAAGAAGAAATAACTGGAGATACAAAAATTGCATTCTGGATGACAGCCTTCGGTGCTAAGATCATTTATGAGGGTTAGCTTATGTTGTGAGGTCTCTCCTTTTTCCATGATAATGAACTCGACTTGAGTATACATATACTCCTGCCATAGACAATAACGAGAGTTACCGTGAGAGTCCGACGGATAACAAGAGTTACCGTGAGAGTAGACAGATAACGAGAGTTACCGTGAGAGTCTGACGGATAACAAGAGTTACCGTGAGAGTCCGACGGATAACGAGTTACCGTGAGAGTACGACAGATAACGAGTTACCGTGAGAATCCGACAGATAACGAGAGTTACCGTGAGAATCCGACTGATAACGAGAGTTACCGTGAGAGTTCGACAGATAACGAGAATTACCGTGAGAGTCCGACAGATAACGAGAGTTATATATATATTATATATATATTTCTTACTAATCGTATTCCTGGATTACTAACCTGCGTTAAAAGTTTGTATCTTTACGTTTAAGATACTCGTTTTTCGATCTCAAATATCTGGTTTGTTGTTCCTTATTTTGTGCGTTCCCATTCCCGGAATCCACAGCAGTTTATGTCTGTTTTCAAAATGCAGGAAAAAGTTTATCACAGAATTGTAGCACTTCAACCACAACTTAATGAATAACCTCAGTACATACACGTATACTTTGTTAGTGATATGAAGCAGTAAGCTGAGAAAAAGCTCAAGCAAACAGTCAATGCTGGACAATATCATCGAAGATGAGGAAAAAACTTGAAGCAGCGGAAATGTGGTTCTACAGAAGGATGCTGCGGATATCATAAACCGAACATGGGAACAATGATGAGGCCTTGGAAATGATGGAAACAAAAAGGAAATTAATAGTAAGCATCAAAAAGAGACAACTGAATTTCCTGGGACATGCAATGAGGAAGGATGGCTTGGAGAACCTGATACTGACAGGCCAGATAGAAGGAAAAAAAGAAACAGAGGAAGGCAGCGGATAACATATTTGAAGAGCTTGATCAGATGGATGACGGAACGGGGGTTGTGAGGTGTAACAGGAGAAAACATGCTAAGAGCCACCAGGTACAGGGAGACGTGGAACGCCATGATCGCCTACGTCTTGAAAAGACATGGCGCAGAGAAGAAGAAGAAACATGGATACATACATTAATATTATTTGGAAATGCTACATGACGAGAATAATTATGTGAGAAGTTTCAAATATGATGTAGGGTGAAGTCCATCTTCTGATTTGACAGTCGAGATAGATTCAGAAAAGAGACCCCCTGCAGAACATCCTCGGCGATATACACCTGGGTGTAATGAAGTTGCTACAATAATGAGAAGTGAAGAGACTGGGTGTCATCGTGACATGATTCTTCATCAGAGAGATAATCAGATTGAAAGGATTGCAATATATGTTATTTGTGAACGGAGAAGATGGATATCATCTCAGTACCCGCAAGGCTGGAACAGAAACTGGTGAAAACAACCATGTGTTCTGATGCCTACCATTTCTTGATTCATTCGAATACATTAAATCATTTATACAGAAGTCAACAATTGTTCTAGCACTATGCTGTTGAAATCTATGTTGAAAGTGAATTAATGAGATTAGAATACCTTAGAAGGAACCAAAAACAGCTCAAGTCTGAAGAGTATGCTTACTTGAAAGATACAATCAATAGAGATGCCAACGGAACAGAATTAGGCCAACTTAGGCTGACTCACAAAAGATATGGTATTTAATCTAGTTAGATGTCTAAACTACATAGTGGCAAAAACGTGGGCTACCTCATGCTAATTAATTGCATTCAAATTAATGAAATAATTTCTGTTGAAATACAAGATGCAACAGAAATTACAAAGTGGGGAAGATGGATATTCATCCTACGAAAAATGAATACCGGAAGATGTTAGATTTCAAGAAAGTGTCGACAACCAGTATAAAATTGGTAATAGGCGTTTTAACCCCTTAATGACTTTTCCTTCTGAAAATATTTGAAGCCCACATCAACGGTGGATTTTGCTTCTCTGTAAAATCCACGAATTATTTATTCAACTATGTAGAAAAATAACAGTTGCTGCTATATTTGCTCTCCATGACAAAAATAATCCAGATGAAATCAGTAATTACCAGCAAGGTCGGCACATCAGTAGCAATGAAGATTTTTGAAGGATATTCCGCTTCCCTATTCATGAAAGTTATCCAATAATTTAAAAATTAGTAGTACATCTAGAAAACAGACAAAAAGATTTTTTTACACCTGCATTAACAACAGCACATGTAATGTGCAAAGACAAATAACGACAGATAAGGAGAGTTACCGTGAGAATCCGACAGATAACGAGAGTTACCGTGAGAATCCGACAGGTAACGAGTTATTGTGAGAGTCCGACAGATAAAAACAAAGAATTTTGACAACTTATTTCAAACTATGTTTGATAGATGCATTTACGAGAACATTATATTACCATTGTGAGCCATCATCTTAAGCTTTGAATAGAAGAATAAAAAGAGGATCTCCAGTTGAAGGCAATTCCAACAATACATATGATAGCATATATTTTTGTAATCATTTCACCCCCAAGCAAGGCAGGACTGCCACTACTACCCAGGATGCTATAGTGAGAACAAAATCTATGTACAAGGAGTACTAAAGAATGGATAAAAGATGAACGGTATTCAAGAAGATAGAAGATGGCACTTGACGGTACACTTAAATTTTTTGGAGATTGAAGTTATCAGGGGAGCAAGTAAACGGAAAGAAGTTCCACAGGCGGAAAGTGCGAGAAAAGAAACTGTCTGAGTAGAAGTGATGATTTAATTATTTCAACGGTAGAAGATGGGACCTACATGCCAATCTAGTAGCGGGTTGAAATTGACATGAAAAAAAAGCTCTTCATAGTAGTTGCCACTAAAATATTGGTAGTAAAGAGAGAGGAAAGCCAAGTCACGTCGATGAGAAAAGTGGTTGAAGTCGAGATGCCAAGTCAGGACCGATTACATTGCAGATGCTTCTTTGGATTTTGTCAAGAACTTCGAGATGAATAACAGAAACATCTAACTAGATATGACCACAGTACTCCATGCACGGACGAATGGTAGATTTATTAATGCGCAAGATCAATTTTGACGAGAAAAACTTTCTGGTCCGGTACAGTGACCCAACTTTCCTTGCAGTAGACACAACTATGGATACAATGTCATTGTTTTATTTCAGGTCGGTTGAAAAAGTGAGGTTTAGGAAGTGCAATGTGTTTCTGTCAAAGGGACTAGAATCAGCCATGCGGGCTGTAAAGTTTTGTCTGTGGTGATTATAAAGAGAGGATGTTTGTTTTGGAGACATTCAAATTTACAAGTCATTTTCTGCTCAAGTTAACCCCTTATTGGAGGTCCGTTTTAAGATCAGCAACCAGGTTTATTTTGTCAGCCCTGGCAGATTTTCTATTGAGACGGGAATAAATGGTGTTGTCATCTGCATAGATGCCTACTTGAGAACTGATGACATGAGGAAGATCATTGATGAAGAACAGAAACAGCGTGGGACCTAGGATAGAACCTTGTGAAACTATTGCATTCATGTGAAAGCATCTAAAAACTTGTTCGTTCAAAACGAACTTCATTTCCTTATTAGATAAAAAGGATTATATTAAGTAAAACAGTTGTCCAGTAATAGCGTAGTCCTGGAGCTTTGTCGTGTATATACAGTGCATCCGAATCAATAAAGAAATGATCCATCTGCCAGAACTTTATTTTGCCAGCAAATCCCATCATATTGCACGTAGAATAAATCAAGTATTTTTCGGACAAGAAGAAAAAGCGGATCTCCAGTTGAAGGCAATTCAGATTTCAGATTTGATAGAGCAGTTGGTCGTTTTTTCTTTTTATAATCATATCGCCCCAAGCAAAGCATTCTACTGCCATTGGTGCGCAAGGGGCTACATAGGAGTAACGTTATGAAAAAGAAAGTTATAAGAAAGAGTGAGAGGTTACAGGGTGTGTCTGGAAGTGGATAAGAGAAGGGTGAAGATACTGAGAATAGAATTGACAGAGAAAGAAGCATGAGAGAGAGAGAGAGAGAGCGAGAGAGTGAGAAAGAGGAGGATGCAAGTTAGCGAGATAGGAGATGACTGTTGACTTTACATTTAAACTATGGAGATTGAAGCTGTCGGGGAAGCAAGTATACGGAAGTGCGAGAAAAGAAGCTACTGAAGTAGAATTTGCGTTTACATTTTATTGGTTTCACAGTAAAAGGGTGGGACCTAGTTGTTAATCTTGTGGCTTGATTAAACCTACGCTTAGGAGGCATCAGAGAGCTAAGTTCAACGGAGCAGAAACCGTGAAAGTATTTGTAGAAGAGACACAGAGAAGCCACATTGCGCCGGTGAGAAAATGACTGTATCTGAGCTGCCAGTTCGGGATCGATCACATTACAGATTCTCCATTGGATTTTGTCAGGACACCTAGGTAGATAGCAGGGGCACCCGACCAGATATGGTAGCAGTATTCAATGCAAGGGCGGATGGTAGATTTATATATGTACAGGACATTTTCAGACGGGAAAAACTCCCTGGCCCTACACAGAGATGAGGATTTAGCTATAGTTTCGATGTAATCATTCAATCTGAGGTCTGTTAGGAGTGTTAACCCGAGGAGGGACCGTGTTTTGCTCTCAGGGAGATTAGCCGATCCATGCTAATGGAGGGTAGGAGCGATTGTCTGTAACGGTTGATAGATAGCAGCTTCGTTTTGGAAGCATTAAAATTCACGAGACATTCTTACCCCATTCCACCATGGATTGGAGGTCCTTTTCCAGCTCAGCAGCGAGTTTTGATTTGTCAGCCTCGGCAAATTTTTGCTCGAGGCAAGAGTAAACTGTAGTGTCGTCAGCGTATATGCCTACTTACAATTTTAATACATCAGGGAGATCGTTATTGATAGTGGATTAGAGTGAATGGAATTGGTGAGTAGAATTACAAAAAAGCATGTAATAAAAGAAGAATGGCTGAGGACGATAGTCAGTTGGATGCAGAGTCGTCATTGGCCCTAACTGTGAGAAGTATTAGATCTCTTTTTGCAGTCCTTATTAAAACATGAGTCGTCGGTATCCCGCAAGGCACGTAGAATAAATTTAAAGATGATTGCTCTGAGGACTTTCTCCATCAAATTCAACTAAGATATCATGATATTTTTTTGATAATTATTGTCAATAAATTTATAATCCTGCGCTGATTGATACTGAAAATGGAATCTTGGCAATGAAAGGTGATCAGTTACAAAATTATGACTTCCACATATCGTTAGACGTGCTGCCAACTGATTAAAAACAGAATATTTGCGAGAAAAATTATCAGATAAATATGTTCAAAATCATATTGAAAATACTCAATGATGTCCAAATGGTTGCTTATTACATCTGTAACACCCCAACGGTCCCGGTCCGAACAATTTCCTTCGGCGGCCGTTCTCCACGCTGTGATGTTGCTGGGAATTTGTTGAGAATGTCGGCCGGACAGCTGGGGGTACAAGATTAAACTATAAGGAACGAATTTCCACAATTTGGATGAGTTGAAAGGATGCTTTATTTCGTTTAGAGTTAGCCTTTTCGGTTGAGGCAGGCGAATGTGACACGCAGCTCTAACTCTAATTAATGGAGATCAACAAATCCAAAGTGAACGAAACAAGACGAACGGAGATTCTTCCTTCAAGCTCGCCCCCGGCGGGACTCTCTTCACTTAACTCTCGTCTTAACTGTCTTAACTTTGAACTTCACTTTCTTAACTGGCTCTATTTATTTAAAATGAATACGGAAATCCGGAAATGCTTTAGACCACCGGTGACAAACACCGGCGACTGTAAGTCTGAAATTTCAGTTATCTTTTGTTTTTATCTTAATAAGGCTTCCGCCGGAAAAGGCTTAATGTGTGGTCAAGATACAGTAAAGGACAGCCTTTGACCGGGTCATCGAAAACCTACCCGCTGACCTTTATCACTGAGTCAAATATCTACCGGAGGACAATTTTCCTCATAAAATAAAAAGCGTTTATTTATTTTTTTCCTCTTCTTTTTCACTTTTGTAAAATACGTTTTTAAACTATTTTCTATTCTAATCTATTTTCTATTTTAATCTATTATAATAAAATACATATATGTCTAGTTATCGTGTCACACATCATCGTTGAAACACTCTGTTAACAGAAAGGATGCATTTATTCTTAGGTGAAACTGGGTAAACTTTTGCAACAACTTTGATACTTTCGAAACTAAAAAAAAAAAAAGAAAAAAAATTCCGCAAAATTGCCCTTTCTAATCACCAATTCCACTGGAATTGATCCACATTACGACCATTCATACGAATGAAAACCCAGTCTGCAACATTAGCAAAACTCTTCTACAAGTACAATGGCTTCTGCTCCGATGAGCTTAGATCACTGGTGCCGCCTAAGCACGAATTTACACGAGATACTAGATTAGCAACTAGGTCCCACCCTTTTACAGTTAAACAAATAAGATGTAACCGTAAATTCTACTCCAACAGCTTCTTTTCTCGCGCTTCCCGCCTGTGGAACTCCCTTCCACAAGTCTGCTTTCCCGACAGTTACAATCTCCAGGTGTTTAAATATAGGGTCAATAGACACCTCCTATCACACTAACTCCCAACTATTCTCACAACACTCTCATCTACCCAACCCTCATTCTCGGTATCCTCACCCGCCTATCACCCACCCTCTGTTATTTCCTATATTTAACCAGCCTTTCTCCACTCTACGTAGCCCCCTGCACAGTAGTGGCAGTGACATGCCTTGCTCGGGGTGAAACGCTTATAAAAAAAAAAAAATAAATAACAGAATGTATAAGACAGTCTGACCTCATTGCATAAGAGAGCTCTGGAGGCTATTGATGGAATCTTATGAGATATAAGAAACAATTTCTGATGGCAGGGGTCACCGTAGTTTTATCAGGAGATTTCAAGCAAATCCTTCTACACAAAAGAATGAAAGATAATGAGATTGGGGCATGCTTTAAATCTTTAGACTTTGGCAACATGTCAAAACCATAAAACTTAAAACAAATACGAGAGCTTTTCATTCTATTATTTGAATATATGAAGAATTCAAAAAAATATTATTTCTTTGATAAAAAGGAGCTGCCGTAGACAATAAGGGCTTCTTAAATCTGTCACTAGTAAGCACTCTCGTTTAGTCTGGCAAGGAATTAAGGATTAAATAACTATGAACATTATCAGAATCACAAGTGGTTATATAAAGGAGCAATTTAGGCTTCAAAATATTACTGAACTTCATTAACTTTGAACTTTTGAAAATCCTCCGCTGAGACTTTCACTCTTGTAAATCCATTGATACAGTTTTAGATACTTCAGAGGCAGTGACTTATCCATTTGGGGTTTTATCTCATAGTCAATGCTCCAATAATGTTATTACGAAATCTAGATCTAACAAGACTCTGTAATGGAAACAGGTCGTAGTTAAGGAAATCATACGAGGCCTTATTGAAACAACGATTCTGTTTAGGTGTCGTAAAAGAGAAAAGTTTTCATCTCAAGAATACCTTTGATCCTAGTTGATGTAACAATTCCTTTCAAGTGATTACAGTTTCCAGTGAAACTAAGCTTTTTAATGTACATAGACAAATCCCTCTCAATTGCTGATATACACCTTAAAGAAGCATGCTTTCTCCATGGACAAATTTATGTTGGAAGTCCAAGAATTAGAAGCCAAATTACACCCTTGTGCTAATTAATTGAAACAACTGCGTTAGTTTTCTTTCTTTCCCCATACGGTCAGTTTTAAAGCCACTGGTGTGATAGGGTGTAATCGATTTCTATTTTTTCCTCAGATTAGGATATTTGCAGTTGAGTGCAGTAATATGAAGCTATTTTCGGCATGTATGATAAAATTATTTGGTCTTGAAAAATATTGCGTCATCGTTGATTGCATCAGATTTTCATCACACCCAGATACTGTTTACTCGATTGTCGATTAGTTTTCATGCAACCATTGTCTGCGATGGACGTTGCACTAATGAAGCGTACAAAAATTGTAACGCTGCAAGAACATACTAGTAGGCCTTATAGAGAGATTGCGGATATCGTTGGTGTCAGCCTTTAAACTGCCTGTTGTGTCATCAAGGTGAAGAAAAAACTGGATCCATCAGTCCGACATGTAAAGGAAAATGCGGTCGGAAGAGAAAACTACGCCAAGTGACGACGAATACATCATCAGGGAAAGTGTGAAATATTCTAGGAAGACGTTATCCGTTTTGTTTCAATTAATTTGCGCAAGGATGTAATTTGTTTTCACTCAGTCAGAAAAAACAGAAAAAAAAATTTTTTTATAAAGAAGTTCTTTCATGAAGATGTTTCAATGATCATTCTCCATTTTGCTGATCATTTGTTTTATTCTGTTCTGATATTAGAATCATTTTAGGAAGTTAAATATGAATTGTATTCTTTGTATAGCCATGATTTTACGCAGGATAGAGATAGTGAAGTGGTATCCTGTTGACTTCTCCACGGTGATTTATTGAGACACCAACTCTAATTAGCTGGCCGTTGACTCATTAAGAGTTCCTCCGCCCTTTGTAGGTTGTTTTTTTCTTTATCCTACCGGGTTGTTAACACCCCGTATATATATATATATATATATATATATATATATATATATGCAAAAAAAAAAGAGGGGTGGAAGAAAGAACAAATATTAAAATATTAAGTTCATACTTACTATAAGTTCAAAGAAGTAGTCCTGTAAAAACAAAGAGTCAATTCCCCTAGTTAGGAGTAACTAGCGAAAGAGAATGCATCACTTACCCAGTAAGCAGAAGATATTTTCTTTGAAATTTCGTCCTTCCTCAAAGAGGACTTCTGTTTTTATTTGGGGATTTCCGGTAAATGCATATTCTTTTTGCAATACCATGTGGTCTAAGGAAGGTGGGAGGGCGACACACGGACGAATTATAATGCTATTAAATATTTTACAAGACAAAAATCAATTTTAAATTAAACATTAATATATTTATAAACTTACTACAACATAAAAATAATTATTCTGAAAAAAAAATATTGAAAACAAAGTATGAAAAACAGTAAAACGAAGAATTTTTTTCTCTCCCTTACCTGCGATTTGGAGAATCTGATAGTACCAAACCAGATCGAGGGAAAAAGAAACAGGGGAAAGCAACGGATAACATATTTGAAGGACCTAATCAGGTGGATAACGGAACGAGGATTGCACGGTGTAACAGGAGAAGGCGTGCTCAGAGCCACCAGGGATAGGGAAACGTGGAAAGCCATGATCGCCTACGTTCTGAAGAGACAGGACACATAGAAGAAGAATATGAATTGTTACATTAACATACTTTAATAAATTAGAATAGTTTTAGAAGATAATTAGAAAAATGTAATTGAATTTTTACATTTTCATATTTTTTATGTTTTTGTTTTGTTTAATTTTTCTTCTGCTTTCATAATTTTAAAATTACAACCTTTGTGTTCACATATTGGCATTAGAATATTTTTTCAGATAATTAGAACTAGCAGTATAGCCCGGCGTTGTTCGGGTGTAATAAAAGCTTTAAAATTAATCCATGGTCCTGTAGCTCAGATTCAACCTAAAGAATATTTGTGTGAAATTTGGTGGGAATCGGATAAAAATTGTAGATTTGTATAAAGGACATACAGACACACACACACAAACATCTTGCCTTTTATATATATATATATATATATATATATATATATATATATATATATATATTATCGATTTTCTGCACTATTGTAAGAACTGCAACCTTGAAACTTCTGAATAGCGTTTCTTATGTCTTGGTCTATGAGTGTATCAAATTTGATTAAAATCGGACCACTCCTTCTATCACCCGATTTTTTCGATTATCGATTTTCGATATTTATCGGGGGTACCTCGACACAAAACCTAGCTAAGAATACTCGCAGACGCTTAGAGTACAACTGTGTACATTTTCAAGAGTATATAGGTAACGGACACACACACACACACACACACACACACACACACACACACACACACACACACACAGACAAAGTTCCATTTGTAAATAAGTTTAGATATTGTAGTTGAACAGTTATGCTTTCATATGTTCTGTGTTTTGTGTTAATAAAAATTTCATACTTCTTTTTAATTTTTATACAATAGGCAATTTCATTCCGGGCAACGCCTGTCTCTTCTGCTAGTAGTGTAAATATTTACAATACCTCGTCTTAGATTTATACACAGATGTAAAGAACCTAAATGATGAAAAGTGGTCTCATACATTTTATATATACGACTACGTGATAGAAATTCTATGTATGATCGATATTAAGTGAGACATTTCTTCTTCTTCTTCTTCTTCTTCTTCTTCTTCTTCTTCTTCTTCTTCTATATTCCATGTCACTTCAGGACGTAGAAAATAATGGCCTTTCACGTCTCCCTATCCCTGGTAGCTCTTAGCACGCTTTCTCCTGTTACCTCACTCAAATCCCACTCTGCCATCCACCTGCTTCAAATATGTTATCCTCTGCGTTCATTGTCTCTTTATCCCTCACTCTGACCTGTAAGTATCAGATTCTTCAAGCCTTTCTTCCTCATCACATGATCCAAGTACTTCAGCTGTCTTTTTCTGATGCTCATTATGAATCTCTTTTTCTTTTGAATACTTTCTAAAACCTCATCATTGTTCACATTTGACTTGGAAGCAAGGAGTCGGAAGAGATTTCCACAGCGTGAAGTATGCAAAAAGAAACTCTTAGCATAGAATTTACGGTTACATATAGCAATTTTAATGGTGAAATAAGATGAACCTGCCGCCATAGTACTGCGCTTAAATGTCTTATAGAAGAAAGTTCATCAAGACAATTACTATGAATGTATTTATAGAAAAATAAAATATAAAATATAGCAGGCATGCGAACAACTGAATGTCTTCCATTTGAGGTGCCCTCCTCAATATCAAATGGCACCATGAACTTCTAGACTCAAAGGTGCTGGAACGTGCCAAGTGTGACAACTTCGCTGGGCTGGTCATGCGCACCGCACGGAGGACAGCCGACTACCAAAGAGGTTCTTCTATGGCGAACTTTCCACAGGGAAACGTCGCTTTGCCGGCTAAAGTTAAGACACAAGGACAGCTTAAAAGAGGACCCTCAAGCGCTGTGACATCCCATACTCCTCCTGGAAATCCACTGTTAAAGATTGAGCTGAAAGGAGAACCTAAGTGAAATCTGGAGTTGCAAAATTTGAAGAGGGTCTAATCAGGACCTTCAAAGAGAGGCGTCAGAAAAGGAAGGAGCACAAAAGCTCTACCTACCAGCTTGGTTCTGCCTCTTGCATCCCTTACCCCTGCTGCAACAGGCTCTTTTGCGCAAAAAATTGGCCTTATCAGCCACCTCCGCACCCACTCAAACCCTTAGTGATCAGGAGTTATGGTGTTCTTTGCCTGCGAAGGACGAACATAATCCTTTATAGGAAAAGCATCGAAAATATACATTACAGCGGCTGGAAGGTGACTGAAAACGCAATGTCAAGAATTTCGGGAAATATAAGCGGGAAAAAAGCTCTCTTCTTAGAGGTCTTTTTCTCTATTTACACTATTCGGATTATTGTCCTCATCTTTGAACCGAACCCTTTATTAAAATCACTGTGGTATATCATTCTCATTCATTGCGTAAAGCCGTTTTTTATAGTAATGAGTTATCTCTAAGTTACTTGTTCACCCCTGCTGTAGCCTGGTATTGAACTCACAACTCTTTGGGTCAAGTCACAGGAACTAACCAACGTCTATATCCACTGGGCCATGTGTCCCTAAGGACTTAAGAGTTAATAAAGAGTTCGGTTTGAAATTCCTAGCGCCTGAAGAAGGTCGGAGCGTACAACGACCGAAACGTCGAACAAATGGCAACAAATATGAGAACAATAGTCTGAATAATGTAAATACTGTAAATACTACCTCATCTTAGAAATATAGCCAAAGAGTTCGGTTTTAAATTCCTATCACCTGAAGAAGGTTGGAGCGTACAACGGCCAAAACGTCGTACAAATGGCAACAAATATGAGAACAATAGTCCGAATAATGTAAATACTGTAAATACTATCTCATCTCAGAAATATAGACAAAGAGTTCGGTTTGAAATTCCTATCACCTGAAGAAGGCTGGAGCGTACAACGGCCAAAACGTCATACAAATGGCAACAAATATGAGAACAATAGTCTGAATAATGTAAATACTGTAAATGCTACGTCATCTCAGGAATATAGACAAAGAGTTCGGTTCGAAATTCCTATCACCTGAAGAAGGCCGGAGCGTACAACGGCCAAAACGTCGTACAAATGGCAACAAATATGAGGACAATAGTCCGAATAATGTAAATACTGTAAATACTACCTCATCTCAGAAATATAGACAAAGAGTTCGGTTTGAAATTCCTATCACCTGAAGAAGGCTGGAGCGTACAACGGCCAAAACGTCGTACAAATGGCAACAAATATGAGAACAATAGTCTGAATAATGTAAATACTGTAAATGCTACGTCATCTCAGGAATATAGACAAAGAGTTCCGTTCGAAATTCCTATCACCTGAAGAAGGCCGGTGCGTACAACGGCCAAAATGGCAACAAATATGAGGACAATAGTCTGAATAATGTAAATACTGTAAATGCTAACTCATCTCAGATTTTTAGAAAAATAGCTCTTTCTCTATCATTATACTGTTATTTTTACCCTGCAACGATTTCTCTGTTTAGTGCACTTTCAGTAACACCATGAATGTTAACTACTTTTTGCCTTTGTTTGATGAGTGGTGGGATAATTAAAAGAAATGATATATTTTTAGTACAAAAAAATTGTTTGTAGTTAAATACAGGTTGTGCTGAATATATTCCTAATTTTTCAGAAGTTTGATACAGCTATTTATATAACAGACTTAATGTTACTACTTTCATTTCTCATGGTTATACGTTATTGGATTCGGATTATCGGCAAACAACTTCTTTATTCCCAGGAAACAAGAGTAGTGTGTTGCTTAGTGGCATCGTAATCCCGCCTTGCGTATTTGATATTCAATTGGAGTCACTCCTCATTGAATGGGAACGAAAAAAATCAATGCTATATTAATAAAAGTGTATCACAAGCGGACAGTCGAAGTTCCAATCAAATTATAGACAATTTTTTTTTTGCTATATTTTGTCTTCTATTCTAAAAACAAACTTTGTGCAAAAATGTTTTATATATTTACCAGCAAGACTAGTTGACGGAGACTGGGATAAAAGAAAACGAATCTAACAAGCGCTTTAAGAATCAATATTGGTTTATTAATTCTGAACGAGTATTTTTTAAATTTACCCTATACACATTGATTGGACAATTGTCCAACCTTTCTTGTCATATTTACAAGGTTTCGACCGTTGTAACTTCAGACCTTCTTCAAGTGATAGGCATTTCGAATCAAACCCACATGGCTTGATTGTTTTAGTTCTACATGCCATGTCTCTTCCAGATATCTCAATATCAATATTTCCCTTTAAATCAACTTTCCAATTCCTTAAGTTAAGTCACTGGATTTCAACCAGCAATTTTATCTACTGGGTCATGTATTCTTGAGGATATCAGCGTATTAATTTTTGAGACTTGTAAACATGTCTCAGTAAACATTTTTACCAGCGCTCATATTGCAGTTAGTGGTTGTTGTTTTTCGCTAACACTCTGTATTTCTTGTTATCATATTGTATTCATATCTATGTTTGGCCGGCTTAAGAGATTTTTGTCAACCAACATTTGTAGTCTAGTATAGTATTTTTTCATCGTATTATTTCCATTTCTTTTCATAGCAGAATGGCCATCAGAAGGAGGAATTACCGAATGTGTGAGCAAAGAACGGGAGATTTGAAAACCAAGCCAGTATAAAAATTGCAATTTTAAGGGAGTGTTATAACAGACGGTGAAAAATAACCACACAAAACAAGTAACACTCAAGGGAGTAGATTAGCAATCGTTATGATCGGGTAGAAAAATGGATAACGTATCGCAATAGTTTTTGAATTCCAGTGACGTTTTTCAGCTATGAGTTAAATAGCATGACAGAGTGGGTTCTATAGCATTTTTTGTTAGCCATTTAAGAGATGGTGTATCAAAAAAATTACCCTTCATTCAGCAGCTTGAGTCACTCGAAGAATGCATCGACCCTAGAAACTCACATTAACTGAATATAATTTTCAGTTATGATATATATATAAGTTTGTGTATGTGTGTTGTCTCAAATATAGCTTGATTAAATTCCGATAACCAATGGCAAATACGTTTTATATAGTTATTTTGGAAACTATATATATATATAAGAAGTTTGAGATATGAACCCGACACACACAATTCTATATTGGTTCCTATTTTCACACTGATTATCAATATAAACACTGAAAACTCTTCCCCAATGAACGTAACGAATCTTCAAGAATGTATATATATATATATATATATATATATATATATATATATATATATATATATATGTGTGTGTGTGTGTGTGTGTGTGTGTGTGTGTGTGTGTATTTAGGCTGCAAACTTTCTTTTAAACATGTCAGAAAAATAAATTGCAAACATTATGTTTGCTTATTTTTAATAAAATCCGTTCATACTAACGGATAATCTTTCGCGTATTATAATCAAAAGATGTTAGAAATGAGCTGTAATGTTGACAGATGTTATTTGCATTCATTTCTCAAGGTACCCAAGTACTTTCAACCTTTTTCCGAGATCATCTTCAGGGGAGTGAGTTATGATAACAAATGTAACCGGAAAACTGTGTTGTTAAAAATTACTGTACATTTTTTTTTGCTTCAAATATAACGGTTGACAAATTGTTAGCGTCCATTAGACCGTGAAAATTATCCAAAATGAAATGATTTTATATGTTGGAATGTCATGGTCATGCACGTTTTAAAACATGAAAAAACTGTTCCTTTTACAAACATTTTAGAACATTACTACAGTGTTTATAGTTGATTCTATTAATTGACGGCTTAAGTGTTTTAATGAATGTTGCCTCGAAATTCTGTAGTTTACTCTTGTTGTTTATTTGGTGGAGGGTAATTGTATTATCGATCATTTGTTTTATATCGTTAATGTAGACAGGAATGTTGTTGTAGTTGTCTAGAAATTGGCCATTCATTCATTTCTAGACATCTACAACAACATTCCTGACTGCATTTATCGTAATATTTCTGTTTCTTGTCATAGCAGAACGATCATCAGAAAGAATTTTATATATATATATATTACCAAGCCAGATAAGGGTGCTGATGTTGTTATATTAAATCTGGATGATTATCATTCTAAAATGTATGATATTTTGAATGACCGTTCCAAGTTTACTGTTATCGGTCCTGCTGAAACATTTGACAGCACCAGTAAGACAGAGACCAAAATTCAACGTTGGCTTCTGTCTTTATATAAACAAAATTTAATTTCAAAAGACATCTACAATAGGATTAGGCCCGTTGGCTCTCAGCGACCCAGAATGTATGGCCTTCCTAAAGTCCATAAGGAAGGAGTTCCTCTTAGACCTATACTTTCCATGGTTGGGTCAATACAACATGAGCTGGCCAAGTGGTTGGCAGAGATTTTCCAACCTCTGTCTGATGCTCTGTCTGCGTATGATGTCCTCGACTCCTTTAGTTTTTCTAAATTCATTAGAAATTTAGAGTTTTCCTCAAGGGATACGTGTATGGTTTCTTTTGACATTGTCAGCTTATACACTAACGTCCCGTTAACGGACAGTATAAACATTTGTGCTGACATGTTGTATCGTGGCAATTTTGGCCCTGCGATTATACCTGAGGAAATTTTCTTAGAGTGTATGCGTTTGGCTACTGAGGGAGTCGAGTTCAGTTTCAACGGGACAATGTATGCGCAGACGGACGGTGTCGCTATGGGGAGTCCTTTGGGTCCTTTTCTTTCTAATATCTTTGTAGGATATTATGAGCATGTGCTATTTGAGAAGGTTAATGAACCACTTATTTATCGACGTTACGTTGACGATACCTTCTCATTATTCAGCAGCACATCTGAGGCTGAACAGTTTTTAGTTCAGCTAAACTCCCTACATCCATCTCTTCAGTTCACTATGGAGATGGTGAAGGACGGGGGTCTTCCATTTTTAGATGTCTATGTTCAGCGACGGGATGAGGTTTTCGTAACTTCTGTGTTTCGTAAACCGACTTTCACCGGTCTATATACTAATTGGAATTCTTTTGTCCCTAAGTCCCGCAAAATTGGCCTAATAGAAACTTTGGTTCACCGTGCCCTTAATATTTGTTCTCCTGAATGCTTGGCCAGCGAATTAACACGCTTGCAGGATATCTTTGAGGGGAACGGGTACCCCATTAATTTGGTGAAACGGGTTATTGCCCGTAAGATTAAACGGTTTAAAGAACCAAAAGTTGAAGGGCCAAGTCGCTGTCCTTTGTATCTCAAATTACCTTGGCTTGGTAGACAATGTCTTGCTGTTACTGACAAAGTTTCGGCTAGTATTTCGTCGGGTTATTTTTCAGTACAGTTGCGTGTTGTTTATAAAACAAGGCCTGTGTTTCCATCTTTCGTTAAGGATCGGTTGTCCTATTTTCGTAAAAGTTCCGTTGTGTATAAATTTAAGTGCTGTTGCGATGCAGCATATATAGGACGAACCAATCTGAGGTTGGAGACACGGGTTGCGCAGCATGTCCCCGCGAATTTACGTTTAGGCAATTCCCATAGCAATATAAGGACGACTCAAGCTGTGTTGGATTCAGCAATCGGTCAGCACCTGTTGGATAGTCAGGTTTGTGCCTCCTCTTATGAGGACAATTGGTTTTCTGTCCTGCATAGTGCTCGTTCGGCATACCATCTACGTGTGTTGGAGGCCATTTGCCTAAAAATTCAGCAGCCGAGCCTGTGCAGGCAGAAAGAGCAGTTCTTACGCTCTTTGCAACTACTGGCGAGTATGTGAGTGTAGCATTTTTCTTTTTTATTTCACTCTTGTGGGATTTACATGTTTACACCCCCCTCACCTTTTAATAAATTTTTTTCAATAAATTTATTTTTAATCGAATTCCATCTTCTCCCAGTATTGCAAATATTCCCTTTTAGTTGTGTCCTCTTCTATACCCATTTAAATTTTGCCAACGTAACCCTTGACAAGTGTTGGCTGAAAGGTTCCTCGGGTTTAGGTTAAAATGACGTCCACTCTCTTCAAGGCTATTAGTTATTTCTGTGGGTACAAATCTTTGTTTCTATATATATATATATATATATAGTTTTAAATGATTCTTAGTTTTGGAGTAGTTTACTCGTAGAAAGCATTTTAGGCAAACGGGGTTTTTTTCTCATAAAATGCTCGATATTCGAAGTATTGAGAAGGAGCATTAATAGAATTAATGACCATTGTTGTTTTAGGTATGCCGACTTTGAAGTTTCCTGAAGGCATTATCGTGATGTTTTCACTCCTTAGAGATTTTTGCAAAAATAAAAATTCCCTTTAGATGTAAACACTTCCTAAAGTTGCAGTTCGCTGGGATTGCTTCATTCAGACCAATAATATCAAGAAGTTCACTTTCTGACAAATCACTTAAGGGGTTCATGGTTTTAAAAGCAAATGTTCTAACCATTCGTCCAAACTAACATGTCTACATTATATATATATATATATATATATATATATTAATTAATTAATTAGTTTTTGGTCATACTAAAATTAGACCAGTACACCGTTATATTAAGTGTTCAATACAATTATATTATAGAACTTTTGAATATTCTTCATTTTAATCGAGTTATTACGCGATGAAGGTTTCCACCATGTGGTGTCTTCAGGCGATTTGCAAAAACTGATTTTACCGTTTTTTAACATTCGCTCACTTAACGGGGATTTTTTTGAACGTTCACATAACAGGGATTTTTTTGAACGGGCAATTTCCGAAATTAGAAAAAATTATAGCGTTTTCATCCATGGTTGTAAGACCCTAATAAATATTTAATGGTATGGTTACAGTTAGTTTTAATTTCTGTTCGTTCATTCTTATGGCAGACACGTTATTTCATGGTGTGGGCCTATTTCAGGCGAACCATCATCAGCTTCCGTTTTTATTTTACAAAGGACTTTACACGAATATATATTTAGAGCTCTCTTAGAGAGTTAACCTACCACTGTATGTACAGGATACTCCTTTGGATTCTTCTTGCATGCTGATATATATATATATATATGTGTGTGTGTGTGTGTGTGTGTGTGTGTGTGTGTGAGAGAGATAGATAGATAGATAGATAGATAGATAGAGTGAGAGAGAGAGAGACTCTGTGTGTGTGTGTGTGTGTGTGTGTGTGTGTGTGTGTGCGTGTGTGTATAGTTCTGTGTGTGCGTGTGTACAGCTTCGGTCATAGCGGGATAAAATCCGGATCTCAGGTAAAATATAAACTGTTCTAAGGATGGAGGTGTAATGATTAAATATCAAAAGGTTTGAAAAATGCGAAAAAGAGAAACGTTAGGAAGGGATATTTTGATAGGATAAAATCAATAGGAGTGGTTCATTCGGAACCTTTTTTCACCGACGAAAGTTCCGTCTTCGTCTAATGGTTGCCATACAGGCGCTATCATTAAATGTCGACTCTCTAAACACTGGTCCCAAATGGACAAAGAGCTGGAATTCCTCTAGACGAACAAAGCGGGACAGACAGAAATGGACGTTTCAATGGTCAATACTTCCGTCATGTTTAGATATGAACCATTAGGCGCGAAAGCTGAACATGCCCAAATGCAAATACTCGACGACGTATATATAGAGCAAGTCGACACAAAGATGTGCTATTTGGGAAGGTCTGTTTGTTTAGCTTGTACAGCACATAGGAAGGGAGGATTGCAAATGCAAACTGGCAATAATGTCGTTTATTTATTCATTTAATTATAGGACTTTTAACACAGCTAGTGTGCTTTTTTATTTTTTTTTAAAATTTAATTGATCAATATTACGACAAAAATATTCCACTCCGTTAAAATTTTTAATGCTCTGTATATTATATTTTGAATGTGCGTTGTGGTGCATTGGAGATCGTTTTCAAAAGAGAAATCGGGGAGCCGAGTTCGAATTCCAGTTGAATTCCTTGAATTCACTTACGCACAAATACCCTTGGGAAAGGTATTAATCCGTCTCTTTTCTCCAGTTATAGGTTAAATAATAAGACAGATTCTATAGCCTTTTCTGGCAACCAGTCTACCGCAGAAAGTAATGGCAACCTACTGCGGGATAATTTTCTGCCCAGTCAGTGATGTCTCTTTCCAGACATGATCGCCTAAGCGTGTTTCACGTATGGCACTTAACTGACTGACTGATACATTATATTTAGTGTATACATGTGCCTGAGTAGACATTTGTGAATTTTGTATTCGACAGTATCGATGTCTAGTACCGGTTGTGTTTTTGAGGGTCATTAATTTAAAGAATAGTCACCCTTCCGTAGGGTGAGAAACTGCATCTTTGTTATATAGAGGAAACCAGTATATATTCTGTCGATTGATTCCTTGTTTTATACCTTTTGCATGTTGTTTAAAGTCAGAAAATATTTTTATAGTGTAAGGATTTTACCTTTTTAGAAAATAATAATGATTTAGAGATACAAGTCTTATTAATTTACCCATACATAACAGGGGTGGATTGGATTCAGAAATTTCCCATTTTTACACAAGTGAATATGACAAACCCCACTGGGATGGAAACCCGGATTAACAATTTTGTGCAATTATCCTTTGCACAAGGTTACAGCACCTGTTAATTCAATGCGGTCACCAACGAAGGTAATGACCAGGCTCGTGTATAATCCGTATGCTTTTAGATAATTCTGTTATGAAGGACTTTCACAATGAAAATTGCTGAAGTATCCTCATGAAGGAAAACACATATCGGATTAAACCTGTAAAAGACCATGTGTGAAGTTTATTTTTGTATTCAGCTCGGAAACTAATGTTTTCTAAGAAATCAATAGATTTTTATTGATAACTAGCAGTATAGCCCGGTGTTGCTCGGGTGTAATGAAAGATTTAAAAATAATCCATGGTCCTGGAGTTCAGACTCTTTGGACGTTGGCACGAAAGAATAAAAGCAATAGTTGTTTGCAGTTAAAGCCAAACCGTAGACTGAAAGAAAAATGAATGGATGTAAGTTAAATTTTGATTTCCTGGTATAGATATCAAATATAGTTTTTTCGTCGTAAACTGAATTTTGAAGGCTAAATAAGTCTTCTGGATAAATGGTTTCATGGCTGAGACTAAGAACTACAATTATACCTACTTAGAGCCAAACCCGAAGCAAAAACTAAAATAAGAGCTGAAAAAAATACAGACATACAGACAGATAAACAAACACACAGACACACACACACACACACACACACACGCACACACGCACACACACACACATCTTGCCTTTTATATGTATATATGTTATCGATTTTCTGCACTATTGTAAGAACTGCAACCTTGAAACTTCTGAATATCGTTTCTTATGTCTTTGTCTATGAGTGTATCAAATTTGATTAAAATCGGACCACTGCTTCTATAACCCGATTTTTTCAATTATCGATTTTCGATATTTATCGGGGGTACCTCGACACAAAACCTAGCTAAGAACACTCGCAGATGCTTATAGTACAACTGTGTAAATTTTCAAGAAAATCGGTTCAGCCGTTTCGGAGTCTATAGGTAACGGACACACATACACACACAGACAAAGTTCCATTGATAAATAAGTTTAGATCAGATACGGCATTTTATAATAAATAATAAAAAGTGGCAGAATACCAACATTAAAAGGAGAACTTTCTTTTATTTATAAGAAATTAGAAAATCAAAAGCTGGAGCCTTAAATTGTATAGCTACGGATGAAGATGAAATACAAAAAACGCGTATCAAAAATGCCCCTCTTTAAAAAAATAATGCGGCCTTTTAGATCTGGATAAAGCTCAAATAGCGATGAAATGGCGAAATATCTGCGTTGCATGTTGCATTATATCGTCGAACCATGGAACATACATGGTGACTAATCGTAGTACCATCGTCGTGGTACCAAGCTAGGTACTTTCTGACGTTTCTTTGAGCAATGTTGCTACATGCCACTTTTTATCTGACTTTCGAAGAAATGTTCAATAGGTTGAGAATTGTATGGATGCTTTTTCCAAGAGTTTAAGTCCGATGCGAACACAAACTACCTCAACCGGTGTTTGAACTCGCTTCGCTGATCCCGTTTTCAATCCTGCACGTAGTTTATGTTTCCATTTTATTTTAGACTGGCGGATGTCATATGTGGGTGGTGGGGTGGTGCTAAAGATACTGTAACGCCGGGTGTTGTTTTGTTAATAGATTTTCTTTCACCGTCATCAGCAACGTAAAGAGCAGCACAGAATGCGGCTCCACTTATTTCCGTTTTGTCATGAAGCCGACAACACAATCATCGAAAAAATAAACAGGAAACGCAACCAGAACACAGGGTGAAAAAAAAAAAAAAAAAAAAAAAAAAAAAAAAAAAAAAAAAAAAAAGAATGAAAGTACGTGTTATGCTAATCTGTTCTTTTTTCTTTCTGTTCCAAAAACCAAAGTGACATTTCTGAGAGTGTATCGTGCTTTTACTGATAAATAACATACATTACCGGCCATAATTATTAGGCCATCCCAGATTTATTAACAGAAATTATTTCATGCTATTTTAAGCATTTATGGCCAAATGGATAATTCTAAATGAAAATAGAATTGTTCTTTTTTATTACGACACAATAAGATGTGCACCAAATGAATTATTCTGGTGTCCAGTTTTTGTGTTGTGATATCTTCCCCATGTTAATCTCTTCTTATTACTGGCTGACCGAATCGAAGACTTTCTGGCTACCTTGTAAACTTTTTCAAAGTAATAATAACAAAAGAACCATTCCATTTTCATATATATATCTATCTAAACTTATTTATAAATGGAACTTTGTCTGTGTGTGTTTGTGTCTCTATGTGTGTGTGTATCCGTTACGTATAGACTCCGAAATGGCTGAACCGATTTTCTTGAAAATTTATACAGCTGTACTATAAGTGTCTGCGAGTGTTCTTAGGTTTTGTGTTTCGATAAATATTGAAAATCAATAATCGAAAAAATCGTGTTATAGAAGGAGTGGTCCGATTTGAATCAAATTTCATACACTCTTAGACAAAGACATGAAAAACGATATTCAGAAGTTTCAAGGTTGCAGTTCTTACAATAGTGCAGAAAATCGATAATATATATATATATAAACGTTTTCATTACACCCGATCAACGCCGGGCTATACTGCTAGTATATATATATATATATATATATATATATATATATATATATATATATATAATCTCTCTGAAGATGGCTCATGTGAGCCGAAAGCTTAGAACAAACTTAATAAAAAATCATCCAAATGTTGGAGAATTTTTGTCTTTATTTTCAACTGAAATTAAGGCTAAAATACGACGTTTAGAACGGCTCATGATTAAACATAATAGACATTCACTGTCTATTATATTTTACATGTATATGTTTAGAAAATTATTTGCTGCCTCGATACACTATATATATATATATATATACATTAGTCATCCACATACAAGCCCGTTTCGTTGTAGCACAGCTCATCAGAGTGGCTAGAAACTCGACCGATTTGCTGTCAGTCGGAGTCTGTACTTCTTACGCCATCGGCGCATGGGGTCAGAGAAGGTAAATTTTAACGTCTTGTATATAAGCAGTGTATACAGACGCCAGTATACACTACCGGCCATAATTATTAAGCCATCCCAGTTTTAAAAGAAAATGATGTATTTCATACTATTTTTTAGTATTTATTGCCAAGTGCATAATTCTAAATGAAAATAGAAAGGTTCTTTTGTTTACACTGCACAATAACATGTGCACCAAATGAACTGTTCTGGTGTCCAGTTTTTGTGGCCTCCTCCCCATGCTAATCTCTTATCCCGCAGTAGATTGTCATGAATTCCTGAGGTAGACAGGATATATAACCCAATCTGACCTGTTATTTAACTGGAGGGAAGAGACAGATTAATACCTTTCCCAAGGGCATTTGTGCGTAAGTAAATGCAACGAACTCAACTGGAATTCGAACTCGACTCTCCGATCTTTTGTTCCGAGCCGATATCCACTGCAGCACAACTCACATTGGAAAACAGTAAGTCTAAATCATGAGACTCCTGAATTAGACGATCATAAAGCATTAGAACATTTTTTATACTCCTTTCACAGCAAACAAGGTAAGACTGCCACTGGTGCGCAGGGAGTTACGTGAGAGACGATTGATGAAAAAGAGGAACAAGTTACAGAGGGTGTCATAGAATGGGTAAGAGAAGAATGATAACACTGGTGTGAAGAGAGCTGCATGAGAGTAGAGTGGAAAGGAAGAAGAACATGATAGAAGGGTTGAAGCAGAAGTTGTGAAAGTATTTGTAGAAGATTTACCCATAGCCGGGACCCTAACAGGTGCTACCACTCCGGGTCAAGCTAGATCTGAGAACAACAACAATTAAGAGGTGTACAATTCTACTCACAACCTTCTAATCAGAGACCTTGCTGCCGGATGCAGTTTATCGTCATACCCAGGACAACTTTCGGACACAAGGAATTTGGTTTCGACAAAGTATATTTTTTTATAATCATTTCACCCCAAGTAAGGGTGTTTTGTTGACAGTGGTGCGCAGGAGGTTATGTAGGAGGAGAGTGATGAGAAAGTGGAACAAGTTATAGGGGGTGTCAGAGAATGGGTAAGAGAAGAGTGAGAACACTGGCGTGAAGAGGGCTGCATGAGAGTAGAGTGGAAAGAAAGAAGAACATGATACAAGGGTTGCTAGGGAAATGATGTGAGTCAAGGAGATAAGAGACAAGAGACGGGAATTGACTTTGCATTTAAATTCTTGGAGGTTGTAGCTGTCGAGGAAGCAAGTATACGGAAGGGAATTCAACAGGCGGAAGTGCGGGAAAAGAAGTTGATGGAGTAGGAGTTACGGTTACATTTCATTGGGTTCACTGTAAAAGGGTCGGACCTAGTCGCTAGACTAGTAGTTCGATCAAATTCATGCAGAGCGGACACCAGGGAGTTAAGCTCATCGGAGCATAAGCCGTGAAAATAATTGCAGAAGAGACAGAGGGAAGACACATTACGCCGGCGAGAAAGTGAGTGGAGTTGTGTTGAGTTATCAGATCAAAATCGGTTACATTGCAGATTCTTTGTTGGGTTTTAAGAAGCCCTAGATGAATAGCAGAGGCACCCGACCAGATCTGACAGCAGTATTCAATGCACGGGCGGATGGTAGATTTATATATGTGCAAGATGGATTTAGACGAGTAAAACATTGGAGAATAACAGTGATTTTCGGCTCGTATCTTTGTACAGTTTTCTAAATAACGTTCATTTCTGTTCTAGGTCTGTTAACTAGATCGTGTGAGCATAATCTAGCAACATATATATATATATATATATATAGATTAAAATACTAGTCCTAAATAATCATGAATAGTTAAAACATCCCATTTAGATAGAAAAATACCAGCTTTGAGAAATAAATTGTTCTGACATGTTGTTGGTTTGAATGGCACCCAAGACCTATTTGGGATTATCTGTGACATACACCTACCTATAAGTGAACTGCTAGTTTAATCATCCTTTTTATTTTCTAAAGTCGGGTTAATTTTTAAACGAAGCTGTTCTTCGGTAAAATAGAAATCTAAGTGCAATGGTTGAATGTATAGAATTTACAAGTAGGTCAGTCAGTTAAGTGCCATACGGGATACACGCTTTGGGCGATCATGTCTCGAAAGAGACATGACTGACTTGGCAGAAGATTATCCCGCAGTAGGTTGCCATTGCTTTCTGCAGTAGACTGGTTGCCGACCAAGTCTATAGAACCCAATCTGTCCTATTATTTGACTTATAGCTGTAGGGAAAAGCGATATTTTATGTTATTACGTATTAATTAATGGGGAACCAGTTTATTACTTTATAACAATAGAAAACCGATCCCCCACTTTATCACCAGTAGAAGCCTTAATCATAATTACAACTATTATATTCAGTCAGTCAGTTAAGTGCCATACGTGATACACGCTTTGGGCGAGCATGTCTCGAAAGAGACATAAGTGACTTGGCGGAAGATTATCCCGCAGTAGGTTGCCATTGCTTTCTTCGGTAGACTGGTTGCCAGCCAAGGCTATAGAATCCAATCTGTTTTATTATTTAACCCATAACTGGAGAGAAGAGACAGATTAATGCCCTTCCTAAGGGTATTATTGCGTAAGTGAATGCAACGAATTCAATTGGAATTCGAACTCGGCACCCTAATTTGTCGTTCTGAGTCGATATCCATTGCACCACAACGCACATAGAGTAGGAAGATGCGGAATTTTATGACTGGCCGGGACTGTCGGATGAAGTTTGTGAAAGTTATCTAAGCGGCACCTTAGTTAAGTGCCGTACATGATATACGCTTGGTGTTACGGGGATGCATTTCTATATAAAAAATATCGATAAAGTCAACAAAAAAGTTTAAAATTTATAGTAAGGGATTCTACTACTTGTTAATACAAAAAAGTCTTCATTCATGAAGTAGTTGCATATGTAAAATAGAGAAATTAGAAATGGAATATTTGGAAGATTCTAGATCATTTATGGACACCCTGTATATGCTGAGCGGTCTCAGAAATAATTGTATAATCTGGCGTGATCAGTAGTTGCATAACGTCCGTAGGCTCAAAAGTTCAATCACGATGACTTGTTACTTTATACTAGCTAAACTATCGGTGAACAGGTCATCTACAGTTTTGATGAAAAGATGGTTTTACAAGCATTCTCCAACAGTGCCGCCCGCTGGTATTGTCTACCCTAGATCGACGAAGTTAGCTCCCTTCTAAGCCGCACAAAGCGAGATTCTAAGTCGAGTGACATGGTCGAACCACAAACATTTTAACTTCTCAGTCATGTTCGCTTTAAAGTTATTTATCTTAGCTACTTCAGACCAAATTGCGATGCGAGATTTCATTTTCGAATCCAAATTTGGTTATAATAGGAACTTTTCAGTACCCATTCTATATGCCTGTGTATAAATATTGATTGACTTTAAATCCTTCACCAGATCAATTCTTCAAGGAAGTCACCTTTATTCTACTATGTGTGTTCATGCAATTCATTCGCTAGCGTTATTCTTTGAATTTCACGAAAACTATTTCTTTTATTTTTAATCATTTCATCCCCAAGCGAGGCAGGGCCGCCACTTGTGCGCAGGGGGTTACAGTGAGAGAAAGGAATGGGTGCAGGGTGTATCGGAGAAAGGATAAAAGATGAACGGGTTTCAAGAAGATAGAAGATGGCAGCTGACATTGCATCAACGTAACACACCGGACATATATTCAATTTTAATGGCCATGCTCAAGAATGTCTTTCTTTTCTAGATTCGATAATCTTAATTTACAACACTTACAGTCGGATGTGCGTTATGGTGCAATGTTTATCGTCTCAGAATGAGAGGTTGGAGAGCTGAGTTCGAGTTTTATGTTGTGGAGCATTGGATATCGGCTTGGAACGAAAAATCGGGGAGCCGAGTTCGAATTCCAGCTGAATTCATTGCATTCACTTACGCGCAAATACCCTTGGGAAAGGTATTAATCCGTCTATTTCTTCCAGTTATGTGTTAAATAACAGGACAGATTGGGTTCTATAGCCTCAGTCAGCAACCAGTCTATCGCAGAAAGCAATGGCAACCTACTGCGGGATAATCTTCTGCCCAGTCAGTCATGTCTCTTTCAAGACATGATCGCACAAGCGTGTTTAACGTATGGCACTTAACTAACTGACTGATCTAGTCAGTCATGAAAGAGACATTCTCCCAAGCATGTAGAACGTATGGAACTTAAATGACTAACTGACTGACTGACTGTCGGGCTAATATACTCATTTCTGTTATTATCAGAACGTTTCGACCGATATACTTTCTTCAGGTAAATATTGTTCTTCTTCCGGTTACTATATTAAGGGATACCAAATCTGGTCCACTTTTTAGTACTCCTCAGTCATTGCTATCATTCACACTGGTTGAGGGTGTACTTCTTCTTCAGGGCGTGGTTCTCCACAACTTTGTTGTAACCTTTCTATTTCTTCTTAGCGTTCTTCAACTCCCTGTTTTGATATACAATCGTACAGGTTCGTTAGGTGGGGTACTAGTTACTATCGTCTGCCGTTATTGCCTTCCTTAAGTGCTGTCAGTATCAAATTCTCTAAATCTTCTTTCCTCATTATATGTCCCAGATATTTCGAATCACTTTTCCTGATTTTTAGTATAAGGGTTCTTTTTGCCTTAAAAAAATTAACGTGTTCAGTCAATGGTATTTTCAGCATCATTCTAGAGAACTATATAACTGTTTTTTAAGTCTATTCTCCATTCGTTAGGAGAATGTCCAGTGTTCACTGGCATATAGAAGAACCACTAGCCAAAACTTTGTGATCGCATCCACAAAGATGAGGATATCAGTCCGATTGTATGTAAATAATTAAAGCCGTACATCCCAGAATTCAGACACAACTCATTAATCTTCATCTAATTCATAAACACATTCAACAAATTCTTTCTGTATTCCGCTTTCAATGATGTTACTCTCGTTGCAAAACCTTCTTTTCCTCTTGATACCATTGGGTATCAGTGGGCTCTATTTCCCCATCGTCTCTGCTAATAACATGGACGAGATCACGCTCACGTTACATTGAATTTTCATCTGACCCGATTCTTTTCAATCGTCTAATTTACAAAGCCGCCGACTCCAACGCTCTCATTTCTTGCAGCCAGTGAAAGAGTTATTTAAAGTTAATAGACTTATTTATGATCGGCTTATGGTCTTTCAAACGGTGCTGTGTACGGGTTATTGGTTTTAATGTTGCTTTATGAAAGGAGGCGTGATGCAATGTATAAAAAGAGATCAAAGAGGCCGTCGGCTGTACTGGTTGTCGGTCGGAGCGACAAGAAATATATATATATATATATATATATATATATAAAGAAGATAAAGTCGATGAATCGTCTGGAAGTAGAGAAAAGACTGTGAGCAGTCGGGCAATACGGACACAAGGGGGAATACGGACATGCGTAAATGTTTTAATGGCCGTCGATAAGCGCATGCGCACACATGTACTCTTAATCTTCAATACATAGAGACGCCTTCGCAGAAAAAGAGAAAGGATGAAAGAAGTAAAGAATGACAAAAAGAAGTAAAGAAATAAGGAAAGAAAACATTAAAAAAACGCAAGTGTGTGATAAATAAAAAAAGAAAAGAAAGAATAAAGAAAAAAGAAGTAAAAATAAAGAAAGAAAAAGTAAAGACAGAAGAAAGAAAGAAAAAGAAGTAAAGAATGAAGTAAAGAAAGAAGAAAATGAAGAAAGAAAGAAGAAAGTGAAGAAAGAAAGAGAGAAGCTTGAAAGAAGTAAAGATAAAAAGAAGGAGACAAGAAAGAATGAAATAAGGAATGGAGTAAACTAGTAATGAAAAAAGGAAAGAAAGAAGTGAAGGAAGAAAAAAGCAAAATAAATAAATAAATAAATAAGAGAGACTAAGGCCGCACGTAGAGTGACGCTAAGATAACGAGCGGGCATGGATCCTCTTAAAATTCTTCTTCCCCTTGTAATCTACCATTCGTCCACGCTTTGAATATTTCTACGACATCTAGTCTGGTGTCCCTGTTATTATGAGATTCTTGATAAAATCGAAAAAGGGTAAAGAACTTAGGCGAACACAAAGCGACTATGGTTTTTTTTAGACACAAACGCAATCTTCAAGTCATCACACACACACACACACACACACACACACACACACACACACACACACACAGACAAGAATTTTATTATAATCATATTATTCCAAGCAAGGCAGTTTACTGCCACTGGTTCGCAGGGAGGTACATAGGAGGAAAGTTATGAAAAAGAGTGACAGATTATAAGGGGCTGTACTGGAGGTGGGTAAGAGAAAGATGAGAATACTGATGAGAGTGGAGTGGACGGAGAAAGGAGCATGAGAGAAAGTTATGAGAAAGAGTGACAGGTTATGGGGGCTGTCAGGAAGTGGGTAAGAGAAAGATGAGAATACTGATGAGAGTGGAGTGGACGGAGAAAGGAGCATGAGAGAAAGTTATGAGAAAGAGTGACAGGTTATGGGGGCTGTCAGGAAGTGGGTAAGAAAAAGATGAGAATACTGATGAGAGTGGAGTGGACGGAGAAAGGAGTTACGAGAGAAAGTTATGAGAAAGAGTGACAGGTTATGGGGGCGTCAGGAAGTGGGTAAGATAAGGATGAGAATATTGATGAGAGTGGAGTGAACGGAGAAAGGAGCATGAGAGAAAGTTATGAGAAAGAGTGACAGGTTATAGGGGTTGTCAGGAAGTAGGTAAGAGAAAGATGAGAATACTGATGAGAGTGGAGTGGACGGAGAAAGGAGCATGAGAGAGAGAGAGGGGGGAGGGGAAGGGGGAGGGAGAGAGGATACAAGTCAGTGAGATAGGAGATGACTATTGCATTTAAATTCTTGGAGATTGTAGTTGCCGTGGAACCAAGAAAACGGAAGGGAATTCCACAGGCGGGAAGTGCGAGAAAAGTAGTATTTTGTAGTTATTTACGAAGCAGAAGGTGTACCTCAGGAGTACAAAGATGCTTTCATCTAATATCTGTTTAAGAAAAAAAGAAAAAGGAACAATTTTTAACAACTCGCGTGGCATTTCATTACTGTGCATAGTAGGAAAAATCCTTACTCGAATATTACTCAACAAAACCATCGCCTACTTTGTTGATAATATATATCCAGAGTCCCAGTGTGAATTTCGCGCTAGTCGGGGAATTGTTGACATGATCTTTTCGAGTAGACCTATCGCAGAGAAATCAAGAGCTATTTATGGTGTTTGTTGACCTCACCAAGGCTTTTGATACTGTCAATAGGAATGCCCTTTGTAAGCTTATTAAGAAGCTGGGTATACCAAACAACATGCTGAACATCACCATTTCGTTTCATGAAGGAATGAAGCTTCTGTTCTTTCAAACGGTCAGTCATCAATTTCGTTTGATGTAGCAAATCGTGAAAAACAGTGTTGTGAGATGTCACCAGTCTGTTTGACTTGTATTTTACCCTTATGCTGAAACACGCATAAGGGGACCTCGAAAAAGGGGTTCAGCCTGAGATCCGGACAACTGGTGGTTTACATAATCACCAGCGATTCAATGCAAAAACAAAAACCAGAGTAGCTCTGATATTAGATCTGTTGTATGCTGATGATGCTGAACTTATTGCATCATCATTACAGGAAGCATATGACCTCATCGATCACTTCCCTGTTGCGAGCAAAGCATTTGGATTGACTATAAGTATTAAGAAAAATGATATTGTCTATCAGCCAAAACCAACTCGTAAACAGACCAATAGTGAATTAGTCAGTCAGTTAAGTAATACACACTTAAGTGACCATGTCTCGAAAGAAACATGACTGACTGGGCAGAAGATTTTCCCGCAGTAGCTTTGCAAAACTTTCTGTAATGTCTGGTTCCAACCAAGGCTATAGAACCCAATCTGTTCTGCTATTTAACCAAGGGAGGGTGATGCGATGGATTGATACCTATTCCAAGGGTATTGAGGCGTATGTGAATGCAACCAGTTCAACTGGAATTCGGACTCGGCTCACCGATTTTTCTGATTAAAGTTAGTAATCAGTAAATTAAAATAGAGATAAAATTTAAATATGCTGGCTCGAATAGGGTTTCAGAATAGAACTAAACACCCTGAGTAGCAACAACAACCTTAAAGAATATCTGGAAAAGCGGTAAACAAAGCCTCATGTCAAAGAAAATACAGTTGTTTACACTTTTTCTGTACGTTTATATAATCTTGGACATCAAAAGCATAATAATAGCGAATAATCCAGGCATTGGAAAAGTTACTACAGAAGATCCCGAGGCATTTCCCGCGTAGACCGCTTAAAAAATGACACAATTCGAGACAAAATCAACAAGGAAAGAAAATTGAAATTGGTATGGACACATCATAAAATCCAACACATATCCTCAGTATGACGATATACTTCATCCGGAAGCAAGGCCTCCGACCGGGCGACTGCAGGTTTTGAGGATCATCATAACATAGCTTAATTAATTATTCCCAAATGTACCCTGACCTGACGTAGTAGAACCTGTTAGGGTCTGACCTATGGGTAAATAATGAATTCCTAAACAATAGTCATCTCCTGCCTCACTAACTTACATCCTCTCTCTCATGCTTTTCTACAACCACCCCACTCTCATCAGTACTCTCTTCCCTCTCCTATTCTCTTCCTGACACACCCTGTAACCTCTCACTCCTCATAACATTCCTCCTCGTCCACCCCACTTTCATCAGTAATCTCTTCCCTCTCCTACTCTCTTCCTGACAACCCCTGCACCCTCTCACTCCTCAACATTCCTCCTATGTAAACCCCTGCACAACAGTGGCAGTAAAATGGCTTGTTCGGATTGACACGATTATAAAAAAAAATAACAAAACACTATGAAAGTATAAAAATACATTTTTATATTAAAAATGGCCGCAATAGACTTTTATAGAACAAATATGAGCAAGAAGATATTTTATCTGTAGTTGAAAGCATTTAATTGCATTTAAAATATTTAGATTTCGGTACCAAATAACCAATGGTGGTGTTGTTACGCCGCTAAAACATCAACTGACGTCTTTCCTTTGTCATTATACAAGGTGTTAATTTAGGTAAAAAAAGGAGGCAGGCTATTGTAAAAACGGGATGCCACCACCATTGCGTGGACTGGATGATCATTGACAGAAATTTAGGCATTGGCAATCATTCGAAAACTATGGAGGGACCAATTAGGTGCTCAGTTGTGCAGCAGCCATACGATTACTCTCGATAGAGCAGGGGACAGATGTCAATAGGGATTAAATTAAATGGAGACTATAATGAAACGTTATATATATGAATTATTTATCTCCATTACACACATTCAAATATATATTTGATTGGACAAATACGTATTGTATTTACATATTTACGTATTTACTTGATGTGTTCACGTGCATAATAGACTGGGTTCTATAGCCTTTGGTTGCACCCAGTCTCTGAAAAGGAAAATTAATTCTAAACCATCGAACTATGGGTAAATGTTAGGTCATCCAGAAAGTTCATGCCAATTTTCAAGAGAAATTAAAACACAAAACAAAATTATGTGATTAAATAATTATTCAACTAAATTTGAACCACTTTGTTGTACAATCTTTCTCTATTTTTCCCTCGGCTGAAAGATTCCGTCTTTCCTGAAAATTCGGTGGTTTTTACGGCAAAGGAATCCTTAAAGTGATTTTTTATGTCATCCAAATTATTAAAATTTTTATTATTGAGATAATTTTGCAGGGTCCTGAATAAATGAAATGTTGAAGGTGCAATGTCTGGTGAATATGGTGGATGGTGTAGACAATCTAAAACACATTTTCTGTATCGCCAGACATTATGTCAGAGTTATCCTGATGGAAAACAACACCTCTCCTGTTAGCCAATTCTGAGTATTATTCTTGAATTGATATCTTTAATTCGCCTAGTTACGAGCAGTACTTTTCAGGAAGAATCGTCTGTTTAATTGGCAGAGTCTCAGGATTCTCTTCCGATTCCACCAGATGCACAGAGTGACTTTCTTAGGATGTATAATTGCTTTTGGGGTGGCTAAAGTTGTCTCATGTTGCTTACCTCAGCATCTATTTCGTTGAACATTGTTGTAAATGATAATTTCTCATTGCCCGTGACAATTGGCTTAAAAAGCGTGCATTTTCATTGCGTTCTTATAGCATATCACAGATAGAAATGCGACCTTGAATGTTCTTTTCACTCAGTTGATGTGTACCCAAGCATCGTAGCGATTTGAGTACCTAGCTTCACTAAGTGTCAATTCCTGCTTTCTGTAATGCGGGTTATTCTCAGTCAATGTCTTGATTTGGTTGGCATCTGTAGTGGGGAAGGGGGTTTGTCGTTTGTCAACGATAAATGTATAATCACCAACTCTAAACTTAACGAACCACTTCCGTACATTTAAAACACCTTCACCGTACACAACACATATCTTTTTCTTGCTTGTGAAACATATTTGCCTTTTCGGTAATAAAAAAGCGTCAATTGTGTAAAATGCACATTATAATCTCTCATTTTGAAAGAGATGCAAAATTGATACGAATTAAATAATTTTAATTATTTAAAAATAATCAAAATAATAAAATTTCTCAAAAAATAGTTAATAATTATGGCCGGGAAGTGCATTCTCTCATTGACAATGTAAGCATATCTGTCGATAAATTTGATATGCCCTAACGTATTGAACAACGAACAACATGAGTTGGCATGGTTTCCTTAGAGAACCCAATAGTAGATCAGTCTGGGCTCTTTAGCCATAGTTGTCAACCAGTCTAGGAGAGGGAAAACTCTGAATTCAAAGTTGATGCCGATCTCTAAAATCCATTCCTCAAGCCTGCGTCCTGGAGAGGGCATATCAGATCGACTGAGGCGATACCATATCTTATTTATAACTAAAATCCGACAAAAAGAACTGTTCGGACTATTATGATTTATGTGGGAAATTTATTAATATTTTTCATATATAATAAAATTAATAGATTAAGATATATTAATAATCAGGAAATACTGGTAGTAAATTAATTAAGTAAATATACTAAAATAGAAAGAGGCGTAAAGACAAAGAAGGGACTTCTTTCCGGACTAATTTAACCTTTAGATTGGGGAGAGAATTAGTCTTGCCAGGATTCATTATTCAGTAAAATCAGTCCTCCTATATGGCAGTGAATGCTGCAAAATTTTCTTAGAGATGAAAAAGAAACTTGAGTCAATTGAAATGTGCTTCTATAGAAGTTTACTTATAATAACGTGGACTGAAGACGTGAACGACAAAATTTGATGAAAATAGGAAGCAAAAAAAACAAAACAAAACAAAAGAACAATTACACTGAGAATCAGAAAAAGACAAAGGCACATAATGAGGAAGAAGTGTGTAGACAATTTAAATTTGAAGGCAAGAGTGACAAATCAAAGAACCTGACGAGTTTATGAAAATGGTTGACAGAACAGTGATGAGGAGAGATAGCAAGAGGTAAACAATGCTTATAGTCAAAGAGGGATGTAATTTGTAGAGAGCCATGATCACCCGTATTCTAAACAAGCATGGCACCTAGAAGAAGAAGAAGAAGAAGAAGAAGAAGAAGAAGAATATGCGCGAGACGAAGTAATACACCACTCAATAAATCCCGGATCTAATAAATGAAACAGCAACTTTTAAGCAAAATTCAACTTAATTTATCAACATAGTCTCCTTCTAGGGTGATCCACTTTTTCCAACACTTCTCTAACATTTCCATGCCTTTTTTGTAGAACGATTTGACTTTGGCCTCAAAATACGTCTCAGTTTCCGATATCACTTCTTCATTGGAGCCAAATCTCTTTCCCTGGAGCATTCTTTTGAGGTCTGCAAACAGCCAGTAGTCGCTAGGGGTCAGATTTGGAGATTAGGGTCTAGTTGTGCCATCTTTGCGATTGACTTGTGACACAGTGCGTTGTCTTGGTGAAAGATCATTTTTTTCTTTTTCATTTGGCGTTTTTTGCCTTCAAACGCACCAATAATGCGATATAATATTCGCTATTGATAGTTTTTCTTTTCTTAAGGTAATCGATGAACAAAACACCTTGCGCGTCCCAATATAGTTTGCCTGCTGATGGTTGCGCTTTTGGTCGCTTTGGGCGGGTTTCACCTGCTGCTGTCCACTCAGATACTTGCCTCTTTGACTCCCGTGTGAAGTAGTGGATCCATGTTTCATCTATTGTTACATATTTACGCAAAAACTCGTTTTGCGTTCGAACAATTGCAAAAAAGGTTCTGAATCGTTGATGCGTTGTTGTTTTTGATCGACTGTTCACGCAAAATGGTGATTACACAGCCTTCTGATATATTCAACTCCTCTGCTATCTCACATAACTGCAATTTACGATCGGTCAAAACGAGTTTATGGATTTTTTATTGTTTTCCGGGACATCTGCCGATTTGGGGCAACCTGAGCATTCAGTATCATTTGCTGGTTGGTTGGCTGTTTTGTTTTATGACATATCAACCTCGGCGGGTCATTTATTGCCAACTAAATTTTTATTTATTTATTGCTGGTAATACCTTTTTCTTTCAACAATTTATTATTGTTTTTATATAAGTTTTGTGTCTAGTAATACTTTTTTCTTTTCAAGTATCAAGATACATTGGGATTTATTTTTAAGGGCAGGGTCCCCAAGTCCTACCCTGTTATTTAACCCATAACTGGGGGAACGGACGGATTAATATATTCCCAAGGGTACCAGTGCTTAAGTGAATGAAGGGTATTCAACTGGAATTCGAACTCGGCTCACCGATCTCTCTTTCCGAGTCGATATCCATTGCACCACAATACACATCCGTCACTAAACGCTTACAGCACCTGGTATTCCCAAGCAGTCACCCATCTAAATCCTGACCAGGCTCCACGTTGCTTAACTTCCGTGATCGAGCGAGAACTGGTGTATTCAACGTGATATGACCGTAATCCAGTATCATCTGTGTCTGTACGACCGCGTTTAAAGTCAGCATACCACCTCTTAACCATTGTTTCCGACGAAGTATAGCCCGAATAACACTTATCAAGCCATTGCTTTGCTTGAACAGTATATTTTCTTATCAGAAAGCAATGCTTTATCAACACACGAAATTCAGTTGTTTCCATTGTTTTGAAAATTTGCAACAATAGCTTCGCTTGAATAGCTGTAATTTGTAAACTAATAATCCGATTGGGCCCAAATTTTCTAATGGGCAATTTGGAGGTTAGTACTTATAAAAATTGTATGGAGTTTTTATTAGTGGTGCCATCTATGTATCAGGGCCGGGACCTATTGAGTGATGTGTTAGCTAATGCGTTCGATCCTAAGGTACTATTTTGAATCTCTCCACGGTCAATTTGTACAGCAGATGAGACATGCATCTGATTTAACGTATAGCGACTCAAAGTAAATAATCTAAGAGGTTCTAATTCCAGTCGAGATCGTTGCAGTCGCTTACATACAAATACTCTTGGGAAAAAGTATGAACCCGTCTGACCTTTCTTGTATTAAGAAACCTACAGGGAATTCTAAATTGAACCATTATTTATTATGCGGGGGTAGACTGTTTTCACTTCACTTCTCATGTCTAGATATATTATCTAGTTCAGAATTCCCTGTATATTACCAAGATCGATATACACCTGAGGAAGGTCGGAGATCACAACGGTCGAAATATTTTGTTAGCAACAAATATAAGGATAATCGTACGAATATAAGTAACTAGCAGTATAGTCCGGCGTTGCTCGGGTGTAATGAAAGCTTTAAAAGTAATCTATGGTCTTGGAGCTCAGACTCTTTGGACGTTGGCACGATAAACGTAGGTTGTTAAAAGGTTGATCTCGAAGCTGTAAAACCTCTCCAACAACATAATCAGCATGCAATGCAAAAAGGAAGGACGCGTCTTTTGCCCAAAAGCCGGCGCTGCCGCTACCGCAATCAGTCAGAAGCTGGCAACTGAGAGGAAGTGCACTCGTGGATTACTTTCATTGTGCCAGTCTGCAGCTGGTAGTGGGGGTTACTTATCACATTCTTGCTAAACTAGTGGCTCCTATTGTTGGAGTGAGCACGTTCATTCAACCATTCAGAGGCTGCTGATTTGGGGCCAACAATTTTTTGTCCATACAGCTTTTACTGAACGTTAATCTCACTTCACACTTCCTCTCACTGCGCCATGCTTGCTGGTCTGAATTGCGTGGACGCGCTTGACTGATGCGACAGGTTCAACGGATCCCTGTCTCTCTCCAATTGCATCTCGTTGCTAAGTCACGGCAGTTTTAGATCTAACCTCCGCAATGTACGGTATTGGTATCTCTCAGACAATTCGCCTGATCCGTAGGAAAGAAAAATAGTCCTGTTAGTAATTTTAACCGTCCTTAGACCATTAATAAATTGGCCCTATGCAGACAGAGCGCTTAAATGTGTCTTAATATCTTAAAGTTTTGAAAAAGTACTTAAAAGTTTAAGCAGCACGTATCGTAAATTCAATATTGGCTACTCTGGTTACGTAGGTCAAGTTAATTAGGGGAAACTACTATTTAGAGGGCACTGTCCAAAACTTTTGCCTTTGTGGACTGTGGGTATAAGTATTGTTCCCTATATAATTGTTTTTTCCTAATTTGGATCCCTAAGCTTGCCGTGAGATGCCCTAAAAGGCTAAGAGGGAGCAGGAGACAATTTTTTATATAATTATTTTTTTATATAAATGATTTTTAAAGTGAGGCGGCGACTACAAGCGCTCGGAAATAGCAACACGCTGCGTTAAACATCTAATTAAAAATGTTCTGAGTTGCACGGGCAACGCCGGATAATGATGCTAGTTATGACATAAATCAGATAGAAACAATTTGCTGTTTGATCAACTAATGAATTTTTCGAGCATAGCTTGGGTCGTGAATATTTCAGCTTTACTTACTATATTCAAGTCTATCACGAATCCCGGTGAGGGCAGATCGTTTACAATTTATTCGCTCATAGAAAATAAAAAAATATGATTGTATGATACTTGATAATAGAAAGTTAATTCAAGTAAAATTGACTCTGAATAAACAAATTTTCATTGTGTTTTCACTAATGCATACCAGAAAGAATTACATATAATCCTAACACATGTCTCTTCTTGGTTTCGAGATTTGATGAGCGAACGTCGGGTTGTTCCTTTTACGAAATATGAAGATTTTCATGAATTGATCGTTGACAATGTGAATTGAAAATATTAAGCAGACAAATGTTGGGAAATAGCTGTCTCCTACAGAAAGATTAAAATGATATATTAATGACATGTTTGAAAATGAGTCTCTCTTTCTCTGGATCATGTTGGCTTTGCATCACTTTAGCTTGGTAAGTGACAACAATTATCAGAAATTAATATATTTGAAGATGTAGGGAGATGGTTAATATTTATTTGGTTCGGCCTTGTGTCATACTTAACCGAACTTTCTACGGCTTACCAGTTTTATCCAGAATTATTATCAGAATTATCAGAAGGTTGGTTGGTTGTCGGCAGGTTAGAATGTGTGAAATTGTTTGGAATAGTGTAAGAATAAAATATACATTTTGCATTTTAAAATAGAAATTTATTAAAAGGAAAAAATAACACAAGTTTTGTAGAAGTTAATATGCTATTAGAAACATTATTAAGAAGTTAAGGGTAAATTTCGTTTTCAATGATAAAGTTATGGGCATCAAGAGTTGTAGAAAATGTTCATAGTAGTAATTGCTGAAAGAATATCTGCGTACGTATATATGTATTCAGTAGAAACGTCTTTGGATGGAGAAGAAGTAAAAGGAATCAACAGAAGAAAAGAAAAAGAGGACAAATGGCCGGGTCAGCTTCTCTCGTTACATTTTAGCTTGTCGTCTTTGCTGCTTCTTTCCCAGACTGACCGGTTGAGGCTGATAAAGGTCATTCAGATTTTCACACTGATTTGCGAAGTCCACAAGTCTTGTAAGACGCTCCCATTGGTCAACAATCAATTTAACACCTTTTTTTTTTTTTTATAAGCGTTTCACCCCGAGCAAGGCATGTCACTGCCACTACTGTGCAGGGGGCTACGTAGAGTGGAGAAAGGCTGGTTAAATATAGGAAATAACAGAGGGTGGGTGATAGGCGGGTGAGGATACCGAGAATGAGGGTTGGGTAGATGAGAGTGTTGTGAGAATAGTTGGGAGTTAGTGTGATAGGAGGTGTCTATTGACCCTACATTTAAACACCTGGAGATTGTAACTGTCGGGAAAGCAGACTTGTGGAAGGGAGTTCCACAGGCGGGAAGCGCGAGAAAAGAAGCTGTTGGAGTAGAATTTACGGTTACATCTTATTTGTTTAACTGTAAAAGGGTGGGACCTAGTTGCTAATCTAGTATCTCGTGTAAATTCGTGCTTAGGCGGCACCAGTGATCTAAGCTCATCGGAGCAGAAGCCATGAAAGTACTTGTAGAAGAGGCACAGGGAAGCTACATCACGCCGGTGTGAGAGCGGCTGCAGCCGGTCAGCCAAGTCAGTATCAACCACGTTACAGATCCTCCTTTGTATTTTGTCAAGAAGCCCAAGGAGAGCAGCAGGGGCACCCGACCAGATATGGCAGCAATATTCAATACACGGGCGGATGGTAGATTTGTATATGTGCAGAATAGTTTCAGGTGGGAAAAATTTCCGGGCCCTGCACAGAGAGCCGACTTTCATAGCAGTAGATTTGGCAATGGATTCAATATAGTCATTCCATTTGAGGTCCGCCGAGAGTGTAAGGCCAAGGAGGCGTCTACTTGCGAAATTCGGTTTCACTTTTTTCTTTAAGCACATGGTCATTTCTTTTTCTATTTGGGAAAAACCTGGATTTCACACGTCACTTTTGTAAAAGTGAAGAAGAAGGTTGATTTTAATTCTTATTTTCTTATTCGCTACATATTAACTGTATTTAGTAGTTTTATTATATTTTATATATTAACTTTAAGAGTAATATAAGGATCCGGTTTCTGAAAGTTCACGTTATGCCATTTCGCTATCAAGAACGACCTACTTGAGTATTTTTTTCGGCTATCCGAAGGGACATGAAGAGATAGAGGAACGAATACTAATTTAAAAGTAAAGTGATTTTGAGTGTTACGGAACAATTTCTAAATTTAAAAATTCAAATCTGACTCATTGTTAGAAATAAACGAATTTTCTCGAATTTACAAACTTTGCTTAACACACACAACACTTGAAAATTTCACACCTCGATGAGAAATATTTGTCGTTTAATGGAAAGTCCAAAATCACATTTCCAAATGAAATAAAAGACGAGCCAAATTTGACCCTCGTTAGAAAGAAGTGAGATGAGCGTAGTTAACACGTACCCTAGACAATCGTCAAGCGATCGTATTATTATTGCCTCCCTCTCTCTCTTTCACCTTCTTCTTCTTCTTCAGCGTTCACTTCTCACCTCCTGCCTTTCACCATTCACACTGAGCGATAACTTCAATGACATTCCTACCAAACAAACACTCATACATACATACATACATACACATACGTTCTGGTCTACACATAAATTCACTCTTGCGAAGACTACTACGAACTCTACCCTTAACTTCTTAATAATGTTTTTAATTGAATTTTAAGAACAAGGAATATTAATGATTAGGATGCCCTCCGAAAGGCCAATACGAATGAAAGAAGACTTGTACCTGTGTTTAATAGATTATGCAAATGCGTTTGACAAAATACGCCAAAAAAGAATTGATTGAAATGCACAGCAGCCTCGACATATTTGGGAAAGACATAAGAGTAACCAAGAATCTCTGCTGGCAGCAAACCACCTGCATTCGGACAGGTAACGAATTCAGCAGATATACAAAGATAGAAAAGGGGCGTAAGACAAGGATGTGTCTTTTCACCGGACCTATTCAACTTGTACAGCGAGACTATTCTGAGGACCCTAAAAGTTATGTCAGGATTTGTTATCGGAGGCCATAATTTAAACAACATAAGGTATGCAGATGATACAGTGCTTATAGCAGACACAAAAAGGAAACTAGAAGACTTCCTACAGAAGGTAGCTGAAGAGAGTGACAAGAAAGGACTAAAAATAAACTTTAAGAAAACCGAATGCATGGTCATTTGCTAAAAAGGCAGCCCAAAATGCCAAATATATGTGGGTGATACTAAAATCAATCAGGTACTAAAGTTTAAATACCTGGGAAATGTTTTAACAGAAGACGGAAAGTGCAACACAGAGATACGAAGGCGAATTGGCATGGCAAAGGAAACATTCCAGAAGTTAAGTAAAGTATTTAAGAAACAGGACAATTTCGCTAGAAACAAAGAAGAGAATACTGGATTGCCATGTGACGTCAGTGAATACTGGACAATATAATCGAAGATGAAGGAAAAACTTGAAACAACTGAAATGTGGTTCTACAGAAGGACGCAGCGAATATTATGGATCGAGCATGGGAGCAATAATGAGATTTTGGAAACGAAAAGGAAATTAATACTGCGCATCAGGAAGAGACAACTAAAGTTTTTGAGAAATGCATTGAGAAAGAAGGGCTTGGAGAATCTGATACTAACAGGCCAGAGGGAGGGAAGAGTTAGGAGAAAGCAGCGAATAACATAATTGAAGGACCTATCAGGTGGATGACGGAACGAGGAATGCGTGGAGTAACAGAAGAAAGTGTGCTAAGAGCCACCAGGGATAGGAAGACGTAAAAAGCCCTGATCGCCTACGTCCTGAAAAAACAGGGCACATAGAAGAAGAAGATGAATGAGGAGGGACAGCTTGAAAAATTTGATGCTCATGGGACAGATAGAGGACGAGATAGACATAAAGCAAATCACAACATACCTTATGGATTTGAGCAGATGGTGAAGCGAAATTGAGTGGAACAACTGGAGATGAGGTATTAAGAGTGAAATTGGATAGAGAGATGTGAATGGGCATGATCGCCTGCGACCTGAAAGACACATCACATAGAAGAAGAAAGATCTATCTATCTATCTATCTATCTATCTATCTATCTATCTATCTATCTATCTATCTATCTATCTATCTAAGTTTGTTCATATCTATCTATCTATCTATCTATCTATCTATCTATCTATCTATCTATCTAAGTATGTTCCTATCTATCTATCTATCTATCTATCTATCTGTCTATCTATATATCTATCTATATATCTCAATTACACAATTACAGTTTCTTCATATCAATCTATTAATCTCTATCAGTCTGTTAATATTATCTATCTATCTATCTATCTATCTATCTATCTATCTATCTATCTATCTATCTATCTATCTCAGTCTGTTCATATCTATCTATCTATCTATCTATCTATCTATCTATCTATCTATCTATGCAAACATAAGATTATTATCATTCAGTTAAATTCAATACGTGATATACGCTAAGAAAAGTTTCCCGCAGTAGGTTGTCAATATTTTCTGCGGTAGGCTGGTTGCCAACCAAGGCTACAGAACCTTACTTGTCCTCTTATTTGCCCCATAGCAAGAGAGAAGAGAGTGATTAATACATTTCCTAAGGGTATTTGCGCGTAAGTGGATGCAACGAATTCAACTGGAATTCGAACTCTGCACCACAACGCGAATCCGTATGAATATTAATGTATCGCTGTATAAATAACTTATTTATTGAAATTTGTGGTACTTAAGATTAGAATTCAAGGTCTGACTTTTAGTCAAACTTGAACCTGCACTTCTGATTTTTACATTTACTTACTAAACTTAACTTATACTAATAAAAGGTCACAATTTTAGAATACTAGACTAGAGACTAGAAATCGCAGCAACTTCTTCGAGACTATCTTCCAAACCACTATTTACGAATGGTTGGAACCACACGTATTTACGAGGAGATTGGATGACAAGGACAAATACATATTGTTAAACAGACGCATTAGAATGTAGCCAGAAAAGACGCACCTGACGTAAGCTACAAATGTGTGCGCAGTTTAGTCTGTACCCAGAGGACATATGTCATTGTTCATTAAGTTTCAGAAAAGATCTAATACAATTAGCATCATTAAATATGTCTGCGTAAACGTGTATGATCTCACACGTCTTGAAAATATCAACCGTTGATTACTTTCATTAAGGTGCATCAGGGTTTTAAACTTGTTGCAATATTTGACGAAATGAACGACATTAATTATTGTGAAGACGAAGTGGTTGAAATTTAGCTTGTTAGACAAGTGTAGGCTACATTTGCCGAAGAATAAGCGAGGCAGATATTTTCAATAAATCAAAACCTTTATGGGTCATTCAGCATTGGGGTTGATTTCTATATTTGTAAGGTTTAAGCCAGTTTAGCTGGAAACCCACTGAAAATACCCCTTGAAAAACGAAAAAGAATTGGTAAATTTTCGTTGTAAGTTCCGACGCTTTTCCCCTTCAAATTTATCCAAAATAGCATTATCTCTGTGCAAATGTATATGCTGAACTCAAATCAACAGTTAGTTATTGAAGAAACTTACCTTTCTTTTATCTAAATTTCTATAAAAAAAAAAACGAACTATATCTTGAACTTTTTCTCGCTCGTAACTCTCACGAAGTCATGTAATTAACTGCAGAATGACGGACTGCGCATGTGAACGAATTTTGCCAGATTTTTCTTCATTTACAGATACTTCCGGCGATGTACTTCCGGTTATGAATTGTATTTCTACGCTTATTACTCTCAAAACAAGAAGTACATCGCCGGAAATTTAAGTAAAGGACGAAATTTGGCCAAAATTGCTACCTACGTAGAACGTCATTCTGCAGTTAATTTCATGACTTCGTGAGAGTTACGGGAGAGAAAAAGTGCGAGATATAGTTCGTTTTTTTATGGACGTTCAAAGCAAAAAAGGTAAGTTTCTTCACTAACTAATTGTTGATTTGAGTTCAACATATACATTTGCACAGAAATAATGCTATTTTGGGTAAATTTGAAGGGGGAAAAGCTACCGGCACCTAAAACGAACATTTACCAAGGAAATATATGACGTAAGCTTTTTCGGTGATTCATTATTTACTGTTTTGCTCTCATTCGAGTCATAGAAGTAGAGGTTGATGTTACGGCCGGGTATGTATTTTAGGCCAGTTGTTCTATCATTGTATGATGAACGGTTTCGGCAGTAGCTCGAAAGGGGTGTTTGGTGATTGTTGTAGTTTTTCGATCAGGGACCGAGTTTATTGGATCGCCACATTCGTTTCCTTGACCAATATGCGAATTAGATATTTTTCACAGGAAGAGAGGTTTCCCGTCGTGGTGTTAAACAGCAGAATCTATCCTGCAAATATATAAATCTACCATCCGCCCGTGTATTGAATACTGCTGCCACATCTGGTCGGGTGCCCCTGCTATTCACCTCGGGGTTCTTGACACAATACAACGGAGATTCTGTAATGTGATCGATACCGACTTGGCAGACGGGCTGCAGTCACTCTCTCACCGGCATGACGTGGCTTCCCTGTGTCTCTTCTATAAATACTTTCACAGCTTCTGCTCCGATGAACTTCGATCACTGGTGCCCTCTAGGTACGAATTTGCACGAGATACTAGATTAGCAATTAGGTCCCACGCTTTTCAGTGAAATAGATAAAATGTAACCGCAATTTCTACTCCAACAGGTTCTTTTCTCGCACTTCCTGCCTGTGGAATTACCTTCCACATACTTGCTTTTTTCTTCTAGGTACGAATTTGCGCGAGATACTAGATTAGCAATTAGGTCCCACCCTTTTCAGTGAAATAGATAAAATGTAACCGCAATTTCTACTCCAATAGGTTCTTTTCTCGCACTTCCTGCCTGTGGAATTACCTTCCACATACTTGCTTTCCTGACATCTACAATCTCCAGGAGTTTAAATGTAAGGTCAATAGACATCTAATACACGAACTCGCTTCCATTCTCTCAAACACTCTTCCCATCTACCCAACCATCATCCTCGCTATCCCTACCCGTCTATCGCCCTCCTTCTGACATTTCCTATATCTAACCACTCTTTCTCATCACCTTCCCCTATGTAACCCCCTGCGCAATAATGGCAGTGGAATGCCTTGCTTGGGGTGAAATAATTTAAAAAAAGAAAACAAAACAAAACAATCCGTGTAGTGTGAATTTATTTATTTATTTTTTTGCTTTTAGTCGGAAAATTCTATCGACGTCTTGTCAGTTTAAAAAAAAAAGAGAGAGAGAAAGAAATTAAGTGAGAGGGAGACTGCCAGTTTTTAGCAGTTTCAGATCCGCATGTTCGCTAAGAGGCAAAAATTCTCATTGAAAAATGTGCCGTAGAAACTTCTCTCATAAAGAAATCCCTACTTCCATAATTCATCATGTTCACCAATTCATGGTCGAATTAAAAGGACGCCATGCCCGCTCCAGTTATTTTGATTAACCATACTATTTTCTTCATTTTTTTTATAATGACCGATACTAATACTGGATTCGGGATCTTATTGTAATATAATAGTTAAATATGATCATACGCTGATTGATGCTATCGAATTTCTCAAGTTTGTTGCATTCTGATATCCAGTGACAATTTAACTTAATCCACCACAGTTATTCGTTTAGTTTATTTTATTTTTTTTCGTTTTAAGATTTTCATATACTGGAGAATATTCTAAATGCCAGTGTATCAGATATTGATATTTAGCATTTCACACATCCGTTATATTTCCAACAATACATGTTAGTTGTCTATTAATTAGGCAATCTTTTTCCAACTAGTTACAAATTTAATCTATTTTTTCCATTGCTAACCTTAATTATTAAACTTAAATTTATTCATTTATTGACATCGTGTTACAGATGATGATTCACTCTTCATCCTAACATTTGGGTTGAAAATATTAATTCTGAATTTGTTGATAGTATCTACTGTAGACCGATATTTTCCGGACAATACATTCTTCAGGAATCTTTTAACCCGATTAAAAAAAAGAAAAAAAAGAGAATTAAATTTATTGGAATTTTATTCCATCGTGCTTTCATGAACTGTTCTTTTGTAAGGTTTCTTCTGAATTAGATTTCTTCAGCTCTGTATTTACAAGTAAATGCCGATGTGGTTGAAGATCTTATTAAATAGAAAACAGTTTATTTTCTTCATTGACAAATGTTTGGGTTATCAGAATACACGGTATCTAAAATTGGTTTGAATAGGATCAGCTTTCGGATTTCCATACACATTACGAAATACGTTTTCCCAAAAAATTACAGGATGCAATTTATATATTGTGTCTAAATAACGCAAAAATGAATATAATACTGACATCATATTTTAACAAACATCTTTATTAAAATTATACAAAAATATCTTGAAATACTAAATAAACACTAAGAAGATTATACAAGAATGTCTTTAAATACTAAATAAATACTAGGAAAATTATACACAGTCTTGAAATACTAAATAAATACGAAGAAAATTATAGAAAAATGTCTTGGAATTCTAAATAAATACTAAGAAAATTATACAAAAATGTTTTAAAATACTAAATAAATACTAAGAAAATTTTACAAAGATGTCTTGAAATACTAAATAAATACTACGAAAATTTTACAAAAATGTCCTGAAATACTAAATCCATACTAAGAAAATTTTTAAAAAAATATCTTGAAATACTAAATAAATACTAGGAAAATTATACAAAAAATCTTGAAATACTAAATAAATACTAAGAAAATTATACAAAAATGTCTTGAAATACTAAATAAATACTAGAAAATTTATAGAAAAATATCTTGGAATACTAAATAAATACCAAGATAATTTTACAAAAATGTCTTGAAATACTAAATAAATACTAAGAAAATTTTACAAAAATGTCTTGAAATACTAAAATAAATACTAAGAAAATTTTACAAAAATGTCTTGAAATACTAAATCCATACTAAGAAAATTTTTAAAAAATGTCTTGAAATACTAAATAAATACTAAAAAAAATTTTAAAAAATCTTGAAATACTAAATAAATACTAAGAAAATTATGCAAAAATGTCTTGAAATACTAAATAAATACTAGGAAAATAATACAAAAAGTCTTAAAATACTAAATAAATACTAAGAAAATTATACAAAAATGTCTTGAAATACTAAATAAATACTAGGAAAATTATAGAAAAATGTCTTGAAATACTAAATAAATACTAAGAAAATTATTAAAAAATGTCTTGAAATACTAAATAAATACTAGGAAATTTATAGAAAAATATCTTAAAATACTAAATAAATACTAAGAAAATTTTACAAAAAATGTCTTGAAATACTAAATAAATACTAAGAAAATTAAAAAAAGTCTTGAAATACTAAATGAATAATAAGAAAATTATACAAAAATTATTAAAATGCTAAATAAATACTAAGGAAATTATAGAAAAAATTCTTGAAACACTAAATAAATACTAAGAAAATTATACAAAAAGTCTTATAATACTAATAAATACTAAGAAAATTATACAAAAATGTCTTGAAATACTAAATAAATACTAAGAAAATTATCCAAAAAATTTTCAAATACTAAATAAACACGAAGGAAATTATTCAAAAATGTCTTGAAATACTAAATAGATACTAAGAAAATTATACAAAAATGTCTTCAAATACTAAATAAATACCAAGAAAATTATACAAAAATGTCTTCAAATACTAAATAAATACTAAAAAATTATAGAAAAATGTCTTGAAATACTAAAAAGTAAAATTTTTTTAATTAAATCGCCGTTGGCTCCCACGATTGCCTTCAGACGACTTCGGAATCTTTTGCATCTTTTATTAAACGGTTACTTTGTTTAGCAGATGTACATTGTGGTGCAGTGGATATTGATTCGGAACGATAAATCGGAGAGCCGAGTTCGAATTCAAGTTGAATTCATCGCATTCACTTACTCACAAATTCACTTGAGGAAGGTATTAATCCGTCTCTTCCCTAAAAGTTATGGTTTAAATAATAGGACTGATTGTGTTCTATAGTCTTGGCTGGCAACTACTCTACCGCAGAAAGCAATGGCAACCTACTGCGGGATAATCTTCTGCCCAGTAAGTCATGTCTCTTTCGAGACATGATCGCCCAAAGCGTGTATCACGTATGGCACTCAACTGGCTTTAAGTTGGTGAATGCGGCCAGTTTTGTTGGTCTCTCCCTCAACTGCGCCACATGAAATCGAGTCTGGGGAATTAAGTGGCCAGATGTAAGTAGTGGTGTGGTCGCAGAAATTGTTTCATAGCCGTGACTAAATTCTTTTGCTTGTATTGCATGGTGCAGAGTCATGTTGCTAAATACATGGTGGGTCTTTAATCAGCTACCCTATTGACCTATGGAAGCTCAATCTCTTCAACGCACTTTATGCAGCCCTACTTATTGAGTATGAGGCATTGACTTGCAAATTCTAGAATTCTTTTCTTATCACGATCAGGGTGAGTTTTCCTAGCTTCTGTATTTTCGTATCCTCTATTAAGCTCCCAAAACCTTTTCTAAATCCTCTGCACGGTCCCCAGATTGGACCCCAAACATTTTATAATGTTACTACTTGAGCTTTCAGCTCAAATATCAAGCAGTACAGCATGCCAATTTTTTCAAATTTCTGGCAGAATTAATTGCATCCCCGCAGACAGTACCCAACTGACCGTACTACAGTGTGTAGTCGACAAAATTAAAAGAAAAAAGAACAAGTATGAAATTTAAAATATATTATAGCGAAAATTTACCCATCGCACCCTCTGACTAAAGATGTCACTCTATGCTTTCCTGTCTTTTATAAGAGGAACGCTTTTCATTTCATTTTTAAGTATAGTGATCGTTTATTCCACAAAGCTTTGTCTGGGATAGGGAGACGTAGAAGGAAATTCACCTACGTCCTGAAAAGACAAGGCACATATAAAAAGATCATTTATCCCACAAAGCTTTGTCATTTATTCTTTCAGGTGCCAGTGGTTACATTAGAAGCACATCACAGAACTTGTATATTATTCATTGAGTTATTTGTTTTTTATAGCATATCAACCTTTTACAGGTTATTTAAAGACAGAAATATTTTTTGTATTGTAAGAATATTTTGGGGATAATAAGACATTACTGGTACAAGTCCTACTAACTCACCCATAACTGGAGGGAGAAGAGGCGGATTATTATTTTTCTCAAGAATATTTGCGCGTAAGTGAATATGGCGATTCCGACTAGAATTTCAAATTCCGAGCCATTATCCATTACCTAATCAGACATCCAAGCTTGCAAGGCTTGGTATTCTATCTCGGTACTGATTTATCTTGACGTTTCGTAACTCCGGTCATCTTTCAGGAATTGGTATTTCAACGGGATATTAGAATAAGCCGATTAGACTGGCGGATTAAGAACCATGCAACATTTTGGATTAAGATTAACCATTTGCGTTATATTAATATATTGGTATATCCACAGAATATTTGGGATTGCTCTCTTTGTTAATCTTAATCCAAAATGTTGCATAGTTCTTAATTTTGAAACGTTACACATCCATCATTTAAAATGAAGATTTTTGAACGCCTTGTGATTTTTAGAAAACATGCATCTCTTTGGATGCAATTCGAAGTAGAATGTAAAAAGAACTCACAGATACTAGAAAATGAAATACGAGAATTATAAACAGGCTGTTATCAGTAGGAACAAAAGAAATGCGGAAGGGTTTATACCTATGTTTTATAGACTGCACAAAAGCATTTGAGAACGTACGGTAGAAATAGTTATCAAAATGCAAGTAATTATTTATTTATTTGAGAAATATAGAATAATGCAAGACTTAATATTTGGAACAAATCACTTGTATCTATTGATCGAGTTAGTGTACAAATGTGATTCTAGTCGAATTCGTTTTGTTCACTTCCTCACGAATACCACTGGGAAAGATATTAATCCATCTCTTCTCCCTTCAGCTATGGGCTAAACAGCAGAACAGATTGAGTCCTATAGCCTTGGATGGCAACCTGTCTACTGCAGAAAGTCATGGCAACCTACTGCGAGAATATCTTCTGCCTAGTCATTCATGTCTTTTTTTTTTTAAATCATTTCACCCCGAGCAAGGCGGAAACGCCACTGATGTGCAGGGGGCTACATAAATGTAAAAAGATTAATTAGAAAAGAGTGGGGAGTACAAACTAGTTAGAAAGGAACAATAGAAAACTGAGAAAGCAGGTGCGATGACACATACATAGGTGGAGAGAAAGGGAAGGTTATACGGGGGTGGGAAGAGAGCTAGAGTCCAGTGGTTAGTAGATGAGTATTTTTAAATCATTTCACCCCGAGCAAGGCATTTCACTGTATCTGTTGTGCAGGGGGTTACATAGGGGAAAGTGATGAGAAAGAGTGGTTAGGGGGTTACATAGGGGAAAGTGATGAGAAAGAGTGGTTATATTATAGGAAATGTCAGAAGGAGGGTGATAGACGGGTAAGGATGAGGGTTGCGTAGATGGGAAGAGTGTTTAAGAGAATGGGTGTGAGTCTTTTTCAAGACATGATCGCCCAAGTGTGTATCACGTATAACACTTAACAGACTCATACTAATATTATGTTCGGATAGATAGATAGATAGATAGATAGATAGATAGATAGATAGATAGATATGAACAGACTGAGATAGATAGATAGATAGATAGATAGATAGATAGATAGATAGATAGATAGATATTAACATTCTGGGATAGATAGATTCGTGTTCTACACAAATAAATGACAAAATCTTCTGCCTAATCAGACATGTCTCGAAAAGAGACATGATCGCCCAAGCGTGTATCACGTATGACGGACTGAAGTGTACAAAAACAAAATGATGTATACGACAAGGTTGTGCCTTCTTACCGGATTTATTCAACCTCTTCGGTGAAGTAATCCCATAAGAACATGTCTTATAAAGATTTACTATTAATGGACACAAGCTTAATAACTTAAGATGTGCAGATGTCACCGTGTTTATTGTAGAGACAGAAAGGAAACTGCTTAGAAATCCAAGACAAACTCTTGAAGGAAAGTGAGTAACTTCAATTGTAAAAACAAAAACAGAATAAGGTTATCAGCAAGAGAAACAACCCAATGCAGATGTTTAAATATATATGTGTTTTATCAAAGGACGGGAGATGTGACAACGGAAATCCGGAAATGTATCGGTATAGCACAATATTACCTTAAAAAAATAACGATATATTATGTAACAGGAAACTATTCTTAGAAAAAAATAATAAAGAATGCAGACCACCGATGTAATATCAGTCTTCCTATCTAGCAGTGAATGCTGGATAATTTTGTTACAGATAAAGAGAAAAGCTAAGACAAGAGAAATGTGGTTCTACAGAAGAACACTGAAAAAAAATGAACAATACCAAAATAATACTAAAATCAGATAGGAAAAGCTGGTTTATGATCCTTAAAGAAATGTTCTTCGATGTGCCCTGCCCCTTCAGGACGCAGGCGATCATGGCTTTCCACGTCTCCCTATCCCTAGTGGCTCTTAGCACGCCTTCTTCTGTTACACCATGCAACCCTCGTTCCATCATCCACCTGATTAGGTCCTTCAAATATGTTATTCGATGCTTTCTCCTCTGTCTTTTCCCCTCTATCTGGCCTGTTCGTATCAGGTTCTCTAATCCCTCTTTCCTCATTGCATGTCTCAGGAACTTCAGTTGTCTCTTCCTGATGCTCAGTATTAGTTTCCTTTTCGTTTCCAGCATTTATAAGACCTCATCATTGCTCACATGCTCGATCCATGAGATTCGTAGCATCCTTCTGTAGAACCACATTTCAGTTGACTTAAGTTTTTCCTTTATCTTTGATGATATTGTCCAGCATTCACTGCCATATTGAAGAACTGACATCCCATAGTAATGACTTCTTTGTTTCTACCGAAATTGTCCTGTTTTTAATACTTTACTAAACTTTTGGAATGCTTCCTTAAAAATTAATGCTAGATAGATAGATAGATAGATAGATAGATAGATTATAGCGTGTGAAACTCTTCTACCTAGTCAGTTATGTTTTGAAAGAGACATGATCGCACAAGTGTGTATCACGCATGGCAATTGACGAACTGAAGTGTACAAAAACAGAATGGTGTTGTACCTTCTCATCAGATAGGTAGATAGATTATTAAATATAGTTCTCAATTATCAAATAATTTATTTTAATCATCTCATTCTAGGCAAAGCAGGCCCGCCACTGATGCTACAGGGGGTTACAGCGAGAAGAAAAATACCTAAAAAAAAACCCCAAAAAAACAAGGTACAGTGGATGTCGAAAAAAGACTGGGAAATGGATGGTAGTCAAGAAGATGGAAGATGGCAAGTGACAATGCACTTAAACCTTTGGAGATTGTACCAATCAGGAAAACAATTAAACGGAAGTGTGAGAAAGGAAAGGCAGTTCACATTTAACTATTTCAGCGGTGAAAGTGTGGAACTTACATACCAATCTACTTCTTCTTCTGTGCAGTGTCTTTTCGTGATGTAGGCGATCATGGCCTTCGTCATCTCCCTATCCCTATTATTAGAAATGAAATAAAGAATGCAAATCTGCGATGAAATATCTCTTTTCTTATATGGCAGTGAATGTTTTACACTTACCTTAAAGAGAAAAGCTAAGACAATAAAAAAGTGGTTCCACAGAAAAACTCTGAGAATATCATAGACAGAAAATGTGAAATTAAAAACAAAAATGGAAGCGTATATCTAGAATCAGAAAATGTAACACAATGAGGAAAGAAGGCGTAGGGAATTCGACATGCACAGATCATATTAAATGTAAGAGGGACAAAAGTAAACAGCGAGTAACTTACTTAATGGGTTTGTGCAAATATATGTCAGAGCAAGGATGAAGGTAGTATTTTTTTTAATATATAAATATATGTCAGAGCAAGGATGAAGGTAGTATTTTTTTAATATATAAATATATGTCAGAGCAAGGATGAAGGTAGTATTTTTTTAATATATAAATATATGTCAGAGCAAGGATGAAGGTAGTATTTTTTTAATTGTTTCAACCCCAAGAAAGGCGGTACTGCCATGATGCGGAGGTCACCACATAAGAGTTAAAGTTTAGATAGGAGGAGAGTTAAGAGAAAGACGGACCAGTTAAAGGGGGTGTCAGGAAAAGGGCAAGAGAAGGATAGGAATACAGGTGTGAAGACAATTGCGAAGGTAGATAGAAAGGGAAAGATATACAGGGTGATGTAGAAAGAACTGGAGTCAAGTGGTTAAGAGGTGGGTATTGACATTGCATTTAAATTCATGGAGATTGTAGCCGTCAGGAAAGCAAATACATGGAAGGGAATTCCACAGGCGGGAAGTGCGAGTAAAGAAGCTGCCGGAGTAGAATTGTCGGCTGCATTTGATGAATCTAACTGTAAATGTGTGGGACCTTGTTGCCAGTCAGTTTGCACGAGTAAATTCTCTTAAGTTCGTTGGAGCAGAAGCCATGAAAATATTTGTAGAATAGACCATGGAAAGCCATATCCCGTCGGTGAGAAAGTGGCTGGAGTCCAACCGCCAAGTCGATACCTATCACATTAAAGATTCTCCTTTGGAGCCTGTCGAGAACACTGACATGAACAGCAGGGGCGCTTGACCATATATGACGGAAGTATTCCATGCACGGATGGATGGTTGATTTATGCTGACAATTATTGCTAAGTCTTAAACATCGCTAAAACTATTTTGAAAATATTGAAACCATCAACATAATGTCATCCCTTTAAAAAATAGCCTTATACCAAAATATATAATACGTACAACAGATAATCTAAAAACCATATATCTACGAGGTTCATTCAATGAATAAACTTCTTTTTCTTTTTGGTATAAGGACTTCTAATACAGATAAAAGCTTACTTTTTTTAATTTTTTTTCCTTTACTTCTTTTTCAAAGCGATATAGATTTTTTTGCAGATTGAAAAAAAAACAAAACATTGAGAGTTTTGGATATTAACAAAGATGGCCGACCAAGAAGCATGCTCCAGGATTGAATAGAGGTCAAATATCAAGTTTTTGCTTGCTGAAGGGTGCAAACCAGTAGAAATTCATCGGAGAATGTCAACTGTGTATGGTGCCACATGTTTCAGCCAAAAATGTCTAAATTGTTTAAAGAAGGACGGCGCTATGTTGAGAATGAAGACAGGCCTGGGAGGCCTACAGAAGTGAGGTCACCTGAGGTGATCGAATAAGTCAATATCCTCATTCATTCTGACAGAAGGGAGACAGTGGATGACATTGCAAGGACTTTGAACCTATCTGTTGGGAAAGCACACAAAATTGTCCATGATGACCTTGCCTACTCGAAGGTCAGCTCACAGAGCAGCCCAAACAGTGCAGACCATCAACGAGCTGGGCTAGGAACTGCACCCTCATGCCCCTTACAGCACAAACCTTGCCCCTTCAGACTTTCACCTGTTTTGTCCCTTGAAAGTGTTCACGAGAGGCACGAAGTTTGAAAGTGGCGATGAAGTCAAAAGTGCAGTAAGCGATTGGCTGAGACATCAGTCCAAAGTTTTTTACGCTGAGGAAATACGGAAGCTTGTGCACAGATGAGAAAACTGTGTGACAGTGCTGGGGGACTACGTTGAAAAATAAAAAATGTGAACTTTTATCTGTATTAGAAGTCCTTATACCGAAAGATTTACCTTATTTATTGAATGACCCTCGTATAAAAAATACTTTTTCTCTGAAATATAAAATTAATTACACAATTTATTTTTATTTTTTTTTTATACATGTTTCACCCTAAGAAAGACAGGACCACCACCGGTGCGCAGGGGTTACAGTGTGTGTGTGTGTGTGTGTGTGTGTGTGTGTGTGTGTGTGTGAGAGAGAGAGAGAGAGAGAGAGAGAGAGAGAGAGAGAGAGAGAGAAGGTACATGGGATATCGAAGAAATGTTAAGAGAGGATAGGAATCAAGGAGACAGAAAATGGCAATTGGCGTTGCATTTAAACTTTTGGAGTTTGTAGCTATCATGTGATGTCGGTTCTTCAATATGACAGTGAATGTTAGACAATATTTCGAAGATGAAGGAAAAACTTGAAGCAGTTGAAATGTGGTCATACAGAAGGATGCTGCGTATATCATGGACCGAGCATGTGAGCAATGATGAGATTTTGGAAAAGATGGAAATGAAAAGGAAATTAAAACTGAGCATCAGGAAGAGACAACTAAATTTCCTTGGACATGCAATGAGGAAGGAGAGCTTGGAGAACTTGATACTAACAGGCCAGATAGAGGGAGAAAGAGACAGGGGAAAGCAACGGATAACATATTTGAAGGACCTGATCAGGTAGATGACGGAACGAGGGTTGCATGGTGCAACAGGAGAAAGCATGATAAGAGCCACCAGTGATAGGGAGATGTAGAAAGCCATGATCGCCTACGTCCAGAAAGGATATGGCATATAAAAGAAGAAGAAGAAGCTATCAGGAAACAAGAGCTTTCCATGGGCGAGAGGTGCGACAGAATAAACTGATGGGGTCGAAGTGGCGGTTACATCTGAGTATTTTGAGCGTAAAAGGGTGGGCCCTAAAAGCCAATATAATAACACGATTAAATTCACGTGGGCACGGCACCAGGGAAAGACGCTCGTCAGTTTATGAAGCTGAAGTCTTTAAATTATGTACAAAATCTTCACATTTCAATCTTATTTAAACCCAGAGAGATTGATATGCTGCTAAACTAAAACAAACAAAAATTAAACAAAGCTGAAAAGTTATAGAGTTGTAGAGAGACATGATCTCCAACACTCGGAAGGGAGACGGCATTTTGACGAAGAAGACTTGTTCTTACTTAAGATTTTTTTCTGTTTGTCTATTTATTTTTTACGAAATCAACTTTGAAACTGGTCAGTACCTAGATGGGCGATGACTCGACAATACTATGAGCTTGGATGTGTGGATGGTATGATAGGTAAATTTCCAGTTGATTTTGTTACATTCCCTTACGGGCAAATCCTCTTGGGAAAGGTACGAATATGTCCTACAGCTGTTGGTTAAATAGCAACACACAACACGTCTTATTGTCTCGTTTTGCAGTTGTTCTGTCATATAAAATACATTTTTTATAATCATTTCACTTCAAGCAAGGTAATAAAGTGTTAAAGGAAATAAGAAAAGGAAATCACTGGGATAAATTATTCTCGTTCCATAAGTCAAACCGCTTCCAGATCCCTTTGTAACAGTTATCTGCCTTAAACGCAACACTTCTGCAGTAACCAGGTATTGTACTCATATCTCTTTGGGGTAAGTCACTAAATCCAACCACTGACTCCAGTAAAGTTGAGAAACAACAACAACAACAACAACAACAACAACAACAACACTTAAAACTTAAGATACTGTAGTTAAACTTAGTCATCTGGAGTAGCATGAACAATCTACTCCACTGAACGAAATAAAGTGTTCATTTCGAAATTCCAATCACCTGAAAACAGTCGGAGTGTACAATGACCGAAACGTCGTGAATGTGGCAACAATGATGTGGGTTACAGTGTAAATAGTGTAAATAATTTCAATATCTTATCTCAGAAAAATACAAAAATATTTTGAGCCGTTGTTCACATCGTATCTACACGAATTCTTTTCGCGTAAACTGCACAAGAACATGTTCTATGTTTTCGCCATTTATTTGTTGAGTAGACCACCATTAAACGTTGTAATAATTTAATAAAAGCACAGGGTGTTTCACAGTTGTTGAAACAAAACAACTTTCCCTTAGACCTTGTTAACCTTATTCGCTTTCTTTTTTTCAGATTCTTGCTAGTAAATAGTTAACACTTTGATATATTTTTTTTTAATCATTTCACCCCGAGCAAGGCAGAAACGCCACTAATGTGCAGGAGGTTACATAAATGTAGAAAGATTAATTAGAAAAGAGTGAGGAGTACAAGCTAGTTAGAAAGGAACAATAGAAAGCTGAGAAAGCAGGTGCAATGACAGATACATCGGCGGAGAGAAAGTGAAGATTATACAGGGGAAGGGGAGAGAGCTAGAGTCCAGTGGTTAGTAGGTGAGTATTAACTTTGCATTTAAATTTCTGGAGGTTGTAGCCGTCAGGAAAGCAAGAATACGGGAGTGAGTTCCACAGGCGGGAAGTGTGAGAGAGGAAGCTGCAGGAGTAGAATTGTCGTCTGCATTTGGCTAACCTGACTGTGAATGGGTGGGACCTAGTTGCCAGTCTGGTTGCACGGGTAAACACCTGTTGAGGAGGCATCAGTGACTTAAGCTCATCCGAGCAGAAGCCATGAAAGTATTTATAGAAGAGACAGAGGGAGGCCACATTTCGACGATGGGAAAGTGGCTGCAGTCGAGTCGCCAGATCAGTACCTATCACATTATTCAACCAAATATAGTAAAATAATGACTTGGGCGATAGAGCAGAATATCTTTTGTGTGAAGACGTATTACGGAATTAGGTCTTTCATGATTCTTCAAGCAATATACAGGCGGAACTTCAATTTCAATACATTTCCAAACAGGTGTAAAATTTTCAAGTTGATCTAGAACTTTCAAGCACATGGCACTTGTAAAGATCGTAGGGAAACCAGTTCCTCACCATGCAGGCATCTGATAAAAATACGACCACCGAAAAGGCATTTTCACGCAGTCATCGCACCTGCTTTCTCAGCTTTCTATTGTTCCTTTCTAACTAGCTTGTACTCCTCACTCTTTTCTAATTAATCTTTCTACATTTATGTAACCCCCTGCACATCAGTGGCGTTTCTGCCTTGCTCGGGGTGAAATGATTAAAAAAAAAAAAAAATTATCAACAACTTTGCACGCCGCATTCAACGGTGCCTTCAACTGAACGGCGGACATATGGAGCATGTAATCGAGGTCTCCTCTTGACATGTTTTTGGTTATGTTTGAGACTAAATGGTTGCAGATCCTAAAATGTTGTCCTTTTACTTTTCAATTCATTACCCTATCATTTGTGCTTCTGGATTTTTGCGCAATCATTTGGTTTCAAAAATTGTAAAACACCCTGTATATACATTCATTGTCCGAGAAGTGAGTACTATTTTCGACTGACATTTATAAGATACTTCATTTAAAAATAGTTTTTTCGGGAAACAGGTTTTTCCAGCCCAGTAGCTATTATCGCTGTTTTTTACAGTACTGATATGTGTTTCCGTCTTAATCCTTTATTTCAAGTGATGTGGAATATTGTGTTCTTTAACAGACTGAGGTAAAAAAAAAAAATACAATCAGAAAGAGATAGATAGAGACATGGTAAATGTGGCAGTAAAGCCGTTTCCATATAGAAAACAATCGGCATTAGTTGATTGATGCTCGGTCCATGATATCTGCAGCATAATTCTGTAGAACCACCTTTCAACTGCTTCAAGTTTTGCCTTCATCTTCGAAGGTATTGTCCAAATTTATCAGTTGAAATTTTAAAATAAATCTCTCTCATTAAACAGTTTTTCTGGGAAACTGGTTCACTATTATAGTTTTGTTTTTGTATTTATTAAAAGTTCCTTTTTAAACGTTTATCTTATGAAGTGTATGTGTGTTGTGGTGCAGAGATATCAACGAGGAATGAGAGAACCGAGTCCTAATTCCGGTTGCATTTACATACGTGCAAATACACTTGGGAAAGCTATTAATCCATCTCTTCTCCCTACAGCTATGGGTTAAATAGCAGGACAGATTGGGTTCTATAGTTTAGGTTGGCAGCTAGTCTACCTCAGAAAGTAAGGGAAGCCTAGTGCTGGAAAATCTTCTGCCTGGTCAGTCATGTCTCTAAAGAGACATGATCCACTATTTCATTGTGGAAATAATTTCCGATATATTCATATCATATTTGAAGTATTTTTCTTTCTTTACGCATCCTGTTGATGAGCATGACTTTTGTCCTGTTATCATTCTTAATTTTTATGCATGTCTACTCTATTTGTAATAATCATTCTTTACATTTCTGCACATATTTTGTTGAGTCATTCATCTTTAGCTTGCCTGCATTTGTTTTGTATTTCTTTGTGTAGCCTCCTATATTCTGTTTTGTGTCTTGGCATATTTTTTGTCTTCTTTTATCATGTCAACAATTTCGACAGTCATCTATTCATATTTTTTTCGTTTGCAATCCTTTGAGATGGCCTCAACTGCTGCTTAAACTTTTTTTTAAAGTGTCCCAATTTGAATTCCCATTTTTCTTTTCTTCCTTGTATTTGCTTTAAACAATATCTATTTTTTTTTTAGATTCGTGATTTCAAGTGTCGTGCAATTTCCGTAGTTTCTCTATAAGCTTACATATTACTGTCAGGTGATCCCTTCTACGACGCTTGAATGCGTTTTGCGGTATAAAATTGCATTCTTGAATTTGTTGTTGTATTATATAGAAAATTAGCCTTTTCTCATTTTTTAGTTCTCCTTCTGGCCTTTTCCATGTTCATATTTGTCATTGATGTTCTTGAAACCAGATCTTGGCAATTAGAACCACACTAATGGACCCATTTTCCTACTTTTTTGTTACAGATTCTTGCACGTTGCAGAAGCTGAGTAGTCTTAAGAGACAGGAAAATTTGAAAAAAAAAAGAGTACTGGATTGGTGTGTGATGTCAGTTCTTCAATATGGCAGTGAATGCTGGACAATATCATCAAAGATGAAAGAAAAACTTGAAGCAACTGAAATGTGGTTCTAAAGAAGGATGCTGCGGATATCATGGAACGAGCATGTGAGCAATGATAAGGTTTTGGAAATGATGGAAACGAAAAGGAAATTAATACTGAGCATCAGGAAGAGATAGCTAAAGTTCCTGGGACATGCAATGAGGAAAGAGAGCTTAGAGAAACTGATATTAACAAGCCAGATAGAAGGAAATAGATACAGGGGAAAATAGCGTGTAACGTATCTGACTGGTCTGCGTGGCGTAACAGGAGAAACTGTGGTAAGAGCCACCCGGAATAGAGAAAGGTGAAAAGCCATGATCGCCTACGTCCTGAAAAGATAATCCACATAGAAGAAGAAGAAGAAGAAGAAGAAGAAGTTCAAATTTGTCAACAAATTCACTATTTCTTCCGTTGCCTACTTTGGCATACATATCTCCTATAATAATTATAATTTCTAGCGATTTGCAAGTGGTCTTGGCTTCGCGTAGCGTAGAGCAGAATTTTTCAAATTTTTTTTCATGATCTCTATGTTGAAAACCTACTTCTATTTAATCAAATAATTCATTCAGACAACTGACAATATCACAGAACGCACTCTCTCATATCCTCGTCTAGTATCAATTCTACTCCTATTTCCCTTTTCTCTCCTGTATTTGTCACTGACAAATCTTCAGTTTTGCACACCGGCTCTTGCATACGCGTAAGATGGTCATGTTTAGCCTGTTTATTTCTTCTTTTATATTTTCTAAATGTCCACAGTGATTTAATGTTCTAACATTCCATGTCCAGAGAATTATATCTTGGTTGATGTGAACAGTCGATGGCTGACGGTCAGGTGACACCTGTAGCTCATGTAACTCTTTACCATCCGAGGGGTTAGTTCCAGTTACTTGACGCTGATAGGGTTAATTTGTTTGTTAAATGCCATAATGTTTTTTTTAATTCATAGTGGTATGGTTTTCCGTTGCATTCTTCACGGTGATCTATGGAGGTACCACCTCTATTTAGTTTGTTTTTGACTTGTTAACAGTTCTTCTGTTCGTTGTTAAATTTTATTTTTTATCTTACAGGGTTACTAAAAGCCGTCTCACTCGCTAGAAGTTAATGTAGGGTAGCCGGTTATGTCGATGACCATCCAACAGTAGCATACATATTTACCGATGCAGATCTTTATATTGTGTGCGTATGTATGCGTGCGTGCCTGCTTCCGTATATGTGTGTGCGTATATGCTTATCTTGATTACAGGTTAACGTTGAAAGAGAGTTACATTCTGTAATATTCGATTGCAAACATGTTTCGTAGATGGTAGTCAGTAACACCAAAAAAAAAAAAAAATGTTTTCCCCCCTTTTCTAGCGCATTGTGTCACTCGGTGGTGGTAATAGGGGAGAGGCGTATCTTGCATATAGATTGTTTATGACTAATTATGTAACTTATAATAGTCATAGTACTTTCTCAAAGAAATAGTGCAGAAAATAAATTTAAACTTGTCATAGGTTTTTTTCTCTTATTCTTTTCTTATACAATATTATTATTATTATTATTGTTATTATTATTATTATTATATAAAGTGTTGACTTGTGATCCTTTTTTCAGTAGTTTTACTGATTAAAGGCACTTTGGCAAGCAGTTTTTAATCATAAATATCGGGGTGGAGATAGAGCGTTGATAAGTTTAATGCAAAGAATTTGTTACTTTAACAGAGCAGGTTCATGCCGACTTCAAAGTTTCGTGACGACTTCGTTATGATGTCTTCACTCATCAGGACTGTGTTTTTTATTCACACAATAAAAAAAAAACAGCATTGATGAGTGAAGACATCATAACGGTGTCCTCATAGCCCATAGATAAAAGGAGAAGAGACGAATTAATACATTTCCAATGTGAGCGAATGCCGGAAAATGAATGCAACGAAATCAACTCTGCGATTTCTCGTTCCGAGCTGATATGAACAGTACCATAAAAAGCACATTCATGTGTGTGCAATTAGTTATCTATTTAAAACTTGATTCATGATATGCAATTTTTCAAAATAGGCGCCTACTTATTTTGTACATTCGCAATATCTATCGTTATCATTACGCGCCGACAGTTCTAGATAATTTGACTCCTTTTGTTTATTTTTGTCATCATCATTATTATTATTATTATTTCATTTGTCTTCATAATTCGATTTCTGCTATGGTCGCACTATCTACCAAGTCTGCAGGAAGACAATGTTTTTTCTATCTCTCCTAACATCTCTAGAGTTACATAGACAAAGTTTTATAAAGTGTGTGAGCTGTACTTAACAATACAATATTTTGTATGCCTCTTAAGCTGGGGTTTCCAGGGATTCTTTCAATGTGTTGTTTTCTTCCATTTTTTATCATTCCAAGTGCACCTACTATCACTGGCACAACTCTCGTTTTCAATTTCCACATTTTTTCTATTTCAATGTCCAGGTCTTTATATTTTGACAGTTTTGAATTCATTGGTTGCTATGTTACAATCCGCTGGTCAAGCCATTTTTCTTTTGGTTTTTAAGAATAATGTCCGGCCTATTTACTTCAATTGTCATTATTATTATTATTATTATTATTATTATTATTATTATTATTTAAGGAAAACGCCGAAAAGAATTAAAATAAGAGCTTGAAATGTCATATAAACAAAACGAATGACATTATTTAGAACATTCCTTTTGAAAAACGGGAATCGAAGAATACATCTCGGGAGATTCCAAAACAAAAGTATATTTGGAATATTTGCATGGGACAAGCTATAAATAGTAACAAAATTAAAAAAATAAAGATAAAATTCATGTCCATTAAAAGTATTTAAAATAGAGCACTCTTATATACGTAGGGAAAGAAATGTATACGTCATACAGTAAAAGTTTTAATTGATTACGCATTATAATAATGAGAGGTTTTTAACTCAGTCTTCTGTTTGTTGATCGTGAACGATAGGAACATTTTCATTCATTCCTTATTGGGAAAGTTGACATATGAACGATTTCGATAGATTCATCTGTAAAGGTGATTGATTTATTTTTTTGTATGATTACATGCGAAGTCGAACACGTACTTATACAGCGTCGCAACGTTACAAACAAAATTAAAAAAATATTACAACCTTACAAACCACATTACAAGCAACCTTACAAACCACATTATAAACAACCTTAAAAACCACATTACAAACAATCTTACAACCCACATTATAAACAACCTTACAAACTACATAACAAACAACATTACAAATTTCATTACAAACTTACAAACCACATTATAAAAAACCTTACAAACCACATTATAAACAACCTTACAAACCACATTATAAACAAGTTTACAAACCACATTATAAATAACCTCACAAGCCACATTACAAACAACCTTACACACCACACTGAAAATAGCCTTACAAACCACATTACAAACAACCTTACAAGCCACATTAAAAGCAACCTTATAAACCAGATTACAAACAACCTTACAAACCACATTATAAACAACCTTACAAACCACATTACAAACAACCTTACAAGCCACATTAAAAGCAACCTTATAAACCAGATTACAAACAACCTTACAAACCACATTATAAACAACCTTACAAACCACATTACAAACAACCTTACAAGCCACATTAAAAGCAACCTTATAAACCAGATTACAAACAACCTTACAAACCACATTATAAACAACCTTACAAACCACATTACAAACAACCTTACAAGCCACATTAAAAGCAACCTTATAAACTACATTATAAACAACCTTACTCGCCACATAACAACCTTACACACCACACTGCAAATAACCTTACAAGCCACATTACAAGCAACCTTATAAACCACATTACAAACAACCTTACAAGCCACATTACAAACAATCTTATAAACCACATTACAAACAACCTTACAAACCACATTATAAACAACCTTACAAACACGTTAAATGGAGAATAAAGTGTTATCAAAAACCGTTAAATTTAAACTTATATGAAATTCGGTGTAGAATATATTTACAACGATTCTGTTCAGATTCCGAATGTTTCTACTGAGATTTTTCTATATCCTTAACTTTGTACTGTTAAGAAAGAAAAAAGTAAAACAGAAGGAAAAAATAGAACCTTTTTTTAACAAATTTCAAACTGTATCGATTAAAAATTTATCGGAATCACCTGACTTCAAAATATGCAGTTAACCGTGACGACATCGTTACAGCGATGCATTGCAATTCTTTCTGATGGTTTTGATAACAAAATATAAAAAAAAATATAAAAAACGATCAAGAAACAAAAGCATCGAGTCAAGGATTTTCTTTATTTATTTACTGGTTTCTCTACTTATTTGGGGCAACTGGCTTCAATCGATTAGTATTTTCCTTCATTTTTATTTTGATCCTGTGGAAAATAAATCGAATCACAAAATGTTCAAATAAGAAAAAAAAAAAAAAAAAAAAGAAGAAAAAGACATAAGGGGAGATAAGAAAGAAAATACCAAAAGTTTAAAAAAAAAATTACCGAAGACTGCGTTTCGAAAAATTCAATCGTCATGAAAAGAGATTTTGGGAAGAAATGCTGACTTCACAAGTTAAAAGAACAAAAACCTGCCCGCGCCCACACACACACCCACACCAACACCGACACACACACAACACACACACACACACACACACACACACACACACACACACACACACACACATGTATAACTGTTTATAAACAGCACATACAACATACATTATATAATAGTAGATAAAAATAAGCACGAGCACAAGCACAAACGTGTCACACACATACAAATATACATTTAGCTGTTTATAAAAAAGTATCAGAGGCGAACACAAACACACATATATATGCACATGCGCACACACATTCACACATACACGCACGCACACACACACACACATATATATATTTAAAGTTAAAAGTATAATAGAAATGAACATATCTATTCATGATAGACATACACAATGACTGAAGATATACATATTCCTACGGACTATAAACACATGCAAACAGACACATATACATACGAACACATAAAAAAACACAATCGAAACAATATATATGCATATAGATGTTTATAAAAAGAAGTCAGTCAAGTGCCATACGTGATACACGCTTTGGGCGATCATGTCTCGAAAGAGTCATGACTGACTGGTCAGAAGATTATCCCGTAGGTTGCAATTGCTTTCTGCGGTAGACTGGTTGCCATCCAAGGCTATAGAACCCAATCTGTTCTTTTATTTAACCCATAGCTGGAAAGAATAGATGGATAAATACCTTTCCCAAGGGTATTTGCCGGAAGTGAATACAAGGAATTCAACTGGAATTCGAACTCGGCTCTTCAATTTCTTGTTCCGAGTCGCTGCACAATAGCGCACATCCTATAAAAAAAAAGTAGCATGCCCAAATTAACACACACACACACACACACACACACACACACACACACACGTATATCTGTCAATATTTAACAAGACCGGCAGGCAAGCATAAATACAAACATAAAAGTGCACATACACATAAAACACGTATATATCTTTTAATAAGATACGTAGCAGCTACAAATACACGCATACCCACAGACAACATGTATTTACATACAGGATGCGATTGATGAATTGTCGTCTAAATTACGTAAAAATAACACTGACATCTCATTTTAACAAATATATTTACCAAAAATTACAAACAAAATATCTTAAAGTCCTAAAGAATAAAATTTATTCAATAAAATCGTTATTGACTAGATCCGGACGACTTCGGAATCTCTTGCATCTCTTTTAGACCGTCTCTTCGTTTACGTTGGAGAATGCGGCCATAATCCTTGCCTTCACTTCATCTTTAGTGTAATAAGGAATTTTTCTCGCTCAACTGCACTTCGCACATAATCAAGGGGGTTGCAGTCTGGGGGGCCAAATTTAAAGGGTGATGTAGCCGCAGAATTTTTTTTTAGATAGTCATAACGGGGTTCTTCTGCTTGCGTGGCATGGTGCAGAGTCCTGTTGCCAGACATTAGCTTTTCCATCATCCCCCCTCTTGATTCAGGGCAGCACTACCTCCTTAAAACATGTAGGGATCAGTGTTGATCTGAAAGCCCTGTGGGATAATGAAAGTAGGAAATAACGAAACAATAAAAAAATGTTCATACCAAACACTATCGTAATCACCATTAGACTCATCCAACTCTTTCCGAATTTTCTTCGTTGTCTTTAGATTGACACCCAGACACACTGAAATTGGCGATACCGGCGCGAATATAAAACACTACAGGATGCCTTTACCAAATTCCTGGAGGAGTGAATAGCGTCATCGAGCTCTTTTTCTCCCAAATCTATCTATGTCAATGTATTATCTATCTATCTATCTATCTATCTATCTATCTATCTATCTATCTATCTCGCTAGTTACAAAGATAGTAGCACATACAATCCCTCACAAACACGCACATACACATACGGAGTTGTTTATAGAAAATTGCACCCATAGATCAACCTGTACATATTTACACACACACACACACACACACACACACATATATATATATATATAAATAGATATTGCTGTTTATAAAAAGAAATAACATATTCAAACACACATATTTATACACACATACGTATATGTATATATATATATATATATGCAAACCCTATATCATTTAAAAAAAACGCAAAAAGTAAAATTGTACACCCACAAAAATGGATCAGAATGGCTGAAAAGATTTGGAAAAATCCAAACTAAGGCAAATTTCACAAGTGTGAAAGTTAAGGTTCTGGATTCTGATTAGATATGACCCCGGTCAATTTTTTTCACACCTAGAAAATAGGTATGCTGCTGGAGCAGGTCACATGACTACAACTAAAATCAACTACTTAAACCACATCTATTGACCGGTCTAAAGAGTCCGAGATGGGAGCGGGTAGCTGACGGACCTTGTTAAAATGTAAGAAAAGAAATTTTAAGAAGCCGATCCGGACGTGAGGGCGCGTCACATATTCGTTTTTCCTCTCCTTCCAATTTTCCTTTCTTCGTCTTTACCCACATACCGTCAAAGAAAACAACAAAAAATCACTTTAACTGGTTCGATATATACAATCTCCTTTATTGTCTGACTTTCCTTTTCACTTTTTCTCCGGCCATTAAAAAGAAAAGAACACAGACTTTTATTGGCAATCTTTTTAATCCTTTTACATAAACGCATTCTGCTACTATCAACTATGAACTCTTAATTTCTGTGGGACATTTAAAACTCTTACATTTCTCTTTGATAATTAACTACATGCATTTTCTCTATTAACATTTTATTTTTCTTCTTACAATTTTGTTACTCTGTTAATGAAATTTTTACTTTAATGCACAAACGGAATACTTTATCCTTCTACATTTCAACATCCAACCTTCAACCTTCTGATATTTTAAATTGTGGGGACTTCGGTCGTGTTTGCCGAGACCCCTACAACACTCACACATGTGTAGCACGCATACAGGAACGCCCACATATAAATACAAACACAAAAATACATACATAGACATGCATATCAGGCAGTCAAGTACCATACGTGATACATGCTTGGGCGATCATGTCTCTTTCGATCCATAACTGACAAGGGAGAAGTTTTACGCGCAGTAGGTTATCAGTTCTTTCTGTTATGCTATTCAACCCATAGCTGGAGGGATAATAGATAGACTAATATCTTTCCCAAAGGTATTTGCGTATAAGTGAATGCGAAGAATTGGTTTTTGTTGTATTTGTAAAACGAGATTCGTATTGGGTTAATTTTGCCAATAAATGGAAATGATGTATGTACAATTGGAAAGAAGGGGTGGGTGTAACATGATGCAATGTCGTCGTGATACAGAAGAAGTGAATGCATTTTCCCTGCAGCGTCGGAGGGGTTGACATCTTGTAGAAAACGTAAAATTGTTATTGCATATGATAAGGTAGAATTTACAAGAAAGACCCGATTTTTGTTGGAATACGACTAAGCGTTTCTGAAAATAAACGATCGCAGAAATTTTCCATTAATTTTTGCCACACCCTCTGTGTCAGTTGAAATTGTTGTTCAAGGTATCAGACATTGATCTACCAGTGACTCGACTTTGGTTGAATTTGAGTGAAGCGTCTTGGAAAAATGCATAAGAATACGCAAAAAGACCTCCCGAAATTGTCGTTGATTTTTGACAAACCCTGTACATAGACTCGAAACATTTTCATGTGCATCAGAGGTTCGGACTTTGATCTACAAGGTACCTGATTTTGGTAAGGCGTCTCGGAATAGAAAACTTCCTAAATTCTAAGCGTTTCGGTAATTTCTGCCGTACCATGAGAATTGATTAAAAAAAAGTTTTGCGTATATGACAGGTTCAAGTCAATATCAACAAGTGACACAATTTTGGTTATAATCGGACCAAGAGTTTCAGAGGAGTAGGATGCGTTAGAATGGAGACACACAATCACACAGACAGATATATATATAGCACCGAATGAGCCAGACGAACCTACCTCGGTTTCATCTAAACGGATCGTCAGGGAAAGCTTTCCCTGATGATCCGTTTAGTTGAAACCTTGGTAGGATCGTCTGGCTCATTAGGTGCTATTTAGTTTGCTCTACTTTTGTACTGAGCACTTTCAGTTAGATGATTACTCGTGTCGGGTTTTTTCTTTGGGCTTTGTGCTGATTTCGGTCCGAACACTTTTGACTGACTTTCATGCCCTAAGCTCGTTCTATTTTACAACCAGTTTTCTCTTTGTTCGATAGTTTTCGAGGAAGGTTTTCACGACGAGTATAATTATAATCACGTTTATATATATATATATATATATATATATATATATATATATATATAAATTATATATTAATCATTTCACCAGAAGCAAAGCAATATAGTCTCTAAAAACGCAATAGTGTAGTGAAAGTGAAGAATATGAAGTTACTGGAAAGCAAAAAGTAGGAAATGTGTTCTTCAGGCGAGAAGTGCGTGAGAAAATAAAAGCTTTTTAGCATAGAACTAATGATTGCATCAAGCAATTTCAACTGTAAAATGATGAAACATAGTTGCCAATCTATTAGGGCGTAGGTTCCCAACCATTTTGCTGCAATTATCCCAAAATGCAATTTCACTATTAGCCTTTAACACAATGAACAAATACCCGTAATATAGAAAAAGAACTAATTATATTTTCTTACATCAAAAGCAGACAAAGTTAATGGAAATTATTCAATACAGTAGTACCAATCTATAATAATCAGAGGTATAGTAGCCATAACCTAGCCGTGATTCTTATGGTGAGTGTTGAGCTTGTATTGCCTGTGCCAGTGCCAGTTTACTTATTCTTGGCTTGGTGACTGAAAGGGCTATTCGGGCGTCGTTTGCCACGATGAGTCTGCTACGTTTCTTGGTCTTCATTCAATGACACCGTGTGAAATTATAAGCTGATTGCCTCTTCCCAAACCTAACATCCATTACGCACAAAATATGGGCTCATTACCCACCGGGCTTGGGAACCATGGTATTTGAGAAATAACTACTAGAGTCTTCGATAACAATTTTGCATTGGAAAGATTATAAATACAAAGAAGCTTAGATTTATCTTTAAATGCTTAATCTTTTTACGTCTGATAATTGGAGTAGATAGACTAAACTATCGCCCGGTTCACACTCCACCCACATCTATTGAACAGGTGAAGAGGCTCATCCCTTGTTTCCTGTTTAGGATGCGGTTTCCGGTTTTCTCTTTTCCAATCTTTTCACTCTTTTATTTATTTATTTTTTTTCCAATTGGAGTAGATAGACTAAACTATCGCCCGGTTCACACTCCACCCACATCTATTGAACAGGTGAAGAGGCTCATCCCTTGTTTCCTGTTTAATATGCGGTTTCCGGTTTTCTCTTTTCCATTCTTTTTACCCTTACGTAGCCCCCAGTGGCGTTATCGCCTTGCTTGGGGTGATATGATTAAAAAAAAAAAAAAAAAATATACGTATAACGTAAACCACTTCATTCAACTTCCTATCAATTTTGTTTTTGCTTTTATTTTTATCGTCATCATTTATTTCTTTTATCGCCTTTTTGTTTAAATATCGCACATTGCATCAACAGTCAGTCAATTAAGTGCAATACGTGATACATGCTTGGATACAAACGATGTGCTGATGTGGTACAGTGGATATCGGCTCGGAACGAGAAACCGGGGAGCCGAGTTCTAATTCCAACTAAATTCATTGCATTCACTTACGCGCAAATACCCTTGGGAAAGGTATTAATCCATCTCTTCCTTCCAGTTATGGGTTAAATAACAGGACAGATTGGGTTCTATAGCCGTGGTCGGCAACCAGTCTACCGCAGAAAGCAATGGCAACCTACTGCGGGATAATATTCTTCCCAGTCAGTCATGTCTCTTTCGAGACATGATCGCCCAAGCGTGTATCAAGTATGACACTTAAACTGACTGATTAGATCTAGACTTAGAAGTAAAGTTAGGGAAAATATCGTCTACCGCTCTGGAAAAATATGTGGTATAGAGTTCATTTGATTACTTAGATGAAATTATCAAGTAAATGAATACGTATTATCTTGCTGCAGACACGCTAAATCTATTGGTCTCATAGTGTTCTTTCAGAAAATAATTTGTTATTGCTAATAGCATAAAGCCTACTCATTGTGTACTACCCTTCGACCGGGAGGAGCCTGCTTTATGGTTTATCATTTGCATTTTTCTGCCTACATTTATATACGTTAAAAATTAAACTAAGTATGTGGGGTAGGAAATTAAGATTTAAAATCAACCTTTATCTTCACCTTCACATAAATTCACAATGACGTGTGAAGTCCTGGTTTTTCCTAAATAGAAAAATGATAGACCATGTGCTTAAAGAAAAAGTTAAAACCGGATTTCACAAGTAGATACTAAATTGATATTCTAACCAACGGGGGCGAATTGCAAGATTGTTAAGACTTCGTGATCCAGTGCGAAAACGTCTAAATGATATAAATATTTCGATCAGCGTCAGTCAGTCAGAGATGGAAGCAGTAAAGACGACAAACTAAAATGTAACGAGAGAAGCTTCAAGTTGACCCCGATATATATATATTTTTAATCATTTCACACCAAGCAAGGCATTCCACTGCCACTATTGCGCATGGGGCTACACAGGGGGAGGTAAATAGGAAGAGTGGTTATATATAGGAAATGTCAGAAGGGGGGGTGATAGATAGTTGGGTGGGTGGGAAGAGTGTTTGAAAGAATGGAAGTTAGTTTGTTAGAAGGTGTCTATTGACCTTACATTTAAACTCCTGGAGATTGTAGTCGTCGGGGAAGCAGTCATGTGGAAGAGAATTCCACAGTCGAAAAGTGCGAGAAAAGAAACTGTTGTTGTAGAAGTTGCGGTTGCATTTTATCGGTTTCACTGTAAAAGGGTGGGATCTAGTTGCTAATCTAGTATCTCGTGCAAATTCGAACCTAGAGGGCACCAGTGATCTAAGTTCATCGGAGCAGAAGCCGTGAAAGTATTTATAGAAGAGACACAGAGAAGCCATGTCGCGCCGGTGAGAGAGAGACTGCAGGCGGTCTGCTAAGACAGTATCAATCACATTACAGACCTCCGCTGTACCTTGTCTAGAAGCCCAAGGAGAATAGCAGGGGACCCGACCAGATATGGCAACAGTATTCAATGCATGGGCGGATGGTAGATTTATAAATGTGCAGGATAGATTCAGACGGAAAAAACCTCCGGGCCCTGCACAGAGAACCGACTTTCATAGAAGCGGATTTAGAAATGGATTCATTCGCCCTCCTCCTCCTTCTTTCTCGTGTACTGATTCCTTTTACTTCTTCTTCACCCTTCAAAGACACTCTTACGAACAAACACTCATACATACGTACGCATATACTTTTCCAAAAATTGCTACTAGGAACATTTACACGAACTCTTGATACCTTTAACTTTCTCATAGAACTTTTAACTTCTACCTATTCTTGTTATTCTATTCTTTTAATAAATTTCTATTTTAACAAGAAAAATGTTTATTTTTATTCTTACATTATTCCACACATTCCAACCTGCCAACAACCAACCTTCTAATTAAAACCTTCTGATAATTCTGATGATAATTCGGGATAAAACTTATAAGCTGTAGGGAGTTTGGTTATGTATGACACAAGTCAGTCAGTCAGTTAAGTGCCATACGTGAAACACGCTTCGACGATCATGTCTCTAAAGAGACATGACTGACTAGGCAGAAGATTATCCTGCAGTAGGTTGCCATTGCTTTCTGCGGTAGACTGGTTGCCATCCAAGGCTATAGAATCCAATCTGTCCTGTTATTTAACCCATAATTGGAGGGAAGAGACGGATTAATACCTTTCCCAAGGGTATTTGCGCGTAAGTGAATGCAATGAATTCAGCTGGAATTCAAACTCGGCTCCCCGATTTCTCGTTCCGAGCCGATATCCACTGGACCATAACGCACATCCATGGCATAAGGCCGAATTCATAAACATTAATCAGCCCCCGATAGCTTCAAGCACAACTGACTATTAAATGATTTTAAAAATTTGAAGATTTTGACGTCATTCTGTTTTTATTTTTGTGTGAAAAAATTATCCCGCAGTAGGTAGCCATTGCTTTCTGCGGTAAACTGGTTGCCATCCAAGGCTATAGAACCCAATCTGTCCTGTTATTTAACCCATAATTGGAGGGAAGTGACGGATTAATACCTTTCCCAAGGGTATTTGCGCGTAAGTGAATGCAATGAATTCTACTGGAATTCGAACTTGGAAAATCCGTGAATTTGTTTTGCTCATGCTAAGTACCGGAAAAAAAACACTATATAAAATTCAGTTTTATCTTTAATGCTGAATATATAAAAAAAAATAATAGAACTTTTTAACAAGAAACATCCGAAGTCAGTGTTAAAAATTGCCGCAAATATTGTTAATTTATTAACGATGACATGATCTATCGTGACATATCTCTAATTTGCTTTTAGATTTGATTTCATTTCGGAATTACGGCATATCGCCTTAATGGGTCATTCAATGCCGACAAAATTTTTGTTGGTAATATTTTTTTATATATTTATTTCTGGAAAAATCTTCCTTCTGGAAGTTTTATTTCTGGTAATAGTTTTTTTTCAATTATGTATTGCTAGTAATGTTTTTTTTTATAAATATATAGCAGATACTATGTATTTTCTTTTTCCAAAAATATATAGCTGGAAATATTAATTTTCCAAAAGGACATTGTATTTATTTTTGTTTTTATTTTATTTTAGATTGTTTTGTATATCCCAATTTCTTTAATGATGTTACTTGTGTTAGCATTTACGAATAGATTCTTTAGGTTATCCGATTGCATTTAGAGGCATTGTATTTATTTTCGGTTTTTCTAGTTGAATTGTTCACGTATATTGCATATGATTAATTTTTGTTTATTATTTAATTGCGATTAAATTTATATTTCATATGACTAATACCTTATGAAAACAGAAATGATGTAGAGTAGGGAGGTCCTGCCTCATAGTTAGGGGAACAGGGGGTGTATTACATATTGGATGTCACAAAACTCTTGCAGTGGCTCTGCTTAAATGTCATAGACAGATTTCGAAATGACGTTAGATAAGGAAAAAATGGGATTTATTAGTTTGTAATAATCAGAGCAGGCTAGGTACTCTGATTAGCAACTTTCAACATTTATATGTTCTTTGAATAGTAATTGAAGCCCTAGCTGCTACGTTTAAAGGTTTATTACGCTCGCTTGTGAAGAAAAAGGGGTTCTGTTAAGTAACTTGTGAGGTGATAATTGATTCTCATACCCATGCAATTCGACATGAAAAGATTTTCGAACAACTTCGATATTTCCGTCGACACGATTAGATTCATCATTCGAAAATGCAAATAGCACTGGCCGACTACAAAACTGCCAAAGAAAAAAAAAAGAAAAAAAAAAAACAAAAACAAAAAACAAGAGGACAAATTTTTAGGAAAGTCATCTACATAGTATTCACGTCATAAGGATAACTTCAGAAAAGAGCTAATGACAATTGACACAGCTGTGTGCAAGTAAACAATAAGCCCGTCATTCCACCAGGTAGGATTTCATTGTCAGGCTCTGATAAAGCATGTGTTGTATCCCTGTCATGTAAAAGCTGGTTTACGGTTTGCCTGTCACGATCTTGACAAGATTACTTTGTTCTTAGACAAAATATTATGATCAAGCTAAGCTTAAATCGAATCTTTGGTGGAAAAACTTCATAACACGTCGCGTGGCTTTTAAAATATTATTTCAAGATTTAAACACGCTAAAAGAAATATAAACTCCTACAGAAGGGAGTAAAGAAAAGGGAGATGAAAGGACTATCCATCAATTGGAAGAAGATATAAGTATGATTGTCAACAAAAATAAACAGCACAGCATGTGAAATATGAATTGAAGATTAAAAAATCGACTAAATAAAAAAGTCCCTGTTAACCTACGTCTAAATAATATTTTATATGTGTGTGTTTTCCCATGTGCATATTTAGTAATGCTCATATGTCTATTCACAATGATGAGCTGTGATACAGCGAAACAGGCTTGTATGTGGATTACTAATATATTATGCTTTCATTACGATTGCCCTCTCTAGGGAATAAAATTTTAAAAACATTTACCACTTCTGCAATTTACGCGTTACTCTTCAAAATGAATTGAATTCTCTCTATGACTGGCTTGTGTATACACCACATATATATATAAAACATTTCCCTCTCTCATTCCTTGCGCCCAGACTGACACCAAAACGGTCGAGATTCGATCCTGGTTGGAAGCAAGTGGATGTGTTTGGCCACACTGATGAGCTGTGATACAGCAAAAGAGACTTGTATGTGAATGACTAATATATATATATATATATATATATATATATATATATATATATAGTATTAATTATTACGTAAGAACATGTGCACAACAAAATTGTACATTTTGTTTCGACATTGAAAGAACAATGTTTCATCAGGTATTTAACAATGATGGTAATCATTTCAATGTCGAAACAAAATGTACAATTTTGTAGTAGTTTCTCGTTTGCACATGTTTTAACGTAATAATTAATAATAATTATTAATTGCTCTATTTTTGTATTGAGCACTGTGTTTAAATTAATGTTTTGTGCGTATTTTCTTCGTTCTTATTCATTTGTATACATACATACATACATACATACATACATACATACATACATAAATGTAAATCATCTGCACAACCAAAACCAATCATTGCCTGATGATGAGAATCTATCTCGAAACATAGAAATTTCCGTGTCGCAATGTACAATTGGGACTGTTTTTGTCCAGGCCAACGGAAAATTAATTAAATTAGAACGTTGACATTTTGAGCTCTTAAAATTTGCTCAAGTTCCTTCCTCTGTGGTGAAATGGACTTTATTAAAATGACACTTTCTAAAAACCGGTATCATTTGGACATTTTGGATTCAATTATGCGTGATGTCATTAATAAATTTTATGAGGATAAGACGTATGTTGTTAAAAAATGTCCGATTTATTTACGTCTTCCTTACATTGGACAGAAGGTGAACCTTTAGCAAGACGAATTTCGTTGTCTATTAGTAAGTGTTATTATTCTTCTAATTTTCGAGCAATATTTTTTTTATTGGAGCAATTCTTTCTTCCATTCGCAAGGATGTTTTCCCTCCACATCACATTAGTTCTGTTGTCTATAAATTCGAGTTTAGTTGCGGATGCGACTACATAGGTAGAACATCTCAGCTTTTGGATTTTAGAATTAAACATCATTGACGCCCACCCCCAATTTTAAAACCGTCTGCAAACAGTGGTCAACTTGGAAATACATCTTGGTCTTCTATATCCCAACCTGCTATAATTAGCAGGGAATGTTTGGCTGGATTGAGGTGCGGTTGTTTTACGATCCTATCAAAGTCGCACTCCGTATATCATTTAAAAGTTCTGGAATCCATTTACATCAAATCTCGCATGCCTACTATCTGCAAACAGAGCGAATGCTTGATGGGTTTAAATATGATTGGACTGTAGCTCTTTTCATCATTAACTGTTTTTCCTTTTCATTTGATACAGTAAGTTCAGTACCAGGCAGGCGGCACGTTGTCATAATTTTACAGTTGAAATGGTTAGATGTAACCGTAATTTCTATGTTAAAAATTTCTTTTATAACACTTTTCGTTTGTGGAACTCTTTTCCTGTTTCTTGCTTCTCAGTCAATTTTGGTCTTCAAAAATTTAAATGTAAGGTCTATTGTTATCTTCTGTCGTCTTAATTCCTGTTCTATCAATGTCCTCTCTCCTTCATAAAGTTTTTTCTCATAATATCTAGCACTTAGTAACCCCTTGCGTTTTAATGGCTTCATTGTCTTGCTTAAGTTGAAGTGATTAAAAAAACGTACAAACTAATTCATACACATATGTATTTAGTGTTTAGTATTTACGAATTTCAGATAATGAATGTTGGATATGTAATATACCTAGATCATTGATTCTGTTTTGGGAAATATTTGAGTTTCTCTTAGAAAACTTGATAGGGGCTATTGATATTTTGTTCAGGATGATTCGAGATTACTGCTGATATTTGTTCTTATTTGAAATACTTACAATAACGTTTGAAATGGCGAAGGATTATTATTACTATTTTTTTAATCGTATCAACCAGAGCAAGGTGGTAACACCACTGATGTGCAGAGGGCTACATAAGAGTAAAAAGATTAAGTAGAAGAGAGTGAAGAGAAAGACAAACCAGTTAGAAAGGAGCAAGAGAAGGATGGGAATACAGGTGTGATGACAGTTGCAGAGGTGGAGAGAAAGGAAAGGATATACAGGGTGGTGAAGAAAGAACTAGTGTCAAGTGGTTAAGAGATGAGTATTGACTTTGCATTTAAATTCCTGGAGGTTGTAGCCGTCAGGAGAGCAAGAATATGGAAGTGAATTTCACAGGCGGGAAGTGCGAGAAAAGAAGAAGTAGAACTGTCGTCTGCATTTGGTTGATCTAACTGTGAATAGGTGGGACCCAGTTGCCAATCTGGTTGCACGAGTAAACACCTGTTGCATCGGCACCAGTGACTTAAGTTCGTTGGGGCAGAAGCCAAGAAAGTATTTATAGAACAGACAAAGGGAGGACACATCACGTCATATTCAGCAAAAGTGACTCGTAGCAATTTCTGACATTTTATATAAAGCGACTGCGAAAAGACAAGAACAGTTTCTTTTGTTTTTTATTTGAGAAATTAAACGTGTTGTGATGCACTTTATTGATTTAATTATCTTTTTTTCCAGCCCTTTCAGGACATAGCAAATCATAACTACCCACAACGTTTCATCCATAGCCAATTCGATCAACATATAATTCATTGTCGTTTATTACCGACAGTATCATCTTATCGGATGTGGTGCAGTGGATATCGGCTCGGAACAAGAAATCGTGGACCCGAGTTAGAATTCCAGTTAAATTCATTGCATTCACTTACGCGCAAATACCTTTGGGAAAGGTATTAATTCATGTCTTTTCTCCAGTTATGGGTTAAATAATAGGACAGATTGGGTTCTATAGCCTTGGCTGGTAACCACTCTATCATAGAAAGCAATGGCAACCAACTGCAGGATAATCTTCTGCCCAGTCAGTCATGTCTCTTTCGAGACATGATCGCCCAAAGCGTGTATTACGTATGGCAATTAACTGACTGATCATCTTCTCATACAAACGTATTAAGAATTTTTTCCTTTGGTTTTCTAACTTTAGTATGTCTTCTGAATGCTAAATTTTCCAAATCCTCGTTTCACTTAATGTGTCTCAGAAATTTAAGCTGGAAATATCTTTGTTTTCCTCCATGTCAGAATTTTTTAAGTTAAAGTTTTTATAATTATATTGTTGATAGTTAACATTTTTAGATGTTTTTTAGAAATGGTTGGTTGGTTGGTTGTTTTGTTTTATGGCATATCAACCTCGGCGGGTCATTTATTGTCAAATAAATTTTATTTATTTATTGCTGGTAATACCTTTTTCTTTCAACAATTTATTGTTGTTTTTATATAAGTTTTATGTCTAGTAATACTTTTTTCTTTTCGAGTACCAAGATTCATTGGGATTTTGTTTTTTTAAGGGTAGGATCCCTAGGCCCTACCCTGTTATTTAACCCATAACTGGAGAGAAGAGACGGATTAATACCTTTCTCAAAGGTACCAGTGCTTAAGTGAATGCAGGCTATTCAACTGTAATTCGAACTCGGCTCACCGAGTTCTCTTTCCGAGCCGATATCCACTGCACCACAACGCACATCCGTCACTAAACGCTTACAGCACCTGGTATTTCCAAGCGGTCACCCATCTAAGTACTGACCAGGCTCAACTTTGGTGATCGAGCGAGAACCGGTGTATTCAACGTGCTATGGCTGTAAGCCTTTTAGAAATGTATACAATAGCTTTTCTTGTGTTAAGAAATTTCATTAAGCAGACGAAACGTCCCAAACCTCTTGTTGCTCTATCTCTGTTCCCATGGAAAGTGCTCAGACGAACTACATCCCGTAGATCCCCAAATTCTAACAATGACAGCTAAAACCTATTATGCCACGAAGATTGTATCGAACCACCCTAATTCTCTCCCTATTCTATTGGTGAGATCTAAGTTCCACTCGAATAACTTCTTCTTATGAGCAGCTTCTTTGAAGAAACTGTTCCCATGAGGATGCTTCCCGATTACTACAATCTTAACTCGTGCAAGTTTATGGTCAGCCTTTATCTTTCCTTTATATCACCATTGTAGTGCAGCGGATATCGGCTCGGAACGAGAAATCGGGGTGCCGAGTTCGAATTCCAGTTGAATTCCTTACATTCACTTACGCGCAAATACACTTGGGAAAGGTATTAATCCGTCTCTTCCTTCCAATTATGGGTTAAAGAACAAGAGAGAGTCGGTTCTACAGCCTTGTTTGGCAACCAGTCTACGGCAAAAAGTAATGGCAACCTACTGCTGAATAACGTTTTGCCCAGTCAGTCTTGTTTCTTTAGAGACATGATCTCCCAAGCACGTAACTGACTGATATCACCATAAACTGCGCCTGTTACTCTGTAACCCTCTACAGCTAGTGGCTACTGGGGCCTGTTCAGGGTGAACGTTAGTGTTAAAAATGTCAAAGTTAGTTTTTGGCTGAGTAAAGGAAATAGGCTTTGGTGTAAAGTTCTGTCAAATATAAGAAAATACTTTGAGACTAATGCAGTGGACATATGTTATTTGTATAATTTTCCGGGTTTTAGTTTTCTAATTTAAATACCTGGTGTTCTAAAAGAAGACGGAAAATGCGACACAGAGATCCTAAGGCGAATTGGCATGGTAAAGGAAGCATTCTAGAAGTTGAGTAAAGTATTAAGAAACAGGACAATTTCGCTACAAACAAAGAGGAGAGTACTGGATTGCTATGTGATGTCAGTTCTTCAATATAGCAATGAATGCTGGACAATATCATTAAAGTTAAAAGAAAAATTAAAGCAAATGAAATGTGGTTCTACAGAAGGATGCTGCGGATATCTCGGTCCGAGCACGTGAGCAATGATGAGGTTTTGGAAAGGATAGAAACGAAAAGGAAATTAATAATGAGCATCAGAAAGAGACAGCTTATGTTCCTAGGACATGCAATGAGGAAGGAGGGCTTCGAAAACCTGATACTAACAGGCTAGATAGAGGAAAAAAGAGATAGGGGAAAGCAGCGGATAACATATTTGAAGGACCTAATCAGGTGGATGTCGGAACGAGGGTTGTATGGTGCAACAGGAGAAGGCGTGCTAAGACCCACTAGGGGTAGGGAGATGTGGAGAGCCATGATCGCCTACGTCTTGAAAGGACTGAGCACATAAAAGAAGAATATATACTTATTATTACAGTTATTCTCTCTAGAAAGATTTCCAACTTGGGTAATTCTAACTTCAATCTGACCAGTAGTACACGGATGGGGTTCGAATTTTAATTTGAGCTTCTTTTAAACTGTTTATTATACAAAGCAAGAAATCCTTGGCTTTTCTACTAAATTACCTATAGTTGAAAGGAGTGGAGATGAGATTTATTTATTTGTGCTAAAGTAAACCTCGAGTAGCTTTGATATAGAATATATCCAATTCTGAGTAAATTATGAGTAAATTTTGAGTAGCTTCAAACTGACCAGTAGTACACGGATGGGTTTCGGATTTTAGTTTGAGCTTCTTTTAAACTGTTTACCAAACAACGCAAGAAATCCAGGGCTCTTCCATTACATGAACCTATAGTTGGAAAGAGAGGAGATAGATTTATTTATTTGTGCTAAAGTAAACCTCGAGTAGATTTTGAGCATTGTACAGAGTCAACATCATTGTAAAACAACACATTTTAACAACTTTAAAGTATTTACTTCACGCTTTACGTTAGTAAAGCCCCAGATTCTTGGCAAAGATCATCCTTCTTTGACCATTATGGGCAGGTGCTACATAATCATAAACAAAAAAACTTTACCAAATAGCAGAGGTCCTGGGTATGACGATAAACTACATCCGGTAGCAAGGCCTCTGATTGGGTGGTTGTGAAGAGAATGGAACCACTTCTCAATTGCTGTTGTTTCTCAGGTCTACCTTGACCCTGAGTAGTAGCACCTGTTAGGATCCAAGCTATGAGCAAATAGTTAACTACCACGATGGGGGTCAAAACATTATAAAAGTATAAAAGTAGACTTTTATAGAAATATATACACAAAAATAGACTTTTATAGAAAAATATACATTTTGAAGATAAAATATTGCCAACAATACATTTTTGAAGGAAAAAAAAATTATTACTCTAACAGATTTTTGAAGAAAAATATTGCTATAGTACATTTTTGAAGGAAAACAAATATTACCAGGAATACATTTTTTAATTCAAAACTAGAAGATATCTTCAGTTTTGTAAAATAAAATTAAAAAAATTTAATTTAAATCTGACTAAATCAATCTTCTCACTATAACTGAACATCAAAAAAAGATACTTTAAAAAAAAACTCACCTTTTTTGGCATTAAATAACCCACAGATGTTGATATACCGTTAAACAAAACTTAAACTCAAATGGAAGAAACCATTTCACTCGAAATCTACCAACAGTAAGCACAACGACTAAAATCTAGCGTGTTGATCATAGAGAAAATAATAACATAATATAGATGTTAATCAGTTTGGGTTTGAGTTTAATTTTTGTTTAACGACATATTAACATCTGTGGGTTAATCAATGCCAAAAAGGTCGGTTTTTAAGGTATTTTTTAATGTTCAGTTGTAGTGAGAAGGTTGATTTAGTCAGATTTTGGATAAATTCTTTTATTTTAGACACTGAAAATGTCTTTTAGTTTTGTATTAAAAAATGTATTTTTGGTAATAATTTTTTTTCCTTAAAAAATGTGTTATGGAAATATTTTTCTCCCAAACTGTATTGTTGGTAATATATTTCATTCAAAACTGTATATTTTTCTATAAAAACCCATTTTTATAGTTTCATAGGGTTTTGACCCCAGTTTGGGGGGGGGTAACTATTTGTCCATAGCTGGGACCCTAAGAGGTGCTACCACCTCGGGTCAGGGTGGACCTGGGAACAACAGCAATTAAGAGGTGGTTCCATGCTCCTCACAACCTCCCAATTAGAGGCCTTTCTGCTGTATATAGTTTACGGTCATACCCAGGACCCTATAGATGTTGAGACACTCCTTCAAATAAGAGGTTAGGAAGAAAAACCCCATCTGTACTGGAAAGAGCGATAGCAGCTACTGGGTTTTCAAAGGACTTTTCTGGAAAAAAAATTAAGAGAAAGATTTCAACTGTTGGAGTAGAAATTGCGGTTACATTTTATCTGTTTCACTGTAAAAAGATGGGAGCTAGTTGCTAATCTACTATCTCGTGCAAATTCATACCTGCGGGGCACCAGTGATCTAAGTTCATCGGAGCAAAAGCCCACACCAGATTTTTTATCGAGATGTATTTTGGTGTCATCGGCGTACATGCCTACTTGGGATCTTATGGCATCGGGGAGATCATTAATGCAGATCAGAAAGAGTGTAGGATCTAGGATATAGCCTTTAGAGACACCCGCGTTCGTATGGTAGTTTTGGGAGGCATGTCCGTTTTCTTTTTAATCATTTCACCCCAACCAAGACATTCCACTGCCTCTATTGCGCAAGGGGTTATATAGGAGAAGGTAAAGAGAAAGAATGGTTAGATATAGAAATGTCAGAAGGAGGGTGATAGATGGGTAAGGATACCGAGGCTGAGGATTGGGTAGATGGGAAGAGTGTTTGAAAGAATGGATGCGAGTTAGTGTGTTAGGAGGTGTCTATTGGCTTTACATTTAAAATCCTGGAGATTGTACCCGTCAGGGAAGCAATCATGTGGAAGGGAATTCCACAGTCGGGAAGTGCAAGAAAAGGTTTCAACCAAAAGCAGTACTTGCTTCTCAGTCAGTGAATGGCAAATGTTTCCTTGTAAGGAAACGTCTAATATTATCATTACCATTTGAACATGCTCTGCAATTCATTCATAAACGCATTAAGCGGTTTACTTACCGTTTTCCTTTATCTTCTTTTTTATATATATATATAATCATTTCATTCCAAATGAGGCGAGACGCCACAAATGTTCAGGTGTGTGTGGGGGGGGGGGGTTACAGAGAGATAAAAAATGAAACGGGCGGGGTACAGGGGGATGTTGAATGAATAAAAAGATAACGAATTCAAAGGGAGAGAAGAAGTTACGCTTAAAAGTTTGGAGGTTGTAGCTATCACGAAAGCAAGTAAACAAAAAAAAAAGTTTTACAAGCGGAAATGCCAGAAAAGAAACGATTGGCGTAGAAGAGGTGGTTTTATTTGATTATTTCAACGGTAAAAGGGTGCGGCCCAGATCAGTCAGTCAGTTAATTGCCATTCGTGATACACGCTTGGGCGATCATGTCCCGAAAGAGACATGAATCACTCGGCAGAAGATTATCCCGCAGTAGGTTGCCATTGCTTTCTGCGGTAGTCTGGTTGCCAGTCAAGGCTATAGAAACCAATTTATCTATTTATTTAATCCATAACTGGAGGGAAGAGACGGAAGAATACCTTTCCCAATGGTATTTGCGCGTTAGTGAATGCAAGGAATTCAACTGGAATTCGAACTCGGCTCCACGATTCCTCGTTCCGAGTCGATATGCACTGCTCCACAACGCACATCCTAGATACCAATCTTAAATTGTCAGCCTTGGTAATTTAGATACCAATCTTAAATTGCTAGTTTTACTCTCGAGACGGGATTAATTTCACGTGGACGGGGCACCAGTTAAAAAAAGTTCGTCAGGGCAGTTTCCATGAAAATATTTGTAGAAAAAGACAAAGAGAAGCCACATCAGGTCGGTGAGAGAGTGGCTGAAGACGAGATGCCAAGTTACGATCGATTACATTGCAGATCCATTTTTTAATTTTTCCGAAGACATCAAGATGAATAGGAGGAGCTCCCGACCAGATATGGCGACATTTTTCAATGCAAGAATAGTATTCACTGAACGAATAGCATACTTATGAATGTACAAGAAGGATTCTGACGAGAAAAACAATCTGCCCAGGCAAAGTGATCCAATTTTCCAAGCAGTATATGCTGCTGTAGATTCGATGAAGGTTCAGGTCATTTGAGAGTAGGTGGCGTTAGTTGCTCTCCATGAGAATAGAGACATCTTTTCTGATGACTTTTAATATACCGACACGGAATTGCAGATGGTAGCACGCGGTTTTTTTTTGTTTTTTTTTTTTTGGTAGCCTGGAGAACCTGATATTGACTGGCAAGACAGAAGGAAGGAGAGACAGAGGACGGCAGCGGATAACATATTTGAAGGGCCTGATCAGGTGGATGACGGAACGGGGGTTGCGAGGTGTAACAGGAGGAAACATACTAAGAGCCACAAGGGATAGGGAGACATGGAGAACTATGATCGTCTACGTCCTGAAGAGACAGGGCACATAGACGAAGAAGATTCTGATGACTGGTAGGGAAGTTTCCCTGTGGTGGTTAAACGAGAGCAGTTTCGTTTTGGAGACATGAAAACTTGATATTCAATTTTTACTACAGTCCGTCACAGTTTGAAGATTCTTTTGCGAGCAGCCGCCAGATTTACTTCGCCAGCCTTGGTAGTTTTACTGTTGAGACGGGATTAAAAAATGTTGTCATATGCATCGATGAGCTTAGATCACTGGTGCCGCCCAAGCACGAATTTACACGAGATACTAGATTAGCAACTAGGTCCCACCCTTTTACAGTTAAACAAATAAGATGTAACCGTAAATTCTACTCCAACAGCTTCTTTTCTCGCGCTTCCCGCCTGTGGAACTCCCTTCCACAAGTCTGCTTTCCCGACAGTTACAATCTCCAGGTGTTTAAATGTAGGGTCAATAGACACCTCCTATCACACTAACTCCCAACTATTCTCACAACACTCTCATCTACCCAACCCTCATTCTCGGTATCCTCACCCGCCTATCACCCACCCTCTGTTATGTCCTATATTTAACCAGCCTTTCTCCTCTCTACGTAGCCCCCTGCACAGTAGTGGCAGTGACATGCCTTGCTCGGGGTGAAACGCTTATAAAAAAAAAAAAAAATATCTAGTTTAAAGCTGAATTTTCTCTTCTTTCATTAGATATTCCAGAAATTGATTGTTTCTTTTAGAAGTTAGATTCAAGTAACACAGTGTTCTTGACCCTTGTACACCTTTGCTAAATAAGTTATGATTATCAAAAACCTCCATGTGTGTACGTATGTAAATAATTTCGATTTGATGACAAGTAGGTGTGTATTTAAGAACAAAACATTAGCGCCTCTCTTTGACCTGTTAAACGTGCTAGTGTTAATGAAATCAAATATTCATGATTTGATTAATAATTTTCAATATATTTGTAACAGCTTCTTTTTCTCCCAAGTTGACATTAAAATATATGTAATTATTTTACAAATCAGTGTCTGTTTGGTTCGTCACTCTTGCCAACGCACTAAAAACTCGGTAAACCGGCATTGAAAATACGAATGAGTTAATCTAATTTTGAAAACCATTTCTCATTAAATTATTTGATCAAATGCAACAAGCAAACAGATAAATTTAATTACTTAGCGCGTCAATATTTAGAATAAAATAAAAATGATCCTCATATATGTAAAGATAAAACAAAATATCTTCATAGTTCTTCAACTTTTTATTTCTACTCAGTCCAAACAAAATCATGAGCAGTCTGATTATCAAGTATCGGACTTGTATGTTTTATTGTTTGTCCTTTCAAAATATTACGTAAGAGTTTACAGTTTATATTTTTATAAAAATAGAGCGCTCATGTTGAGAATCAGGAAGTAACTTTTATTATTGCCGAAATATGCACTAAAGGACCTTGGCTGGTTTTTAGAAAGTTTCATTGACATAATTAGATAGAAGCGGGTTTATTTAGTTTAATTGAGTTCAAGGAACTGAAACATTAATTCGCAAATCTTCTGTAAAAGCCGATCTATTTTTCTCGGTAGCAATCTAGGGTTTTTAAAAGTACAGAAATTGATGTGATCTGCGTCATGGTGCAGTAGCTGTCGATCTCTGGAGGTAGAAATCAGGGAGTAAAGATCGAATTGCAGTCGAATTCATTGTATCACTTATGTGCAAATACCATGTATTCTCCCTCCATATATGGGTTAAATAATAGGACAGAATGGGGTTCTATAAACTTTGTTGTAATCAGTCTTCCTGCAGAAAGTAACGGCAACCTATTTCAGAAAAATCTTCTGTCCAGCCAGTCATGTGTCTTTTTGTAATATATTACCTTGAACGTCAGAGATAAATGCCAATTACATCCAGCCATTGGTGAGAGGAAACAAGGACAAGTGTGGTTGACAGATATATCCGGCCGTGAATGATATCAACAAGTGCAATAACAAATGAAAACACAAAAGACAACCGGCTTGAAAAGCGATGGCAGGCAAGGATATGATTGACCGATGCATCCGGCCATAGATAAATGTTTAACCCAGGACAAGGGTGGTTGACAAACATATTAAGCCGTAGATGACATTAACAAAGCGACAACCTGAAAAAGCAAAAAAGCGTGGGTGTTCGAAGACTATATAAAGTCTAGAACTTTTTGGATGAAGACAGAGAAAACTCTGGCTGGTTTCTGACTTCCGACAACCTCTTCGTGTGCGCAACTCTCTTCAGCTGCCCTCCTGCACTACACAAGTGTGATCGACGAAGAATAAAGCATAAGATTATATTTTTATTTAGACGTATTTCTCGTTGTTTAAATCCACCGGCGCAATATGCTACGTACACTATTTAGTGCGTAGTGACTTGGCAGGGTTAAAAAAAAATCATAGATTCATAAGAAACCTGGTTAATAGCTGCGGTAACACTAGACGGTAGTGGTAAAATACGACATCATGGAAAAGTAGGTGACTTTTGATTTTACCTTGTGTGTACTTTGATATTTGCTTATTATAAAAAAGTTCTTCTTCTTCTTCTATATGCCCTGTCCCATCAGGACGTATGCTATCATGGCTCTCCACGTCTCCCTATCACTTGTGGCTCTTAATATGTTTGCTCCTGTTGCTCCTGGCAACCACCGTTCTGTCATCCACCTGATCAGGCCCTGCAAATATGTTATCCGCTGCCTTCCTCTGTCTCTCCTTCCTTCTATCTTACCAGTCAGTATCAGGTTCTCCAGGCTCTCCTTCCTCATTGCATGTCCCAGGAACTTCAGTTGTCTCTTCCTGATGCTCAGCATCAATTTCCTTTTTGTTGCCATTCTTTCTAACACCTCGTCGTTGCTTGTATGCTCAGTCCACGATATCCGCAGCATCCTTCTGTAGAAAAAGTTACTGGTTTAAAAAATGGAAGAAAACAAAGAAAATAATTTAAAATGGAACAGCAAACCTTTTCCGACTGCATGCAGAGTCATCCGTGGAGTTGAGAAATGTGGCTTGTTCGGACACATTGAGCAGGTCAGTGACCCTGGCGGAGAGCACTTGTGTTGGGTTTGGCGGAAGGGTATGAAGTCGTTGCTCGTTGCAAAGCGAAGAAATATTTTCAACCACTTCCAGTTATGGAATGATATTTTGATCATTTCAAATAGGGTAGATACCCCTTAATGCATATAGACGCAGTCTCTAACAGTTTGTGTAAGCATAATCTCAAGTTAAAACTACGTGTGATTTTTTTACCAGGATTTTAGAATTAGTGAAGAAGGAATACAGTCAGATTTCGATAAAGACAAGGCTATAAAAAAAGTTTCCACTTCAACCACTGTTACGCAAGTAAGGGTTTTCATTGGAACAACCTCATACTATCGCTATTTATTTGGAACAATGCAAAAAAGCGAGGAAAGCCGCGATAGATAAGTTCTTTAGTCAGACTAGGGATGAAGATTTGAAGGTTGGTGAACTATAAGAACCAACCATAAGAAAATGAAGCTGAATATGCGCTGGCGGCCATATTATGTGGCAGTTGAAAAGACTGGCCTCATCTCTTATATTAATTAGAGACCAGTTAACCGGCTCAGTCACTAAGACGCGTGCCGAGAATTCTTAAGCGGCTTCTATTGGGGAACGGAAAATTTCCACTACAGTGAGGGCGTTACGGAAAATCGCATTGGCTGCTCCAGTAGAATCAAGTGATACTGACAGTGAATCTGGGGCGGAACAGGCAGATTTGCCAGTACGCAAGTGTCGACACAAACGTGAGAAATCAGACGATGAATCTGATGTTCCATTAATAGAACGCCGTATTCAGGCACGCCGTAAAAAAACGGCGAATAAAAACGTGTCAATTCTTGATAAAGAAGTTGGAGAGGGAGCAATTAAAAGTGTAGACTTACTGATGGATATTCTGTATTATAAGTTAGTCGATTAATCATCTAAGCAAACTGCATGACCATCATCAACAGATAGATTCAAGAACTGAGGTAGTGTTTCTTCGTTTATCATTGTTTTCTTTGTTATCGTTGTTGTTCTTTGACATATACTACAGATAATGGCAGATTTTCTGTGTTCAAATATTATGTTTGAAATTAAGAAGTTACATGTGTGGCGTTATGCTCGAGCAGAGACCAGCCCGTCAGTTAAGTGCCATAACTGATACACGTCAGAGTGATCATGTCTTGAAAGAGACATGACTGACTAGTTAGAGGCACGCATAGTGCAAATCAAAGGTCATTTACTCGATGTCAATTTGAATATTGGGGCGTGGTTTGGTTACCGCCTATAAGCGTATGGTTGTAGTTTGAGATGTCTACTGGTATGATACAACACGGAGAAAAAAGAACTTTTCAATATTACAGAACTTGTGTGACGTGTGTGTTCTTGACAAACTTTGTTTTTTCTGTGCACTGAGGATATTACACAAAGGGAATAACGAACAAGAACATTTTCGGCGTTGCCAATTTTGGCGTCCGGATTTTATATTCCAAGAGACTAAAGAGAAAAAAAGTTTTGTTAGCTTGTATTTTGTTATATATATGTATATGCTTTTGTACAATTGCTTTGATTTTATGGGTAGTCAGGGTGGAGAAGAAAATCACTTAAAATGTGAAAATTTTGAAAAATTGGGATGGCGAGGAACGTAATAAATTACCTTGAACGTCAGAGTTAATTGACATGTACATCCAGCCGAAGGTGAGGTCAACAAAGAACAAGTGTGGTTGACAGATATACCCGGCCGTGAATGATGTTAACAAGCCCAGCAACAAAAGAAAAACACAAACGATGGCCGTCAAGGATATGATTAATAGATACATCCGGCCATAAATAAAAGTCAACCAAGAACAAGGGTGATTGACATGCATACGGCCGTAGATGACGTCAACAAAGCGACAACCCGAAAAAGCAAAAATGCGTGAGAGTTTTAAGACAATATAAAATCTTGAATTTTTGACTGAAGATAGAGAAAACTCCCGCTGGTTAACGACCTCCAAGGGCTCCTTTCTATGTGCGATCTCATCCCGATCCATACAAGCGTCACCGAAAAATAATGAAAATTTTTATATATATAATATAGAATATTTCGAGACATAATTGCCAAAGCGTCTATCCTGTATGGCACTTAACTGACTGATAGAGATTGCTCTTATATATATATATATATATATATATATATATATGCGTGTGTGTGTGGGGGGGGCAGGTTTTGAAGGCTATCACAATGCGTCTAGTAAAATAAGGAAGGTAAAGAAGGTGTTGGGTATCACCTATTTATCATTAATATTTCAAGATCATAGTCTCACCTTCAGAATGATAGGAGAGCTTAATTTCACGTCCGCTCGTGGTCCGTGCCCTTCAACGAATGGCCTTCAAAACCTACCCATGCACCTAATATACGCAATGCTGCAGGCAAATTACAAAACTCTCCCATTCAGCATGAATTAGAACACTATCACCTATTGGGCGTGTATAATGATAATATACACGCTAAAAAGTCTGCTTCCTTCTACCGAGCGCACATAGCTCAGAGATAGAATCGCCGACTGACGCCAATACAGTCGGGTTTCAATCCTGGGTAAAAAGTAATCGGCTGTCTAACCATACTGATGAGCTGTGATACAGCGAAACAGATCGGTCTGCGGATGACTATATATATATATATATATATATATGTAAGAGCTTAGGATGAAATGAATAGGTGCTTTTGCACTTGCTATATTGCATTAGTGCACAAACACAAGAAACAGATACTCCTACCCCAATGAACAGAGCGCGCAGCAGAATCAGACCAGAAATAAGACAAGAACAATGCGGTTTCGTCATGGTCACTGGAACAAGGAACACAATATTTATGCCTAGAATGCGATCAGAAAGGGCAATTCAAGTGCAGCCGGTCGTGTAGCTATGTTTCATAGACTACGCAAAGTTACGAAACAAAGACCTAATAGAGACGCCCGGCAAACTTGACATTTTCGGGAAAGACATTAGAGTAATCAAGAACTTTTATTGTTAGCAACCTGCTTACATATATACAGGAAAAAAGTTCAGCAGATATGCAAGGATAGAACGGGGTGTAAGACAAGGATATGTCTTCTCACTAGATCTATTCTAACTATACATCGAAGTTCTGCCAGGATTCGTCTGAACAATATAGGATACGCAGATGATACAGTGTCGATAGCAGACACTGAAAGTAAACAACAAGACCTTCTTTAGAAGAAAGAACTACATAGAAACTACAAGAATTTGAAACTGAACATTTAGAAGGTTTTCTATTGTAGAACAAAAAAGTATGACATTGTCGTAGCAAAAGTTGCATTCCAAAAGCTAAGCCAAATATTAAAAAGCAGGAAACCATCGTTAAAAAACAAAGAAAAGACTACTTAACTGTTATGAGATATTGGTCGACCTATATGGAAGTGAGTGCTGGAAAATCTACTCACAGATGTAGAAGAGACTTTGGGCAACAGGACTGCACGTAAACGGACAAGAAAAGAGTTAAGCAGATACACAAAGATAGAAAGGGGTGTAAACAAGGATATGTCTTCTCACCAGGTCTACTTAACATACAGCAGTGACAATTCTTAGGGTACTAGAAGTCCTACAAGGATTCGTCATTGGTGTCCGCAATCTGGACAATGTAAGATAAGCAGATGGTTGAGTGCTGATAGTAAACAGGGAAAAGAAACCAGCCCCTTCTACAGGAAACAGTTAAAGAAAATTGAAAGGAAGGTCTACATATAAACAATAAGAAAACTAAATGCATCGTAATCAGTAAAAATAAGAGCCCAAAATGCCAGTTCCAAGTCGAGGATGCTAAAATCAAGCAGGTTGAGACATTTACATATCAGTTTTTTTGTTTTGTTTTTTAAACAGAGAACGAAAAGTACGACACTGAGACCGGAAAGCCTATTGTGATAGCCAAGGATGCATTCCTAAAGCTGAGTAGAGTATTAAAAGCAAAGAAAATTTCGCTGGAAAAAAAGGCAAGAGTACTGGGTTGTTATAAGATATTTGTATTTCAATATGGCAGCGAATGTTGGACAATCTCATCAAAGATGAAGGAAAAACTTGAAGCAACCGAAATGTGATTCAACAGAAGGATACTGAGAATACCATGGAGAGAAAATGTGAGCAGGAAAAGACAGCTGAAGTTTATCAGACATTAAATGAGGAAAGGGGGCTTGAAGAATCTAATACTCACGAGTCGGATAGAGGGAAAGAGAAACAAAGGAAAGTAAGACGTGACATACTTGATAGACTTGAGGTGATGAATGTCGGCACGGAGGTTGAGTGGGATAAAAGGAGAAAAGGTGTTAAGTGCTACAAGGGATATGGATTTATGGAAGGCAATGATCGTCATGATGAGTCGCAGCATATGGAAGAAGAAGAGGAAGTGTAGTAGAGTCCTTCCTCTCATTACGTGTCCCAGAAACTCAGCTGTGTCATCTTGATGTAAAGTATAAGTGTTGTGGGATCTCCGCTTTGTATATGATAAGGGACTCGACTTAGTATACATATACTCATGCCATAGAGAGAACAGCATTTGAGGGTTGAGAGTAATCGTAGAGATCCGTGAGAGTTTTCGGAGAGTACCGGAACTGATACGTCGGTTGCCGAGAGATACCGAAGTCAACCAGACACTACCGCGTCATAAGTCAGACTAGCTCTGAACTCCACTCAGCTAGAATAATATACATGGATATACTATTTTCAGCGACTTCACTTCAAGACTTGTATATATTTATTTCTTACTGATAGTATTCCTGGATTTACTAACTTGCGTTCAAGTTTGTATATTACGTTCAATATAACCTACTTTTCTATCTCCATATCTGTTTTTGTTGTTCATTATTTTGTGCGGTCCCTCATCCGAAATATATATATTTTAAATATTCACAAAATAAATTATCACTAATGGATTTGTAAATTATCCTAATTTATTTTCACTATCTAATCTAAACTTATTTATAAATGGAACTTTGCCTGTGTGCATGTGTGTGTGTGTGTGTGTGTCTGTGTGTGTGTTCGTTATTTATAGACTCCGAAACGGCTGAACCGATTTTCTTGAAAATTTCCACAGTTGTACTATAAGCGTCTGCGAGTGTTCTTAGCTAGGTTTTGTGTCTAGGTACCCCAGATAAATATCGAAAATCGATAATAGAAAAAATCGGGTTATAGAAGGAGTGGTCCGATTTTAATCAAATTTGATACACTCATAGACAAAGACATAAACGATATTCAGAAATTTCAAAATTGCAGTTCTTACAGTATTTCAGAAAATCGATAATACATACATACATATATATATATATATCGATTTTCTGCACTACTGTAAGAACTGCAATTATATATATATATATATATATATATATATATATATATATATATATAAAAGGCAAGATGTTTATGTGTGTGTCTGTTTATCTACCTGTATGTCTGTATTTTTTCAGCCCTTTTATTTTAGTTTTTGCTTCGGGTTTGGCTCTAAGTATGTATAATTGTAGTTCTTAGTCTCAGCCATGACACCATTTACTCAGAGGACTTATTTAGCTTTCAAAATTCAGTTTACGTCGAAAAAAACTTATTTGATATCGATACCAGGAAATCAAAATTTGACTCACATCCATTCATTTTTCTTTCAGTCTACGGTTTTGTTTTAACTGGAAACAACTATTGCTTTTTAGTATTTCGTGCCAACGTCCAAAGAGTCTGAGCTCCAGGACCATGGATTAGTTTTAAAGCTTTCATTACACCCGAACAACGCCGGGCTATACTGCTAGTAAATACATATATGCCTGGTATTCTTTGTTGCAATATTGCAATTTGCTATCGTAATGTTCATTATAAATAATATAAAAACCTCATAGAAATATCTTTAATTTGAAGGATGAATACTGTTGAAAAAGAAATCTGATTATCGATCCAACATGAAATATATTCGTTATCTTCCCTCCGACGAAAAAGACTAACCATATTGAATGTGACAGTTACACAAGCTGACATGAATTCTGCGCAACCTAACCAGCTAAATAAATTGTGCCTTCAACACAAAGCACACTCTAAAATAACTACTAATCTGACGTTTCAAGAGAGCTTTCTTTTCGTTCCCAAATGCAGATAAATAAATTGAAACCTTATCGACAGAAGCCATCAGAGGAAAAAGAAAAAAATCACATGGCTTCGTTCTCATCTTTGCTTCTTGTTCTCTTTTAAAATCGTAATTACAATGCTCTTTTAATCTACCCTTATACGGTATCTTATTGCTTACATTGTCTTTCAAAAATATGTTTTGTTTTGTTCAGTTTTACTGTTTTTTGGTTTTCATTTTTACACTTGCTTTATTTCTCAGAATTATCAACATCATTTTGTTTCTCTTTATCTGACTATGACTTTTGTTCTCAAGACCGCCATCTTCTTTTTCATATGAAATGAAGCGTTTCTGTCTGAATTCATTTTATTTTGCATTAACTCTCTTCTGTCACTCACAGCTCACTCTGCTTATCACTGACTCAATGTAATTCACTCCTTTTGTTTTATATACTTTACTTTTTTTTTTACCCACGAGAGTTCGTCAAGCAGATTTTATTTAAGATTTCTTTCTTTATTTTATACTCTTCTATCGAACATTTTCAATATTTTCTGATTCTTCTTGGAGAATTTCATTCTTTGTTACTCTAGTATTATTTTTCCGATAATTCGCTCGAGAATTTATATTTTCTTTCAAACTTGTTCAGGCTTTTGAGCTGAGCCATTCCTTCATTTGTTTTCTAAATTCACTTTTGAATTTTTATCTTGTCTTTCTTTTTTATTTTCGTTCACTTTCTTTCATTTTCATTGCAAAATAGTTTCTTCAAATTCTCTATTTGTTTCAGTTTAAATTTCATTTAATCTACGGAGACATTTTTCTTTCAATAATTTTCTTTATTTCCTTTCCTTCCTCTCATAATTTCATTTTTCCCATTCAGAATTCTTTTATTTTTATTTTCTTTCTTTCTTTCTTTCTTTCTTTCTTTCTTTGAATTGTAATTTTATTTGTACATTTATTATTCCTTCTTTATTTTTCATTTTGCTTCTTTTTTTTTTGCTTTTGCTATTTCTTGAGGTTTCTTTTCCAAATTCTTTTACGTCGATATTTCATTCGTTTTGTATTTTATTTTATTTTTATTTGTTTTCTTCCATTTTTCTTTAAATTCATTCACCTCATTATTTCTTTTCTTTTTAATACTTTGCCTCTTTCTCGATATTTCTAACACTCTGATTCTTAGTCTTTTTTACTTAATTATTATTTTTCTCTTTTGTTTTCGAGCGTTTCATTCTTTGCTTTTCCCGCCTTTTCTAACTTCATTTTTTTTCTCTCTATTCTTAATTTGGCTATTCTTGGGTTCTCTTTAGCGGATTTTTTATTCAATCTTCATTCTTTTTTATACTTTTTCGCCTTGCTTCCTTTGCTCCTCCCAATCAGACAAACGCCGAATAAATCAAATGTCTTGATGGACAATTTTAGTTTCTTTATTTTATACTGTTTTACGAATGACACAGAAATAAACGTTATATGTTAGAAGACCGTCTCTTAATCACTCCACACGGCCGTTTCCCGCCTACTTTGCTGTTGCCCATTTTTTTACTGCCTTTTTAAAAGGGCGGGATTTGCCACTGTCCCGGATGACACGATATTTGCCGACCTCAACTGGTTGTGAAAAGACAGATATGCAATAGATTTTGAGGCGGGTATCAAGACAAAATGGTGATAAGGAAGAAAACGAAAACATATTGACAATGAATACGGAAACCGGAAAATGAAAAAAAAATAAAACCATAAACGCGGGTACACACACACACACACACACACACACACACACACACACACACACACACACACACAGATATATATATATATATATATATATATAATGGAAATTATATATCTGCATAAAATATATAGATATGCACACATACGAATAAACACAGATATATATATATATATATATATATATATATATATATATATAGTCATGTGAATTAATAAATATACATATATGCTTGATTAAATAATTTCGACATATTATATCTGCTTATTTTATTTTAATTTTGTAGTCTCGAATAATTTTCCTGGTTAAAATTTCCATTAGTTTTATTTTTCCAAGTACTTTCACTCTTATCTAAGATCATCTTCAGAGGGTTGATTGTTAAGTCATAAGTAATTTATTTGCCTGTTATTAAAAGTTGTCAGTTACGAATATCATGTAATTTAACCATTACGAGTTCTGAACATACACGTAAGAACGCGACAACAACTTCAAGATGATATAGTGTAAACGAGGTTACTTAGTTTTATATTTTTTAAGTTTTATAAAATTTACAATTTATTTGTTTAAACTATTGGTATTTCTTGAAAAGATTACAGATTAGATCATCAAAATCTTGCTATTATAGGCTTTTTAAAACATTGTTACTATAATTCTAATTAATTTTGCTTAGTGTCGGTTTTAAGTATTTAATGAAGATAGGTTATAGAATTTGAAGTATTTGTTTATTCTTTTCGTAGTGGAATATAGTTTTCTAAATTTTGAATGTGGACAGGAATGTTCATTTAAATGTTGTATAATCGATCCAGAATCGAACATATGTAATGTAAGGCTATTTGATAGCGTGGTTGCCGTGTGCTCAACACATATATTTGCTTTTTTTGTCAGAGATACAATCCCCCAAAAGACATTTAAATTGATATACAATGTTGGGGTTCTGCAAAACGCTAGTTTGTGGAGTGGAGTTAATACGAATGATCAAGTTGGTTGTATTAAACTTAGCATAGTATATGATTAGTTTTATATATTTTAATAGGATCTGTTGGGGATACATTAGTTCTTACAAGATTTTAAAAAATCATTTTGTTTATAGTTAGAATGCCTTTGATTACGATATCATTGTTTAAGGTTATTTGAGGAAGTATTAGATTTTTTCTGGATTATGTAACTATTTCATATAGTTGGTGAGGAGTAGTTCATATAAATGATCAAGTTGGTTGTATTAAACTTAGTATAGTATATGATTAGTTTGATTTATTTTAATGGGATATGTTTGGGATACATTAGATCTTACGAGATTAAAAAAATCATTTTGTTTGTAGTTAGAATGCATTTGATTACGATATAATTGTTTATGGTTATTTGAGGAAGTATTAGGTTCTTTCTGGATTATGTAAATATTTCTAATAGATCGTTTAATTTGTTTATCAGTGATGTAATTAGATAAGTTATTATTTATGAGAGTTTGTTTAATTTTTTAAAAATTCCGTTTTAAAAATCCTCTGCGTGGAAAAGTTAACAGTTGCTATTAAATTTTGTATAAACATTAATTTGTAGTAGTTAGGATATTCATTTTAATTGGAAGTTCATGAGTTTGCATTAATTCATTTTTCTTATATGCAGAAGTAGTAAATGTATTAATATTGCTAAAACGAGGAAAAAAGGATTGGGAAATTTAATACTTACGTGACAGACTGAAAGGAGCAGAGGAAATTTGATTGTAAGGGTAAAGCAGGGTAGAGACATGAAATAACATGAGACCCAGACATTTTCAATGCCAGTGATGAAATAAACTTTCCCGTCTTTGACTCTTGTTCACTACTTTAAGTTGAAATATAACTTAAAGAAAATCCTGTAACCGTTTCACGATGACATGCGATAAACTTTCAGACTTGCTACCTCTACATATGTATCATTCAATTTATTTAATCACTGGCATGGAAAATTTGGGGGTCCCAAGTCATTTCAAATCACTATACCTCTTTATCCTTACAATCAGTTTTCTCCTATACACCATGACCTGACTTTCACTTGATTCACTGAGACAAACCCTCTGAAAATCACCCACCTTACTTGTCTGGATATGGTAAAATGTGTTGTTTTTAAGCTTCTATATATAATGATTCTTAACAAAAAATATTTCACTGTCTGACGAAGTGCTAATAAGATAGTATCGAAACACAACAGCTCTTGTGTTGCAGTAAAATATGTCTTTATTGTAAAATTGTAATAAAGATATTGCCAAATATATATATATATATATATATATATATATATATATATATATATATGCGGCAGTACAAACCCAGGATAGGTAGGATTGATAAATAATCCAGGAGAATTCTAGCAATATCATTAGAATATTAAAACTGATTCAGTAGACAGCTCCATGTAAATTAATTTAATTTACAGAGCAGATATTTATTTACCTGTAAATGCAGGTAAAATTAAGAGGGGAAATAGCCATTTTTAACTTGTCAGTTTAAGATATGCATTGTCAACCCCGTTTAATCAAATAATGAGAAAACATTCTAATGCCGGAGCTATGGGCTAGAAAGGAAGTGGTGGGGAAATGTTGGCTATTATAAGGTTAATCTAGAGGAATCTTAGTACTAATTTCTCTTATGGTAGTGGGAGTCATGTGGCTAGACCATTGGGTTAATAGTGGTAGGAGAGAAAAGGTTACTGCTTAGCCAAATTTTAAAAAGATTCTATGATGACTAAATGGAAGAATAAGATAATAATTGTAATTTAAATTTATTCCTGTGACGACACATACTAATAATTTCTCTGCGTTTATTTATAAGTATAATCTGACATTGAAATTAAAAAATCTTATTTTTTTTGTTAAACATAGATTACACTTGAGCTGTTAGGGGTCATAGCCTTGCTTATCAGCTTCCACTTTATTTGTGGCTTTATGGTTATTTTCTATTAATTCTCAGTATTTTCTGGAAAGGGCTGTTTGATACTTTAAACTAGAACTAGTGAAGGACTGCCAGGACTGCCTGTGTTTATCAAGTCTTTGCTTTCAAATTCACACCGAAATTATAATATAAACGTTATAGTTTTCCTTATTTTCATTAGGATATATATATATATATATATATATATATATATATATATATATATAGTGTATCAAGGCAGCATTTTTATTAAGTTGCTTCTAAGCTTTCATGAGCCACCTTCAGAGAGGTTACAAGGACGTTGGTAACGGTTATCGTTGCTTAGCAAAGTTTTATGTCAACCCAAGATAAAATCTTCATTGATGGTGGATTTTCTTTTTATGTTAATGTCCATGTAACCTCTCTGAACATGGCTCATGTGAGCCGGAAATTTAGAAACAACTTAATAAAAAATTATCCAAATGATGGAGAATTTTTGTCTTTATTTTCACCTGAAATTAAGCCAAAATACGATGCTTAGAACGGCTCATGATTAAACATAATAGACATTCATTGTCTCGTATATTTAACAGTATATATTTAGAATATATATATATATATATATATATATATATATATATATATATATATATACAACAAAATAATACAATAATTCAACAACAAAAATAGGAAATAACGATATATATATATATATATATATATATATATATATATATATATATCCCTATCAAGTCAACAAGTAACGAAGAAAAAATTAACAACGTTATTAAGTAGAACTATGAATATTTATAAAAACGAAAATAAAACATCGAAAGTTAAATGGACAATCCTCACACAGGCCAGAACACCTAAATCGGTAAAAAAAAAACCCATGTTTTCTTTGTTTTCAAGAAAAAAATGGAAATTATTAAATACATGAGGAGCAACATATTATTAAACATTAGGCATGAAACCACAATAAACTCCAAACACATTAAAGAATTAACCTTACAATAATGCTAAAATTTCAAAAGCTAAAGTGAAGATCTCTAGAAACGATAAACCTTTATAGTATTAACAACCACTTACCTCAAATTTTAGATTCATTTCGTACTACAAACTGTGATCTAATTAAAGTTTTTTGTAAAAAAGAGATTTCCTAAATTTTAAATAAAGGTTAAATATAAAAAATAGATTAATTATTAAAACTAAATTTAAATATAAAAATATTTGTAGCTGCATACTTAACTAATACAGATATGTTTACCAAATAGCAATCCCTACTCCTTTTTCCTTGCATTCACTTACGCGCAAATGTATTAATCCGTCTCTTCCCAACAGTTATGGGTTAAATAATAGGACAGATTGGGTTCTACATGATCGCCCAAGCGTGTATCACGTATGGGACTTAACTGACTGACTCCTTTTTAGCGCACCCCCTTCTACTCCTCCAACCTCAGATACATTTCCTTACTTTTTCCTTTTGTTAAATCTAAAAGACTGGTCATAAAGGCTGTAGAGAACCATACCACTGGTAAATCTGTCTATAAAATTTTTAACACATCCATTAATCACCTCTATCCTCTACCTCTTCTCTCTTTTCGTTCAAATTCTGAAAACTTACAACTCTAATTTTCTATTTTCCATCCCACCTAACTCTCTCACACAATTCGCCAATATAAGATAAAGAACTTCCATTTTATATATATATATATCGTGGACTTGGTTAAGGGTCGAGAAAGAAATAATACAACAACAAAAATAGGAAATAACGATATATATATTAAATACAGCAAAATACAAATACTTGGTTAGTAGAACAATAAATACGGGTTAGGAAGTATTACTAGAACTGGGACTCGCAATGGTAATACGGTAGCAGTCTTGGATATCTCTGCTTATCGCTCCTTTGCTGATTTGCTGATCTGCTGATCTCTCTGTCTCTTTGAGCTCTGATCTGCTGCTTCCACCTCTTGTGAGGGGAAGCATATGTAGTTGTAGGAAGAGTTCAATTGTAGTTGTAGTGGATGATATCACTATGACAGAAATGCTCAGAATGCTATCTGAAAGAGCAATACAAATGCAGAAGGACTTTCATCTCTGCTTTATAGACTACGCAAAGGCATTTGACAAAGTACTCTACAAATACTTGTTCGTGATGCACGGCAACCTAGACATTTTCGGAAAGGACATTAGGATAATCAAAAACCAATATTGGTTAGCATAGGAAATGAATTCAGCAAGTATACTCTCGTGGACCCGGTTAAGAATCCAGCAAGAAATAATATAATATCAACCAAAATAGGAAATAACGATAGATATATTAAACACAGCAAAATACAAATACTTGCAACTCTGTTAGTAGAACGATAAATATCGGTTAGGAAGTAATACTAGAACTGGGACACGCAATGGTCGTACGGTAGCAGTCTTGGCTATCTCTGCCTAACGCTGCCAAGATCTCTGCTGATCTGCTCTCTGATCTCTCTCTGAGGTCTCTTCTTGTGAGGGGAAGTATATGTAGTCGTAGGAAGAGTTCAATTCGTTGAATGGGTGATGCCACCATGACAATTTATATAAAGTCATATTTCAGAGACTCCCCGATTATTTATTAATGAGTATATTTTATATTTTCTACTAAACTGGATGTTCGAGAAATCTTATGAAAGAGAAATTTACCCTCTTCAGCAGTATTTGAACTTGAGTTACTCAGAGTAAAAGAAACTACCGTAAATCACGGTACGCCTTAACCAACTTGGCCACGAAGAGCAGACAGTCTGGAGAACCCAGATAAGTGCCTTCAAAAAATGTTATTTCGTCATAGAATCTCGCGAAGTTTTCCATATTTGCACAGTTAGGTATCTAAGTATCAATTCAAGTATTTATTCGAATATAATTTTTATTAACCCGACAGATTTTTATCACTTTAAATGTTATTTTCATCGGATATTCTTATTCGAGTGGACGCCTCGCTTATTTATTATATTTGTATATATAGAGTCTTGGTCATCTTTATTATAATTCTTTCATGTTTTGCTATGTTTGCAGAAATACTTGGAAAAAAACCAAATTTATATCATCAGCATATTTTAATTGGCTGTCCAAAGTAATTTCAGAAAGAAATCATTTCACAACTTATATGTTGTAATTTCAAAGTGTAAAAAGAAAAATATGAAATTGACAATCATAAAGTCATCCCTCCATAATGTTTGTTTGTACCCTACTTGGCAGCAATCACTGCCTTCAAACGTTTCTGCTAGCCACCTATAAGCTTCTTGCATTTCTCAACTGTTTTCTCCTACTTAACCTTTGAAATTTGTTCAAGCTGTTTTATATTCTATGATTTCTTTAACTAATGCGAGATTTCAGTTGACTCCATAGATTTTCAATAGGACTAATTTTCAATCAGAACTAATTTGTTGGCTAATTTGAAAGAGTCCTTTTCTTCTATACATTTGGACGGCTGTCTTGGAGTATTTTTCTTGCTGAAGAATTTATGGTCTTAGACTGGGTAGCGCATTATGCTCTAAAATCCGCTAGTAATCCTAAGCTTGTTCAGGTAAATTTCAGTTATTCTTGTTCATGTTTTTCTCCACTAAGGCGTAGGGTGGTTACTTGACCTTGGCCCATACATCTCTGCTTGGTTTAGTGTGCACCCTATGGTAAATGATGAAACATTTCGCCCAGATTGTTCTAAGTCGGCTTTCAGGTCTTTGGATACTTTAATTGTTGCTTTATTCACGACTCACACCAACATCTGAAGACTCCTTTCCTCTCACTTCCGAAGATCTTGAATGGTCCGTGCTTAAGCAAACTTCTTAATAACATTGCGGACAGAGATACCGAATATCCTTGAGGATGAACTTTTACCTTTCAGAGGGCTTTTTCTTACTAGCACATCTAATGTTCTCAGGTAGCTTGTTTGACGTCACCATTGTGACAAATCAACAGGGAACAGCATGTAACTTTGAAAATAATTGAAGTCATCATTCACTGATTATTTTTTGTCATGCGGGCATTGAGAATTTATCAATGGGATTCTAATATTTGGTTTACCTATTTTTTCTTGTTTTTTAAAAGATGCCAGTACGAGTGTTGTAGATATCCTTTAATTTTACTATTTTTCATCCTATTGTTTTCCTGCTGTTCTTTATCAAGCATAAATTGTTAGTAGACAATTATTTTCAAGAGATTTTTATATTACTTACTAAAAATTAGTGTCAGTAACTGTGACCAAGAGTATGTATGTATGTATGTATGTATGTATCACAATTTTTTTCATTATCTATCTATCTATTACAGTTTCTTCATTATCTATCTATCTATCTATCTATCTATCTATCTATCTATCTATTACAGTTTTTTCATTATCTATCTATCTATCTATCTATCTATCTATCTAACTACTATCTATCTATCTATTACAGTTTTTTCATTATCTATCTATCTATCTATCTATCTATCTATCTATCTATCTATCTATCTATCTATCTATCTATCTATCTGTGACGACGGTCTACTGCCGCTTGGCTTTAATGGCTTCCACACAGTAGCTGGTCTTCAAATTACAATTACCATTACAACGGTGTTATTCCTCGCCCACTTTGTGAATTTTGATCTCAAGGAAATCTATCTATCTATCTATCTATCTATCTATCTATCTATCTATCTATCTATCTATCTATACAGTTCTTTATCTATCTATCTATCTATCTATCTATCTATCTATCTATCTATCTATCTATCTATCTATCTGTGACGACGGTCTACGGCCGCTTGGTTTTAATGGTTTCGACACAGTAGCTGGTCTTCAAATTACAATTTCCATTACAACGGTGTTCTTCCTCGCCCACTTTGTGAATTTTGATCTCAAGGAAATCTATCTATCTATCTATCTATCTATCTATCTATCTATCTATCTATCTATCTATCTATCTATCTATTACAGTTTTTTCATTATCTATCTATCTATCTATCTATCTATCTATCTATCTATCTATCTATCTATCTATTACAGTTTTTTCATTATCTATCTATCTATCTATCTATCTATCTATCTATCTATCTATCTGTGACGACGGTCTACGGCCGCTTGGTTTTAATGGCTTCGACACAGTAGCTGGTCTTCAAATTACAATTACCATTACAACGGTGTTCTTCCTCGCCCACTTTGTGAATTTTGATCTCAAGGAAATCTATCTATCTATCTATCTATCTATCTATCTATCTATCTATCTATCTATCTATTACAGTTTTTCATTATCTATCTATTACAGTTTTTTCATTATCTATCTATCTATCTATCTATCTATCTATCTATCTATCTATCTATCTATTACAGTTTTTTCATTATCTATCTATCTATCTATCTATCTATCTATCTATCTATCTATACTATCTATTACAGTTTTTTCATTATCTATCTATCTATCTATCTATCTATCTATCTATCTGTGACGACGGTCTACGGCCGCTTGGTTTCAATGGCTTCGACACAGTAGCTGGTCTTCAAATTACAATTACCATTACAACGGTGTTCTTCCTCGCCCACTTTGTGAATTTTGATCTCAAGGAAATCTATCTATCGATCTATCTATCTATCTATCTATTACAGTTTTTTCATTATCTATCTATTACAGTTTTTTCATTATCTATCTATCTATCTATCTATCTATCTATCTATCTATCTGTGACGACGGTCTACGGCCGCTTGGTTTTAATGGCTTCGACACAGTAGCTGGTCTTCAAATTACAATTTCCATTACAACGGTGTTCTTTCTCGCCCACTTTGTGAATTTTGATCTCAAGGAAATCTATCTATCTATCTATCTATCTATCTATCTATCTATCTATCTATCTATCTATCTATTACAGTTTTTTCATTATCTATCTATCTATTACAGTTTTTTCATTATCTATCTATCTATCTATCTATCTATCTATCTATCTATCTATCTATGACGACGGTCTACAGCCGCTTGGCTTTAATGGCTTCCTCGCCCACTTTGTGAATTTTGATCTCAAGGAAATCACGCTGAAATCTTGCTAGCTGTCTCTTTGCCAAGTTGAACGAGACCGGACGCGCGTGCACTCTTGGGTTAATGAAAATCAGCAGCAAAAATAAATTGGGTGACGCGTGAATAAGTTGCAGAAGAAGTCTTATTATACAAACAAAAAGAAACAAAAAGAAATAGAACATAACAATCATCAATCCCTTATCTCTACAGCGGAGCGGAATTTTTGTCTAAGAGTAGTGTTTGTCTTCTTATCATTAACTCGAGCTTTTGGTTCGTACTGTCTGTTCACTTCAATCGGAGTTTTCAAGTTTATGACGATGAATATGTCTTATTCGATCTTTTCACCGAAGCTTTACGGAAACTGCCGAAGGTTGGTCTTTGTGTGAGGTGGGTAGAGGCGGCGGTAATTCGTCTTATCTGTCTTAGTTCAGCGCAACTGGTCGGTTCGTTGTTTAACTTTAACTCTGTTCGGTCGGTCGGTCTGCTGGACTCTGTTTGTTTACATCTTCAGCCAGGAACTCTATCGGAGGCGACGGTCTCTATCTGTACGGTCGTGGCTCCTCGGCTGGGAACCTTCACTTCTTTGTTGTTACATCTCGACTGGTCTCGTCTTGACCCGAGAACTAAACTGCAACTCAAACCAACTGAAACTCTAACTGATTTTGGCCCTCCGCGGCTCTATATTTATGGTTGTCCCAAATACTTTTGCGGGAGGCATGACGGACGTGGGGTGTTCATGCAAATCAAATCTTTAGCCAATGCAATCACTTCCGCGTTCGTATTTTGAGGCGGAGTTCTTTCCTTTCCTTGGTTTGATCAATGAAGCAGCAATATTTCTGGTGGTATCACTTCTTTACGTTTTCTTCCTTTGATCCAACTGATTACATGATTTATTTTTCAGGTTTTAAATCTGTTCACAGTAAAATTGAAAATTTCAAGATTTTAAACTTTTGCCCTCATCAAAGATTTGTGACAATCTTTTTTCAATAATCCAAAACAATGTTTTGGCTACGGCCTTCTTAGTCACGTTGTTTCTGCTTTGTAAAATAATGGCACTCTGACCTGCTGCCTAAACCCGTAAATGTTTTCAATTCACTCCTATACTCAGCTACTTTTCAATATTTCATTTTGCAATATTTTTTCTCTTCATATTTCATTAGCTGCATTCATATTGCAACCGAATAAACAATTTTATTATCTATTAGATCGGACAACTATAGTATTCCCAAGATTTCGTTTCTTGCAACATTTTTCTCTTTCTAAACATCAAACCCCATTTGAACAAGATTTCCAGATGTCGAGGAAAAGATAGTTGCTCGATATACCCCCAAAATTGGTTCCCGTATTGCTTGTATCGATTGGAATGACGCTGGATAGTATGTGACTCCCGAAGGTGATTACTTTTTACAATCCTAACCCAATACATTTTAATTAAGACCTTTTATATATATATATATATATATATATATATATATATATATACGGCGAAACAGATCTGTCTGCGGATGACAATATATATATATATATATATATATATATATATATATATATATATATATATATGTTCAAGTATGAAAGATCAGCTGATTACTTTTTTTTAATAAGTTAATATATAACGCTTGACGATACCGAAAGGTTGAAACCACAGTAGCGTAAGTGATTGATATTCTTAATTTGAATATTTAAATTTTTCTAGTGGTGGCAATGACTTTGAGTTTGTGATCTTTAAAAAATTTTATTTTTAGTTTGTAGTGAGCTGTATTTCTTAGAAATATTAATCCATGGTCTCGGTAAAATCCTGTGCCTTTTTATTTTCGAAAATGTACCTTAGTCTTCACAATAAAAAATAACGACTAATTCACAGGTCCGTGCAGAATTGTACGCACCCATAGAAATGCAGAAATCCGATTTACAGGCAGCCATCTTGAAATAGGATGCATTTTTGAGCTTGCATAATAATATTTAAGTCTTGATCACTAATTGGTCAGTAATTATTGTCAAAGTTTAAAACAGCTGTTTATAGATTTACAGTGATAGATGGGTAAAAATCCCTAATATAAAACTGTATGGAGAAGCATTCGTTTTTCTTTGTTATTTTGGTTAACCATTCTCTGAATTCAAAAGTGTTACACCACTGGTTCAAACCTTAAACATTTTTAATGAACTTTCACGCTCTTTCCCGTATGACTTTGCTAATTTTGCCGATATAGTTTTTAGATGGGTTAAGTAGACGGTATTTAGTGTTGTTAATATAGTTGTTTTATGATCATTGAAAGACATGAAAGCTTGTTATTTGTGTAGGATTTTCATTCTGTCGTCTAGTTTAAGTTCGGTAGCTATTTTTGGCTGCCTTATTCATAGAATTTTACCGTTGCTGAGTGCTTCTTTGTCATGTTTGTAAATTTTTCTGTGGATTGCTTTATTGTATAAACCCACATAGACGAAATAATGATTTCTTCGTTTTATCAGATTTGATAAGAAGTTTATTGGATTTGTTAATAGCGGCCAGGTATTTTTCTAATATTTTTGAGTTCACTGGTGGTGTTTACGAACTTGATTTTAGTGATAATAGAGAATAAGTCTTTTCCGAAGGCCAGTACTTGTTCATTAAAAGGTGGTCTTTTTTGGGCATTTAAATCGGTAATGTACTTTATCGTACTCATTATTAACTACCTGATGAAACATTATTTTTATCAATGTCGAAATAAAATGTACGATTTTGTAGTAGTTTGCACATGTTCTAAGTCTAAATAATAATAAATATGCAATGCTGTATTTTTATATTGAGCACTGTTTTAAATTAATGTTTTGAACGTTACTATTATTTTCTCCGTTCCTTATTCATATATATATATTGATGCATGTTTCATAACGCCGAGGTGATTCAGCATCTCATGGCCAACGGGCTTCTCTCTGACAAACAGTACGGGTTTCGCTTCACCAGCTCTACTGCTGATATGCTAACGACCATGACCGAGTACATATACCGGGCACTCGACAAGAATGGTGAAGCCCGAACCGTTGCCTTGGATATCTCCAAAGCATTCGACAGGGTCTGGCATGCTGGCCTCTTGTGCAAACTGCGGAGCTATGGGATAACTGGACATCTGTTTGACCTCATCCAGTCTTTCCTCTCTAACCGCACATTGAAGGTGGTATTAAATGGGCATGCCTTCCAAAACTACCATACGAACGCGGGCGTCCCTCAAGGTTCTATCCTAGGTCCCACGCTCTTTCTAATCTACATTAATGATCTCCCCGACACCATTAGATCCCAAGTTGGCATGTATGCCGATGACACAACAATCTATTCTCGCATCGATCAGAAACCAGGTGTGGACGACAAAGTGAACCTCGCTGCCGTACTTGAAAGGGACCTCCAATCCGTAGTGGCCTGGGGTAGGAAATGGCTGGTAAATTTCAATGCCTCTAAAACGAAGCTGTTAAAAACTAACCACCATAGACAATCGCATCTACCTCCCATTAGCATGGGACAGGCTAGCCTCCCAGAGAGTAAAATACTACGCCTCCTTGGCCTTACACTTTCGGCGGACCTCAAATGGAATGACTATATTGAATCCATTGCCAAATCTGCTGCTATGAAAGTCGGCTCCCTGTGCAGGGCCCTGAAGTTTTTCCCACCTGAATCTATTCTGCACATATACAAATCTACCATCCGCCCGTGTATTGAATATTGCTGCCATATCTGGTCGGGTGTCCCTGCTGCTCTCCTTGGGCTTCTTGACAAAATACAAAGGAGGATCTGTAACGTGGTTGATACTGACTTGGCAGTCCGGCTTCAGCCGCTCTCTCACCGGCGTGATGTGGCTTCCCTGTGCCTCTTCTACAAGTACTTTCATGGCTTCTGCTCCGATGAGCTTAGATCACTGGTGCCGCCTAAGCACGAATTTACACGAGATACTAGATTAGCAACTAGGTCCCACCCTTTTACAGTTAAACAAATAAGATGTAACCGTAAATTCTACTCCAACAGCTTCTTCTCTCGCGCTTCCCGCCTGTGGAACTCCCTTCCACAACTCCGCTTTCCCGATAGTTACAATCTCTAGGTGTTTAAATGTAGGGTCAATAAACACCTCCTATCACACTAACTCCCAGTTATTCTCAGAACACTCTCATCTACCCAACCCTCATTCTCGGTATCCTTACCCGCCTATCACCCACCCTCTGACATTTCCTATATTTAATCATCCTTTCTCCACTCTACGTAGCCCCCTGCGCAGTAGTGGCAGTGACATGCCTTGCTCGGGGTGAAACGCTTATAAAAAAAAAAAGACAAGTTTTGTCGATTTATTTTATGTAAATTTTTTTCACATCGTCTGATAAGCTTAACAGCATTATCGGTGAAAGAGGAAAGAAAATCGCAATATTGATATATGTTTTTTATTTAATCCTTTCTGAGCTTTCATCAGCCATTATCAAAGATGACAATTGTATAGGTTGCATTAAGCAGTTCGCGGACGAACGATAGAAGTAGTAGTCTATTTTGTTTGTATGGAAGATTGGCAAACACGTGCGTGCATGCTGGAAGCAAAAATCGCACTACAGCATGTGGTGTCTCACATGACCACACGAGAGTGGGGGCGAGAAGTATTAAGTATGGAAAGCCATTGGCATAACCAATCACTTCTGTGATCTACTTTAGCATTTGGCAATGTTTATGGAGATTTCGTAGTTAATTTTGTTCCGGTTAGGTTTCAACTGTTTTATATAAATGGCTTCGAGTATTTTTAGATTTTGTTTATTGTAGCCGACTATCTATCTATCTATCTATCTATCTATCTATCTATCTATCTATCTATCTATCTCGAGTAGATAGACTTATTTGGAGTAGATAGACTAACCTATCGCCCGGTTCACACTCCACCCACGTCTATTGAACAGGTGAAGAGGCTCATCCCTTGTTCTCTGTTTAGGATGTGGTCTCCGGTTTTCTCTTTTCCAATCTTTTCACTCTTACGTAGCTCCCTGCACATCAGTGGGGTGATATGATTAAATATATATATATATATATATATATATATATATATATATATAGTCATCCGAAAACAGATTTGTTTTGCTGTATCACAGCTCATCAGTACGGTTAGACATCCGATTGCTTTTTACCCAGGACTGAAACCCGACCTAATTGGCGTCAGTCGGCGATTCTACCTCTGAGCTATGGGCGCTCGGTAGACATTTTAGCGTGTATATTATCATTATACACGTCCAATAGCTGAGAGTGTTCTAACTCATTGCTGAATAAACGATGCGTAGATGCTATACTCAGTCGGCTACTCAGTCCGATAGCTATTCTCATTCCTGGATAACTATCTTCTTGTGATATTCCTATTTGAAATGGAACGTCATTTCTAAAACCGGGTAATATTCAGTATATTCTTTGTACAGTACACTAAGAAAACAGATAGTTGAATGGTTCGGATCATTTAGTATGGCAACTGAAAAGAACTACTGAGAAGAAAACTGAGGAAAACCTGTGGTTGAAGTGATTACCAGTTATTCTATAGTGGGTTGTCCGTTATAGTGAAGTGTGTGTGTTGAAACAGATCAGTTTGAATTAGCCTTGTTAGTATATAGCCCACTAAAAGAGGGGTACAAAACAAGAAAATCAAATTGTATATAGAAACAAAAATTTATATATATATATATATATATATATATATATATATATATATATATATCATTTAAGGTTTTTACAAATAAAAGTAATGTTTTTGGTTGGTACAAGGTCGTTAAAAATGTTTATAATAGTAATTGCTGATAGTGGGTTATCAGTTATAGTGAAGTGTATGTGTGTTGAAACAGATTAGTTTGGCCTTGTTTGTATATAGCCCATTATAAGAGGGGTACAAAACAAGAAAATCAAATTGTATACAGAAACAACAATTATATATATATATATATATATATATATATATATATTTTAGAACACACATATATATATAAACATTATGTCAGTCAGTTAAGTGCCATACGTGATACAGCCATGTCTCTTTCTAGACATGACTGACTGGCCAGAAGATTATCCCGCAGTAGGTTGCCATTGCTTTCTGCGGAAGACTGGTTGCCGACCAAGGCTATAGAACCCAATCTGTCCTATTATTTAACCCATAACTGGAAGGAATAGACGGATTAATACCTTTCACAATGGTATTTGCGCGTAAGTAAATGCTATGAATTCGGCCGGAATTCGAACTCGGCCCCCTGATTTCTCGTTCCGAGCCGATATCCAATGCACCACAAGTTCTAAAATATAATTTATAATAAATATTCACAGCTCTATATATATTCTTTATCGAGCACTGTTTTAAATTACTGTTTTGGACGTTGGAAAAAATTCTTTCTTCGTTCTGTACTCACTCGGATATATACATATATATATATATCAATTGAGGTTTTTACAAATAAAACTTTTACTTTTGGGTTGGTACAAGGTCGTTAAAATGTTTTTTACAAATAAAAGTAATGTCTCTTTGGTTGGTACAAGGTCGTTAAAAATGTTCATATTAGTAATTGCTGAAAGAGTATATGCGTATGTATGTGTTAGCGTTTGTTTGTAATGAGTGTCTTTGAAGTATTCGCTCAGTCTTTCGGCTACCGGTCAGTTATTAAGTCGATTGGTGAACAGTGAAAACAAGAAGATGAGAGATAAAGAGTCTATAATAATATAATAAGTTGACGCTTGTCAAGGGACGTGTTAAATATGCTCGTATTTTCTCTACTGCGACGGTCTTCTTGTCTCGTCTTTTTATTTCGTTTTCTGGGGCTCCAACAGGTCATTTGGTAATTCCCATCCGGATATAATTCTGAGCTTCCCATTGGACGATAAACAAACTTCGCGGTCGGCTCGCAAAAAGGGCCCGTAAAAAGAATTTGATATTTTTTTTTTATAATCAAAGATTATTTGGGTTTTGATTTTCTTTTTTTATTAGATGTTTCCTAGTTTGCTATTTTCTGAAAAACATTTCACATCGAGGTGTGAAATTTCGCGATTTTTGTGTGCAATTTTATACATTCCAGAAAATTCGTTTATATTATTATTTTCTTCTTTTTTTTCTAACAAAATAAATGAGTCAGATTTGAATATTAAATTTTGAATTTGTTTTGTTCACTACAATCCCGCTTCGGTTTGTTGCTGGGAAGCATCAGAAAAATGTATACGCGTTTTGATAGCATTTGTCACGCTAATGCATTGATGTACAGAGGTCTCTTTAAATGATGTTTCTATGATAATTTCATCTGCAATTACGTCTTTTCTTCTTCATCTCTCATTATTTTTTTTCGTGCAGCCATGCAGCAGAAATGAAAATCGACCGAGACGTCATAGATGGAAAACAATGAAAATTGTATTGATAAAACACGAAAAGACGGCTATTATCTACGAAGATGGTGCAATCATCATGATCCATTTTTATCTATCTATCTATCTATCTATCTATCTATCTATCTATCTATCTATCTATCTGTCGCCGTTTTCCATTTTCTATCTATCTATCTATCTATCTATCTATCTATCTATCTATCTGTCGCCGTTTTTCATTATCTATCTATCTATCTATCTATCTATCTATCTATCTATCTATCTATCTATT